>VZTJ01003935.1:207135-289858 GCA_013397795.1 Orthonyx spaldingii
CTTTTCTTTTCTTTTCTTTTCTTTTCTTTTCTTTTCTTTTCTTTTCTTTTCTTTTCTTTTCTTTTCTTTTTTCCTTTCTTTTCTTTTTCTTTTCTTTTTTCTTTTCTTTTCTTTTTTCCTTTTCTTTTCCTTTTTCCTTTTCTTTTCCTTTTCTTTTTCTTCTCTTTTTTTTTACCCTGTGCCAGTGGAGCCTGTCAGCCCAGAGTCATGGTTGGGTGCTCCCATCCCCAGCTGTCTGTCTTGTCCCCTTGCCAGAAAATATTTTGCCTGTAACAGCAACAACAAAAATGGGTATGCCTGTGCTCAGATGGCCTGTCTGAGCATCATCATCCAGGTCTGTTACCCCTGCTTCAGGCAGCATCTAAAGTCATGCCAGCAAAATGCAGCAGGGATGTCCACTGAAAGATCTGGGCTGGGATGATTAGAGACATAGCTATCACTTCCTCAGAAAAATAAGTGGAAATCTGTCCTAGGCCTATGTTAATCTTATATCCATTTAACTCTTACACCCACTTCTAAAGAATCTATGTTCAATGCTAACTTTTGTAGCATGTAGCCTTGTCTAAGACACTGCACCAAAAATGTTACAGTGGTCTAAGAGACTGAACCTGTTGAATCCTCAGAATGAAAAAATCTACATTACGAATGAAAATGTTTCCCATTTCCCAGCAGAACTTTAAAAGCACACAAATCCTCTAGGCAGTCAGTTTGCAGATGAAAGTAAGTTTTTTTTGTAAAATATGGCATTTCAAATGAGATATGCTAACATTTTTAATTCATGCGCTTCCTTCTAAAGATTTCTCTTGACAAAATTGTGAATGCTGTTAGCAGCATTAGGAAGTTTTGCCATATCACTTATTCTGTGTACCTGAGTGAAAGACCTGAGCTTCCCAAGAAGTGCAGTAATCTCCCATTGTTTGAAGGGCTGTATTGTTTTCATGTAGAAAGGTGAGGATGTCCATGTTTATGTACTTAGGTACATTCTTGATACACAATCAGGAAACTCTTCCTAAAGTATTTCCAAACCCAGTTCCAAATAATATACAGTACTGTAAATCCCCCTCATGTGTAATCCCGTCATCTGAGATGAATCATGTTCCTCTGAAATAAGAGAAAGTCACATGGATTATCTTGCTGAGCAGTCACCAAACATGGTAGAACTAGAACTATGTATGAAAATGAAAATTAGAAATTCTGAATCAAAGTATTAAAAGTATTAATACAAACTGCTAGACCCAACTGCTAGACTGCTGTCCTGAGCAGTATCTCTACAAGCTTTGTACTCTCAGGGACCCCCCCCATGCTCTCATACCACATATATTCTTGATTTTATTTTCAGACTCTGTGTGGCTGTGATGTAGCCACACACTATCCCATATACTTTGTTATTATTTCTGTTTGCATTTCTCTCTCTAACAACACACAGTGTGAACTTTGTGCAGCTATGGAAGGTCAATCTCACCACACCTATCAGAGGATTGGACCCTGGTGCCTTCCACTTCATGTATACTTGGTAAGAGGTAGGTCTCTTTCTGTGTGCTAAATCTATATCCAAAGTCTTGAGTTAAAGCAACATGGAAGGATGTCAGAAGAAGACTTGCTACCAAATGGGCACAAAATAGATCCTGCAGACCTGTGGAGCCACACCTCTACAAAACAAATCCTCTGGCAGCAACACTGGCATAAGGCACCCTCAGCTCCCTGAGGTCTGATTCCCTTCCCTGCTCACGGCTGAGAACCGTCACACCTCATGGTGCCAATGTGGGGTTGCATTGTCAAACAGGTCGTGCCCACTGAGGCCATGGGCATTTTGCTGGCAGAGCAGAGACGGTGGCAACTTGGAGCACAGAGGTAGGGAAGAGGAGGACAGTGCAGAGGAAGGCCTGCATTTGGATAATTAGCCAGAAAACTGTATCAGCACAGTGTACACACCTAATCTGTTCTTAAGTTCCTCTGGTTAGGAAGTGCAGGAAGTTGGAGGGAAAACGAGGTGAAAAGTGAGGATTCTGTTTCCATCTCCCATATTCTGAAATCCTCAGAAATACCACCTTTATTTTGCTCTCCACTAACTTCATCCCAGTGCACAAAACCTACAAGTATTTTCCAAGAAGCTGAGCTGTTGCTATCTGAATTTTTCTCAATTATCTATCATTATTTTTTCCTACAAGTTAATATTTCCTATTAGTTTACTGGCTTTATATTTATAATATAAATATTATAAATACTAAATTTGTGTAAATATTTGCTGTATAAATATTATAATTTACTATGGTAAGTGATTTCTAAGTAAAAGCCAATAATCAAGTTTCTCATATTAATGCTGTGGACTACTCAAAAAAAAATTAAAAAGATACTGTATAGAAACAGGTTTTGTTTTATACAACATACCACAACATACCATCTTTTATGTTCTGGGCCTTTTAGCCTCGCCAAGAATTACTTCAGCTGGAAAATATCCTGGTAGGGAGATGTACTTGTAACTTTAGATACCATGAAGCGTAAGTCTGAAACTTCAAATTGCAGCACTTTCTTCATAACATTAAGGGGTGAAAGAACTCCACTTCAGCTGGAATATAAATAAAGCTAAGTGAAAATATTATTGCTTAGTAGTCCAGCTAAGATGCAGTAGCAAAGAAACCAGCAAAGTGAAATTAAAGCAAACTTAAGTCATTTACAAAACATCAAGAGAACTCAAGATTCACAAATATCCCTCTTTGTGTAAGGCTTGCTAATCTGGTTCTACATGCCTCAACACTGTTTGGGTGTAAAAAAACATAGGACCATAGTAGCACGGGATGGTTTAGCTTGGAAGAGAGGTTAAAGATCTTGTACTTCCAACCCCCACTACCATGGGCAAGGACACCTTTCACTAGACCAGGCTGCTCAGGGCTCCATCCAACCTGGTCTTGAATGCTTGCAGGGATGGGGCAGCAACAAGTTTAGTGGGCAACCTGTTCCAGTGTCTCACCACCCGCACAGTAGGGAATTCCTTTCTAATACCTAATCTACACATACTCTCTTTCAGTTTGAAGCCATTGCCCCTTGTCCTGTCACAACAGGCCCTGGTAAAAAGTCCCTCTCAGGCTTCCTTTCAGGCCTCCCTTCAGGTACTGGAAGACTGCTATAGGGTTTCCCCAGAGCCTTCTCTTCTCCAAGTTGAACAACCCCAATTCTCTCAGCCTTTCCTCATAGGAGAGGCACCCAAAAGTAAGTCTGGTTTCCTGACAGCTTACTTTCAAAGAGTGTAAAAGACCTTGAAGTCCTATTCAATGGCAGAAATTTTCATTCCAGGTTTTTCATTAAAAACAAGCAAGCAAACAAACCAACAAGCACAGAGAAAAACAAAACAAAAAACAAAACAGAAGCATTGCAACTTCTGAATATGTCTGGATTTTCAGGCCTTCAAAGCTTGACTACTGCCAGCCTAAGCCTCTAGATGTGCTTGTCTCCAAATATCCAGAAAGACTGCAAAAGACTAAGCCCACCTGGAGATCATAGGAAGGAAGGGATTGAGTTGTGCATAGCAAGTAAAGCTTACTGCTGGCCAGCACAGTACCTCGACATCTGAAGAGACATCAAAGCACCACCTCTTAAAACTACCAAGATGGTGCTCTCATTCCTGAATCACACATTCTTTGTTATGCAGTTCTACCTCTCTAATGTAATTTTTCCATCATAAAAAGTTTATAAAAAAGAGTTCAATGGCAATTAAGGCTCATGTTATAGCAAGCTGGGTGTCAGCCTCCTCTCCCAGGCAACTGGTGACAGGATGAGAGGACACAGCCTCAAGCTGTGCCAGAGGAGGTTGAGGTTGGACATTAGGAGGAGTTTTTTTCCCAGAAAGGGTGATTAGACATTGGAATGGACTGTTCAGGGAAGCAGTGGAGTCACCGTCTCTGTGCGTGCTTAAGGAAAGACTGGACGTGGCACTCAGTGCCCTGGTCTGGTTGACAGGGTGGTGTTCAGTCATAGGTTGGACTCGATCTCAGAGGTCTTTTCCAACCTACTTGATTCTGTGATTCCCTGACCTACTCTGCCATGTGATTTCCAACCCCACTACTTTAGTTTTGTCATCTTGCAGGTGTGTTCCTGCCTTACTGCCAGCACCCAGGAATGCCTCTCATCCCACATGACAAAACAGAGATCTGAAACAGATCACAGAAAACTCAGACATCTGAAGAAAGGGAGGCAGAAGTAGCAGAGACCCGGAAACTCCGTCATTCTTCAGTACAAGAGGATGATGGTCATGATAATCATGTTTGCAGCACTATGATTTACTCCAAATTAAACACTGCACAGATCTTTCCCTGCTGCAGAAAAGGCTCTTAGGTCCCCTTGCACCAACACCGATGCTTGGAGGTGGAGTGGAAACAGGAAGGGCATAAGGGATGCAGCAGAGAAAGGCTTCCCTCTCAGCTGCCTAAAACACAAACCTTGATGCTTCCTTAAGCCTTTACATAACTGTCCTTACAAGTGAAATACTGCTCAGTCCTATGTCAGTCCTAGTATAGAAATTCATACCAGGCAAGCACTGCTAAAGAAGCAATTACCAGAAACGTATCACTGAGTGCTCTGACCACTCTGTTCCTCCACCTCTCCAGCTGCATACTTGGAGGCAATAATTCTCAATTATCCTCCCTTCCCAGAGCAGTATGAGATCACTGTACTAAATTCTAATCTCTTCACAAGAGGTTGTCTACACAGGCATGTCTGTTTGGCTAGAGGAAAGAGTATTCTGTGCACAGGTTTGTCTATCTCCCACTGTGAGCCACTAAATATTTATGCCAGCTAAAAATTAAGATGTTTTCCTGATTTGTTTAATCCAATTTCAGTGTAACTGCTTCCCAAACTGTAACTGCTTCCTGAAGTGATGGTCACACCTTCTCATCACTTCTGTCTTCATGTTCCCAGTCTCCTCCTCACTGCAATGCTAAAAATTGTGTGACTGCATGATAAGGGAAATGACTTGCTGTAAATTCAGCCAGTGGTAAAAAAGGAGGAAAAGATGAGTTTTCAGCTGGACCAGCTCTCTGATCCAACAACTTGCTATGCAGTCCTGTCTTTATTGGGTGCTGACACAAGAAGCAGATGAATAGCAACCTAACCAAAATACTGTAACAGTGGCTGAAGGTTTTGTAAGTGGGTCTGTGGAGCTCAGAGTATCAGTCCAGTTAAGGGAGTGGTGCCACAAAGTAATCTTCACCACCAGCACCCCAGGGACCCCTCAGTAGCCTGAGGGGTACAGTGCAAACAGGTCCCTCACACTCCCCTCAGAATTAAGGGTGTCTGTGTCACAGTATATTAACAGTGCTGTGCAAAGACGAGCACAAACAGCAGTTATTGTTATCACAAAGTCATGGTACAAACACCCTTCCAGAACCAGCAAGGCGATGGTCTGAGAGAAGCCAGGAAGCCCTTCTGCAGATGTTTTGCTTTTGTTCCGCATTAGTACTCAGATACTGTCATATTTTCTTTTCAGGGAATGATTGGCTCTGACACTCTTGCATCTTTCTTTTGTGTTTTTATGATTTGTATATTCAGATACAGATTTCTGTGAGGTTCATTATTGCCTTATTAAATGACTAATCCTGCATGGCATTGCAGGCACAAATACTAACTTTAAATTTCTGGCATCAAATATAGCTACATAATTCTACCTTGATTTTAAATTTTGCTTTTGTCTAATTTAGCCAACATTGAATGACAGGTCAACATCAGTAGAACTACAAACTAAGCACGTACCAAAAGGTACAAAGCCTGCCAGGAAACCAAAGAAACATTGATTTATGAGACATACGTGTGCCCGGCCTTGTGTCAAAGATAAGAAGATGCTGCCTCCAGAAAAAGTCAAGTGAGGCGCTTCTTTTCTCTGCAGAAAAACAGCAGCACCTGGGGGGAGCTTCAAATCAGCTGGACACTCCTGGCCATGGTCTGCTGGGTGTTTGCAAGGACCCCATTTGCCAGCACAGATATGCCCAGTAGCCACCACAGAGAAAGGAAACTCAAGCAAGAACTTGCAATAAAAAACATTTGTTCCCCAGAAACATCTTCTAGCAAGCCAGTTCACGCTTTTGAAGATCCTCTGGTAAAATGAAAATGTCAGCAAGCACCACCATGGCATAGTACTGGGGTGCTGACACAATAATCACCTGCACCAGTGCACTGTGGAGTTAATGTCAGTTCTCCAGTTCCTTGAACACTAACTTTGGCCCCCAAAATGTGACCCAAATAATTGGGGTTAACAACACCTCAAGTTAGGAGGCTGGTGATTTCACTTTCAAAAAATGAGATTGTAACGAAGACCTATTAAAACGGCGTGAGCACAGCTCCTCACTGATTTGCACTATCACAATCACTACGAATGTCTTCTGTTTTCCCCAGGCTCCTTTAAATGCACTGCAGTCACAAGGGTGATGTTAACCGTGCTGCAAGGAGGATGGCTCACAGTAACCTTATCTTTGGCCTCTGGATAACAGGGTGACACAAAACTGGGAGGCCTGCATGGGATTGAGAGCAATCTCCCTCCTTCAATCCTTATCAGACCATAAAACTGGAGCATGTGGTTTCTTTGTCTTTCCTATTGTCTCATGCCTCCATGCTGAACTGGAATGTCATGAGCAAGCAGTGTTACCTTAGCAAGACAGGGTTCATTGGCTGAGATGTGCCACAGAAAACAGCCCCCACACACGTGGTCAACTCCTGCCAGCCAGCGTGGTTCACCAAGAAAGAGCTGGGTGGGGGTCCTCGGCACACCACATGATTCTTTGGTCGCCTTCAACAGACATTCTCCTGCACCCTCTGGGGTCTGTTCCACTACTGAAATGGAGGCATTCCTCATGATTTATCAGTCCCCCAGTCCTGATGCTGAGTTTGATTTCTGGTTGCACAGACCATGACAAGCTACCTCAGAGGGCAGGCCAGCTCCTTTCTATATCTGTGAGCTAACTTGAATCACTTTGCCATCATACTGATGCCAGGGAAGAAGCAGGAACATTCTGTGTGGGGAAAGCCCCACAAAAGCCTCTCCTAGGTAAAGGCAGGAATGAGGACGGGTAGTGAAGCAGGCTAACACACTGACCTAGATTGAAAATGTTAGCCTGGTTTTGCACTGGCTCCATTTTAACTGGGATGGCAGCTCTGGGTGAGCCAGCTCATCATGTGACCTCCTGACCTGTATGAGAGAGATGATCTGTCAGCCTGCTGTGAGAGAATTGAATCAGTCACTGCAGTGCACACTGTTCCCTCCTACACAGTGACCTGTCCACCTGGACACAAAACTCATGGTTCATGAGCCTGTGGTTAGCCAAACACAGTGTCCTCCTTGCCACAAGGAGAAAAAGCAATACCCAAACTCCACTGGGGATGAGCCAGTTTAGCTTTTCACTTTCCCCATGATGCCTAATTTGATAATCCCAGATTCTCAACAAAACAAAGTTTATATATGACTGGTTCATATCCGGGCCTCAAGTGCACATCAAGGCTGAATTTCCTACTTCTCTGTGATAATTAGGTTTGGTTCCAGTAATTTAGCTTCTCAAATGGATTCCTGGCCCTTATACTGAAAGTTTTTAGGCACCGAAAGCACAGTAAGAAGTTTTTTAAACACCCAAGGAATAGATTGGAGCTTTCCAGACCATTCTGAGTGAAAAGTGACTAAAATGGTACCTCAAGGTTCAGGAGCAGTTAATAGCCTTATAGTTAAATTAAGTCTTGGTCACTTTGGGTTAAATAACTGATTGTCCGAGCCTTGTAAAACCTTGGCTGGGTTTGAGAGATGAACTGGTTCACTATAAAAAAACGCCAAGAACTAATGGGAGGGGAAAGACACACTGGGGAAGATCAAGTGAGGAAAGAGTGAGTCTGTCCCTTCTGGCAGATGTGAGCTTTCAGTCTGACCCACTCGTAAGGTGACTTAAGAGTACTGTGAGCTAGTATTGGTCCTTTGTTAAGGATTTTTGCAGTCCTACACATGCTTACATTTAAGATGCTGCTTTCCTTGAGTTTTAGCTTTAACACTTGTGCCAAGCCTAAAAGGTGATTCACTGTTGGATCATAGCAAGTTCATTTCTGTGCAAATTTGACAAGCAGAGTAATAATTCTCCTTTCCTCATATGATCCTAATCTCTGGCAAGAAACTGTAAAAAACTATTTCCAGAAAATAACTATGATAAGTGCAAACAATTCAGTGACATTTTTATAACAATGTGCTTTCAAGCTATCATTAAGTCTGTGTGAGAAAAACAACCACAAAACTACTGGAGCACACTGAACCTCAATTGAAGTTTTTAATGTATCTGTCACTTTCCACTGTATGTATATATTAAAAAAAACCCTCAAACCAACAAACCTTTCTGGCATGCAGAACTGTTGTATTCAGAAAAGTTAGCAACATAATGCTGCAAGAAATGTACACCTTTCAGATTTCTGCATACTGAACTAGTAGATCTCACTGAGGTTATCCCTATGTACTAAATTTCAGGGGTATGTAAAAGCTGGAAAGATGGAGACCTAAACTAGCATGTTGCAACTCTTTTGGAAATACTTGAGACTGAAGAGGAACAAGTGGATAAATAAAACATTGCAAACTCCTAATTTCCACGCAAACCTTAAGGAGAAAGAGCAGTGAAATCAGACAACTATGTTACGCAGTCTTTGGACAGTGTTGTGTGTTCCATGTAAAATGGGAGAAACCGTCAGATGTAAAGGTCTCCTTTCCAGTGGTATTGATGTTCATCTTTATGAGTATGTAACAAAAATCAGTCCAGTCTTTCTAAACCTGCAGACGAGATCACTAGTCAAGCAGTCAGTCCTTCACAGCTCACTACTGGACTTGTTCCCTTAGGAAAGATCACGTCAGTGCCAATTTCTTCAGATTCATGCTTTTTTAAACTGAATTCCGCTAGGAACCTTTTAATGCCACTCTTCCATGCAAGCTTATGGAACAATGAAATACAGAAGAATATCCAGTGCTTGGGCACTGAGAGATCATGACATCAGGCTGGTCTGTCACCTAATGAGAAATTAATTTCTTTCTGAAAAAGTATAACTGCCTACATTAGCTCCTTTTTTTCCACTCTTTTCTCATATCTCTCAGTGTTTAAAGAGTTATACATATGATCTTAGAGGATGGTTTTCCTTAGCCAAAAAGGCAGTATCTATGATAAAAGACAGCAATAATAAGAGATGCAAAATAAGTATACGACTCCCACTGATTTTGACAGAACATGGATACTTCCTGAGCAAATTAAAACTCATATTGCCACACACTTTTATTTTTTCTTATTCAAAATCCTTTCTACTAGTACTTCAAATCTTTACTGGAATTTAAAGGATATCATTTATTCAGCATCCCAGTATTTATCAGCCACTGCTATTTTGCTCTTATGGTAGGATTAAAATATATATTATTCACTGCATTCATATAAAGCCTATTATTTTTTGCATGGCTGTAGACCTCATGAGAAAATTGTGACTATACGGGATTTCAGGATAGTCAGAATTCCACCTGATAACCTACTGCGAATCAGTGTAGCTGCAACTGGATTGATTTCCACATGTACCTTTATTTTTTGTGAGGTTTCTGCTTCCCCAGCTGGAGGAAGCAAAAAACAATAGGTTCCTCATCCTAAACCTAGTGGAGATGAGAAGCAATATGCCATGAATTAAGCTGAAGAGAGGTCTCAGAAAGAAGACTTATCTTTCACTTCACATGTCCACTGAATGGGCAGCTGTGCAGGGGCATTGACAACTGAGCAATGCGAGATGGGAGAGAAAGGACTCAGGGATGGGAATACAAATCTACATGCTACTGTGTGAAGACAATAACAGATGAAATAGAAGCTATGTAAGGAAAGGGATGCAGGGAGCTGAGGGGGACTAGTGGGTAGCAATTTTAAGACAATGTCTTGGGTGTATCCAATGCATTTCCTTAAGTGTTGAGCAGACAAATTAAATACTCTGCTTCCAGGAGGAATTAGGAAACAAGACAGTACCAAAACACAGTAGAAATTAGAAAAAAAGAGCCTAGTTATGGAGAGTTATTATTATTTTAGTCATTATTTTAAACCAGTCTGTTTATATTTTGGGTTATGTTTCAAATTCACGGCAAAATACTTATTTTTCAGTATATGATTAATACATGGTATTCCTCTGCCATGTGTTTGGCTTCAGTGCTACATGTAATTTGTGAATTTAAAATTGGTTTTCCACGGCCCCTTTGGTTTTGAACTTGCAATGGTCTTTGCCATTATCCTTTACCTCACAAAAGTATTCCAAAGATGTGTTCCCCAAACACTAAACCTACATCACTTTAACCAGCATTCAGCAAGAAACCATCATGTGGCTTAAGTTTTCCAGCCAATTCTCTTTCAAGCAGTGAGAAAAAGCATTCATAGCATTCTTAGTGTTCCCTGCCCTCACAGCCCACACTTTACAGTGTTTTTGTTGGAGGCGAGAAGAAGGAAACATACAGAATAACCTCACTGAAAAGACTCATGGTTTAACACTATAAAAAGCTAATTCTGCTTCATCTGTCACAGCATATAAACCCTACTATGTCCTGTCCAGTGGTAGACAACATTGAAAGTGTTGGCATTTTCCTAATGCTTTCTGTCTTAAGCTTTCTGGCCTAAATCAGACATCTAAAATTGCTAGTCCCTTTTGAAAAACTGGAAGGATTTAAATGCAGACCACATTTTCTGAAAAGCATGCAGTAATCCATGCCTTTTTCAAGATGCTTCAAGCTGGGCAAACAAAATCACCCATGACTATTCTTTAATATCTCCAGAGTTTGAAAACAAATGCAGCTTTTTGAGTGCTGCAGCCCCATCATGTAGCAATGGAGTATCAAGAGCGACAAAGGTATAAGAGCATGCTGATGGGAAAGCTATTACCTATCCCCAAGTGCCCTACTACAACTTATTGTTGAATATACAGGGAAGCTGCCAAGTCAGTTTTCTATATCCCCCTACCCCAAGGCTCCCAACCACTTTACTCACACAGGAAGGCTGATCTGTTAAACCTGCCTCTGGCTGGGATATACTTGCTTCAGCAACACCACTTTTTGCTGTACAGAAAACCTCCAGCCCGCAAAAGAAACACCCAGCAGGCTGCGTGCAGCTTTTCCAGAGGGACTACCTGCACACAAGGCATTCCTGCCAGGAAAAACCACGGCTATCAAGGTTCTCACAGCTTCACACCCTAGATGTGACCCAGCTGCCTTGGCAAAGGTCTGGAGCACAGAGCTGGCCTCAGCCTTGGGTTATAACCACAGAACTCTCCTCTCTGTCAATAGGAGGAGTCAACTCATTTAATTCCTCTTGATAGATGGACTTTTATGCAATTTCACCTGGTTTTCTTTCTCCCAGAAAGAAAACTATAAATATTTAGGCTTCTAAAAAATAAAAAGGGCCAACTTCCTGAACATGATCCACATGCAATTCTTTTACTGCTACAAGGAAATGGAGAGTGAAGATATTTGAGTGCCATCTGGACAAACAACTTCCATCCACATAAACATGTCTCAGCAAGTGCAAGTCCCATGGGCAGGATACTTGCCACCAACTTTCAGATTCACATGGCCCTTCTCACAAACACTTCAAGCCCTTTAGATTAGGCATCTCTATTCCTGGCACAGCCTTTTGGTTCATATTCCCTCACATCTGGGGAACAAGGAGCTCATCAACCTGACTCTGGTCCTACAAGCTCCATGAGACCCCAGTCACAGAACTGCTGCCAAGTATATGCGACATACTTGATTTGTACATTTGGCAGCCCTTTAAGACAATCCTTTCCTTTCCCAAACACTAATTTATTTTAAAAGCTATATTCAAGTTTGGTTTTAACTAGCACATGATGCTTCTTGCTGTGTCAGGGCATAACAGTGTGTGAAGGAACAGGGGCACCCCAGCCCTGCTAGGAAGACCTGGCACATTCTCAGGCTGACCCTTGGCTCCAGGCAGTGAACATGACATGCCAGTCAGTGCTCTGGCCTGTCACAGAGCACTGTGTTCACCTAAAAGGGGCAGTAAAACCATGAGGCTATGCAGAAGATGGCTAAGTCCAGCTGCATCACTTGCCTATTCTGTCCATCCAGGTATCACTGATGTCCTTACTGGAATCAAGAGGAATCAGTGGGAGTCAAGCTAGTGATGCCTCTTCCTTTCTACTCTTCCCCTGCCATCACCTTCCTCTCTCCAAATCCCTCTTCTACCCAGTCTCTTCTGCAATATTGTACCTATCCTTCAAACAGCCTTGTCATTCCCTGACTCCCCTTCCAGCCCTTTGAGTGCCTCCTCTCCCTCGAAATAGAGTCAGGCTTATTCCTGCTGTGAGGAGCAGGGAGGAGGGGAAATCTCTGAACAGCTTCTTCTCCAGCATCACTCTGTGGTGTGCCTCCCGTGTTAGAGAAGAGGTGGGAGAAAGCAAGGTAATTTGTAGGTGTACTAAGCAGTACAATGGTAATTGCATTATTAAAATCCTCTAATGTAAGATTGCCTGGAGAAAGGAAGAAAAACAGCTAAACTGCCTACTCAATACTTCTTTGTATAAACAAGACCATGGAAATGTACACAGTGTACCATGGAGACTGGCTTATGAGCACCTCCTTACAATCTCTGACACCCTCTAGGGCTACATTTGCTCCGCTGTTCACTTACCTCTCTTGTTTCTTTGTTCAGTGTTAGCTAGTTATCCAAAAGCAGTAGTTCACACCCAATCACAATAATACTTTACCTTTCTACCAAAACCACCAAACTCCTACACCAGTATTTTTCGAGCATCAAAGTCAAGAGTCAAGAAGAGGAAGCCATAAGAGAAAGAACTTAAGAATATTTAAAGGAACATTTTATTGGTGCATAAATTTAAAAAAAAAAAAAAGAAAAAAGAAAAAAAGAGAAAACCCAACAGAACCATCATGTGTTGATTTTGTACCATTTTTAAGACACATGCCAGGTAGCCACAAACCTCTTTTTTCTCCTACCTGATGGCAGACTGAATGCCTTCTTTAGGTAAGCCCTTCCTTCTGCAGGCCTCTCAAAGCGTGCTCCCCATGTAATCATTTCAAAAGAGCACTATTCTAAAATAGAGTTCTGAGTTTCAGTAACCACCTACCTAGGGACCCACAAGCCCTGTCCCTAACTCCATCCCGCACTTGACTGCCCCTGCCTGCCTCCTATAGCGTTGGCATTGATAGTCAAGACAGGCAGAAGCAGGGTCTTACCCCTGGAGATGCTGCTACAGAGCACTCTACCACAATGCTTCAGCATCTGAAATCAAAGCCACAGATTTGGCAAATCTTACAGCCTGCTTAAAGCAGACATTTGGAATGCATGCTGACTGTGCCTGATGGCTTTTCTTTATCTATTCATACTGATGTGTGAAAATAAATAATACTTTTAAAAGGAAGTAAACTAGGCTTGACCTATAGCTACGGTTCAGGGACTGGGACACCTCTGAGACAAGAGCCCTGGATATGGACAAATATGACACTATTTGCTCAGGCCACAATCACAGCTTCCTGAGGAGATAAGTCTTTTCATATTTACTCCTATTACTTTCGTTCTGAAGAGTCTCAGAGTCTCACTGGTTGAAAACCATCTTCTAATTTCTGTCCTAAGGTTATTCAGTGCCACATTACAGCCCTTTAAATCTTCAGCTTAAATAGCTCTTCCATTTCATCCCTAGTATTTGGTCCCTACTAAGAAAGGATAATCCTACTGCCTTCCCAACGTCCTTCTTTTGTGAGGCTAAGCATTCTAAAATCTTTTGATCTTCCTCCTCCCTGATTTCAGCAGCACTAACTTGGATCCACTCCAGCCCTAGGTCATTTTACTTGAATATGAATGACCAAAACAGCACAAGAAGTCTTAGTCATACTTTGCACAATGGAGTAACACTTTTTCAAATAAAACTACACATGTAAACCCATAGTTTTACAAAGATCATACTGTATGCCATGAGCACAGTCTGTTAGAGGTTGGTGTTGGGACTGGCAGTGTTTAATATCTTTGCTGGTGACATGGACAGTGAGATGCAGTGGCAAGTTTCCCATGACACCCAGCTGTGTGGTGCTGCTGGCACACTGGAGGGAAGGAATGCCATCCAGAGGAACCTGGACAGGTTGGAGAGCTGGGCATGTGTGAACCTCATGACTTTCAGCAAGGCCAAGTGCAAGGCCCTGCACCTGGGTACGGGCAATCCCAATCACAAATACAGGCTGTGAGGAGAATGGACTGAGAGCAGCCCTGATGACTTGGGGGTATTGGTTGACAAGAAGCTCAACGTGACTTGCTCTTGCATCCCAGAAAGCCAACTGTGAGCTGGGCTGTATCACAAGCAGCATGGCTAGCAGCTCATATTGATGCCTAACCTACTCATAAGGGTAGAGGTATGAAACAACAATACTGCTAAGACTCAAATATGCTGAGAAAGGAAATACAAGTGCAAGTATTTGTGTACTTACTGTGAAATTTAAAAGTAATTTCCATTTTTAACCCATTTTCCAGTTCTTCAAATTCCTCTACAGTAAAGCAACTCATCCTCCAAAGTGTGCCTCATAAATCTTTACTATTTCTACCCTAAAACGGTTTTGGAGCAGCTGTGGCATTGAAAAGGCTGCGCAAATACACCAACACCTGAAAGTCTAAAGACTTAAAGGTCATCATTTAGGAAGATCACAGCATGAAAAAATAACTTTTCTATCCTATGTATGGGTCTCTCTGAGGCCTGGTGTGTCAGAGCAAAGATTGGCTCGATCTCAGCCAGTTCCTCTGTCACTACGCATTTAACAAGAGCATATAAGCAGTGGGCAAGTATGAAGCTATCCTTACACTGACTGGCTTCCCCCTCAGTTCTAGCAATGCAAAGCATAAGGACTGCCAGAAGCTACATTCAAAGTGTTCTGGTTTTTATCTATGCACTTGCACCTCCTGAGACCCCTCCTCAATCGTGCACTCGCAAAAAACACCCGTGTTCTTTGGTAGAAATATAACATGGAAGCCCCCCTCAGCATCCCGCAACAAAAGGTATGTTGTGAGCCCCAGCTGGAAGGGATCTATCCCTGCATCCAGCAGCTGGGATAGACAGCGGTGTTCATAAATTCATTATCACTGCTGTTGTCAGGTACATTTGACCTGCTTCAAGGCAGTATTTGTTCTATCTTGGCAAGAAGCTGGGCAGAAGGTCAAAATCCTTCTCATAACCAGAGGCCTAACACATAGTCACCTTTCCTGGCTTATGGGGCCTCTTGCTGAAAGCTTGGCGAACAGCAGGAAGAGATGTGGCTGAACCAAGAGAAGTTGTGTAGCTGTGTGGTTTTGGGAGATGATCAGTTACATGGCATAGACATGCCTCCCAACTTCCTGTTTCTCAGAGGGGAACTGTTCACAGCAGTTTGCCCAATATCCTGAATTATATACAAAAGTAGGAAATGAAGAGACTTTTGAAGATTTTGAGCAGTTTTAGAGGCCACCTCTGAGACAAAAAGTGGAGTTTTTTCTCCAAGGAAATAAGTCATAGATACGTTAGTGTTGCCACTTCAATGGCAAGGCAGTTGTGCTATGAAATGCTCTGCTAGATAAGAAATATAGTTTTGCATGGGGAAAGAGAGAAGAAAAATGGAAAAGTTAGATAGAAAGAATGCAGAAAGCTGGCATATTCTAATTTGCGGACTGACCAGAGTTACATAAACTTTTTTTCACATATAGTTAAAAATGTATTTGCTGGTTTCAGGGGGAAAAAAGCATTTGTTCCACAAAAACTGGAAATTTTTAAACTTGGGAAGACGAGAACTAAGTCATACCAAGGAAGATTTTATGTCCTGTGGGACTGAGTATGGTGGAAACAATCTGCAAGTTGGCTGATTGTAAATGGATATTCCAGTGTGGAGTGTTTACTCCATTTTGCAGAGCACTGCCGTACTTGATCTTGTAAAAAGAGGTGCAACCTATCATCTGTGTTCATCTGTAGGTTTTAATCATACCACTATACAAAGCCATGTGCTACCATTTGCTCCACTGAGATTGCTCCAGGAAGCTAAATCCACAAGTCTGATTTTGCATCTCTCAGCTGTGATGAACCAAATGTTTCCTGGAACAATTTGGAGCTATTTAGGGAGTCCTGAGAGAATTACTTGATCATTTACCACTCTTGTCAAACAGAATACTTTCTTTGCCTGAACTCCCACAGGCCAAACTAAAGTGCATTGCCAAACTGACAGTTTTCTGTATGACCACCACACATGAGAGTGCCTTAAGTACATCAGCACTTGAACTGTGTGCATCCCTGCTTGAAGCCTTTGAATCACGACCTCTGAAGTTTCATGAAGGAGGAATGCATGTACAAGATACCATAAGAAATAAAAAAGAAAATATTTCAGTCTCCAGCACAGAGGCCGCTTGAGAAAATCTGTCAGTAGGAGGCCAACAGCTACATATCATTAGAGAAGTACTTTCTTCTAACCAACAAAGTGTTAGGCCATATGTAGCTAGGAAAAGTAGCTGAAATATACCTGTTGAATTACACTGCAGTGAGAGATCACACTTCTGGAGAGACTCATAAAATAGTGCTTTCAAAGGGACTGTCCTCTCAGGGGTCTCCTGGAGCATCACTCACAGATAATGTTCTTCTTCAAACTGATTGGCAAGTGGTCTCTGCAGGGCTCTTCATATTTCCCTTTTGATGTGTGGTAGCTTTTTGTCCAAAAAATAGGTTCCAGTTCTTCAGTGAAAAGTAGATATTGGACGAGTTGCCTGAAGTCTTGTTTTGGGTGCATCTACCATAGAGACTTCATTTTAACACCTGAACAGTTACAAGCCCTGGCAGTATCCAGCAGCCACCTGTTCTATGGGACATACAAACATGGATATCAGCTCCAGTCCTGACTTCATGTCTCAGGACTTACGAGTGCACTGCTTGTTTCTTCAATGCAAAACATCATCCTGGATGCCTCAAGCACCAGAAAAGAGTCAAGCAACTCAAGAGTACACAGCCATAAAGCAGCTAGATTTAATTCGTGTAGGATGCCAGCTTGAGGTAACAAAGCAGCACCAAAGAATTTGGCTTTAAAGCTTTAAAGCAAATCCCCGTCCCATGACACAGAAAGGTTGATGCTCTCGGAAGATTACATACTGAAATTTAAAGAGTAAAATAAATTATGTTTGACAAACACTTCCAACATAGCAGATGCTCTAACACAAACCAGTGAACTAGAGGTAGGAGGTTTACAGGTAAGCTCCAACTGAACTTGTGCTTCTATAGGCAGGGAGAGAGGGAAGCAGAGAGTACACAAAGCAAACCCTGCTTGCTTTCCCCTGACTCAGCCTCCCACAGCACACACTCCCAGCATGGCTGGGGCACAGGCTGGAAAACTGGTGTGCCATTATGAAGTAATACATTCCGAATACTGTCCACTGAAAAAAAAAGCTTGGGGTTATTGAGAAATTACATCAGCTTGGAAAAAGCTGAGAACTGCTGAAGAAAATGTTTTCCTTTAACAGGG
Organism: Orthonyx spaldingii; assembly: GCA_013397795.1. Classification (NCBI taxonomy): domain Eukaryota; kingdom Metazoa; phylum Chordata; class Aves; order Passeriformes; family Orthonychidae; genus Orthonyx; species Orthonyx spaldingii. The sequence goes on from VZTJ01003935.1 coordinate 224,633, forward strand.
TAAAACCCCATTAAGCTTAAGTGCCCTTGCTAGCAAGAGAGCTGCTTGCAGCCAGACACGCAGAACAACACTCCCTCCTGTGGTCCCTGAAATACGAGTTTTCCTTCCTGAAAAGCTGAATCAGAATCGCCATCAAATAGCAGGCTAGGCAAAACGCTATCAACTTGAACCAAATGTTGACATCAAACAAGGGGCTTTGGAAAACAATGACAAAAAAGTCTAAACCCTTGAAGAGGCACTACTGCATCACAAACTTTTACGAAAACAGGTACCAATGAACAGTGCAGCAGATACCCAGCTTTTTCCTCTACAAGAGTGGCTTCCAAAGTTTTTTTACTTTTTTCTTCCAAAATAATTTTTTTTTCAGTTGTTATGGGAGAACTCTGAGGTGGTCAAATAGAAACATCTGTTTATTTCTGTAAATGAGAACAAAAGCTAGGGTTTGGAAGAACAGAACATTCTTCATATAATTTTATCCTTTTTTTTCCCAAGAACTAGCCATCTTTGCTGTAGCTAGGTATCAGAAATGGGCATTGCTTCAAGCTTAATCTTTGTAGCACTTCTTAAGTGTTTTGTCTAGTTCATTTTTCCTTATCTAAAGAAATAAGGCATTCTTTTTTCCCTTAAGGGATTCTCAAGGAAAACTTAATTTGTATTCAAGTACATCTAACTCTGAAATTATTAGAGCTTTTATGAACCCTTCCTCAATTCTGGTAAAAGTTGTCAAGCTTTGCTTCTGCTTAATGGGAAAAGAAAGCGTGAGGGAAAAAGTGACTCATCAGAGGCATCCTCATGTTCTGTATCAGTGAATCACTGAACACTCTTTGCATCACAGATGTCCCGTGCAGCACCCGCAGTATCTACAGTAGTTAAAGATGCATAAACTTGTGCATGCTGTACATAAACAAAAAAGAATGATGTTTCCTTTTACTTTACAAAGCTGCATACACACACTCCTCTAATCTGGGTCCAGTGAGGTTTATATCTGTATCATCAGCCTTCTTGAAAACTACAGCTTGAATAATGATTAAGCAAAATATTTTCAAGCTATGATCCCTACATTTGCAGCGAACACCCTGTAAAAGGCACACATCCTGATGCACAGGCCTCCGCTTTTTGGTCAGTTGACATTAATACATCTCCACTGGTACATGCTGTAATCACGTCTTACTGTTCCATTTAGAGCCACTGCAAAACACCATGTACAAGCCCCCAGGAAGTAAGGAAAATCACTCAGCAGAGTTATTTTTAATTAGTCATTTTTGAAAAATTAGTCATTATTCTACCACAAAGAACAGTCACCGACAACCTTCAGAGGAAAGCAGTGTAATTTTCTAACTCCCCATCACCACTTGTCTTCTTATTCTTGTATGTATAAAAAAATATCACATGGCAAATTGTAGCTTTTTTCTTTTAAAAAACCTCACATACACCCACTACAGAAGCATCTTTAAAAGCAAATCTGATGGCTATGGCATGACTCTGAGGTCATGGGCAATATGAAAAAAATAAGCAACAAAACCAAAGGAGTTAAAAAAAACAAAACGCTGAAATATCTTTTAGGAGAAGACTGAAAAATTATTTGCTCAGGAACTGGTTTGCTAACTGAAACATTAGCAACAAGAGAGGTTTTCCTGAAGTCCATGCATGCTTTCTTCTGGCCATCACCATGCGTGGCTCCCACTGACAGGGCACCCACTCCCTAATCCAGCCCTGCAGTCCCCACTGCCCACACTGGGAGGGACCACAGAGCTGCAGTGGGGCTGAAGATATCAAACCCAGGGCATGGAAAAACAGAGCTGAAAAAATCCAACCTGATGCAATGGAGCGGTCAAAATGTTCATGCAATACGGGGTGGTCTTTCATGAGCCTGCAGCTACAGCTTCAAACAAGCCAGGTGTACACAGAGTTGAGTGCATCAATTCACTGCGTTGGCAAAGGCTGCATTTTCCCTGAGAGGATTCATTTTTCCAAAATCTGGGCAGCATTGATCCAGGCCAGCATATGACTAACAGTGCGGCTGTGAGCCACGATGGATGCTGTCTCCCTCACAACACAACAGAAACAGTAACATTGCCAAGAAACATTTAGCAAAAATAATTTGATCTCTTTTTGCCTGCCAAGAAATCAATTACTCAAAAAATTAATTTGTTTTGCAGCAGCTCACGAGCAGACCTGAAGAAACTCTTGCCATGAGACCAGAGAGTGGGCACAGGCAGAGCTCTGGGATGGGACAGTATCAATGTCAGGGTGGGCTGTTCCACTTGGGATCAACCAGGGCTCACAGCTTGAGTGGCTTCAGCAGCAAACCACAGGCACCGTTCAACTACAATCCCACCCTTTCAGATGAAGGCAGTGGTGGAGGAAGAGCCAAAGTTATTGAACCTGAGAGCCACCTTCATCACACCTGTGCTCCTTCCCTGGTGCCTTTGCTGCCCTCAGTAACCAGCAGGAGCAATCCTGGTGACACTGCAGGAGCCTCGGCAACCATGGAATGCCACACACAGCTCAGGAAAGGGAAGCCGCAGGCAGAGTGCAGAGAGCTTCACACTTCTGCCAGCTGCACCTTGCCAAGCTTCTTCCTTTGTGAATGCATTTAGCTCCTAATTCTCCCGAGAATTTCAGGACTGATGGCACGTTATATGACTGCCTACAAGAACATACTTGACTGCAAGTACCTAATTATAGTGTACCAGTCGTTAGAGAACAAATTAGTTCCTGATAAGATCTCAAGATCTCAAAAAACAGTGTTTATGAATCTCAAGGGAAAAAAATCTCATGTATTTTTATAGTTTTCTGCCAGAAAACTAGAGTTGAATTCAAAGATGTAGGAACTGGAGAAATATATTATGGGCAGCAAAATTAAATTACGACTTTTCAACATTTCATTTTCTCTTTTCTATATAAGGAATTATGAAGTATATAAAAACACTTCAACATAACATTCATCATATTCAATGAAAAACAAAGGTTTGAAATAATGTAATAATGGAATTTAATATAGTCTACAAACTTCATTTCAGCACAACTTAAAAATACAGATTACATTAATATGAAGAAAACAAAATTGCCAGGAAAAAGAATAAAATTTTAGATATCTTAGTAAGACAATAGCAAGATAATTAATTAATATAGAAAAGGAACAAAAATTTTACTTTCTTCTTGAAATTAGTGGGTTTGCACCTTTACTAGTAAGAAATTCTTACTTGCATTTTTTTCTTTGGTCAGAAGCAGACCATATTCCTCTTCTCCACTGGGTGGCATTACTACCTAAAGATGTAAGTACTCGATGACTACATCGACTACAATGAAGTAAACATCTCTCACACCTTAGTGATCTGAATCTATAGAATTAAACCACTTTCCAGAGACAACCATCTAAGCTAGTCTGCTGCTGTGCAAAACTACCCCTTCTTAGCCAGATAATAGTCTTGTCTATAGTTTTGGAATTAATATTGCTGTAAAAAAATAGACATTTCAGCTTAATTTAATTCATTCTACTGTGTTTGCCAATGTTGAATCATCTCTACAAAGAATAAATCCAGAGGGATGTATTAATATAGTAAAAACACATTGTCACTATATGTGAAACAGAGAAATACAAGAAGAAAATTTGGCTGTGAAATAACTCACAACTTCTAGGTCTGAAAGATCATTTGAACTTTAACAAAACTGCGTTCAAGCAGTTAAGCAGTCCCAATGAAGTGAGCCACAAGCTTACAAGTACACCTTGAAGTGTTCTGAGGGTGTCAGAAAAAAAGGCAAGAGAGTGGATGTTATTGTCTGCTGCACATGAACAAGATACCTGGGCTCTACAAAGCATCCCATAAAAATCCCTGTGTGCCATGACCATTCTGCCTGTTTCCTTACAGTAAAACTAAAATGTAGGGAATGAGGAAAGAAGCTTAAAACCCAAGTTACATGTCAATTGGCATGAAGGAGGTAAGTGGTGTGCACACATGAATGCTGGGTTGGGAAGTATTTGGGGTCATGGCTTAGACAGCCACGCATAACTACTAGGAAATACATGAGGAATAGGAACACTTCTTGATAATATCTCTTTTCCCCTCCCTTTTACAAAATTATAAAGTAGGAGGTAAGTAGTAAAAAGATTAATCCAGTTGTTAATCAAGAATCCATATAAATAAATATTAACAGATAGAGGGTTAGATTACAGGATAACAGCCTAACAAGATTTTCTGATGTTGTTAAGGGTTTCATTTTAATCTGGTTTGACTGTCAGTCTTAGACCATGATCCCTGAGTTCTGTTTGTTTGGTTATCCTGTCCTTCTCAACACACTTTCTCTACTGCTTTTCCCCACACACACTGATGTTAATCTCCAAATAGACATACCTAATGCACATCAGGCTTTCATCCCTAAAGAATGTGCATTATGACAGGACAATGAACCCAACCCTTTTGGCATATTGCAGCTCCGTCATTGTGAAGTTCTGTTCTGCTCTTACTATTTTGTTCCAGGTCTTACCCTAGGCTTGAACATCTTCACAGCTGGGAGGATGAGCACAGAGGAACGTGTCCTGACTGACCCATCTAGGAAAACAAAACTAAAACCCAAACCTTTCTATTTCCACCTCGACTCCCCCAGAAAATCCCCAAACTGTCTCATGTCTTCAGTAGTGCCCTCTTCAGTAATAAGAATAAAACCGTCCCAGGGTGAGGGCCACTTATGTTGCACAGCACTTTTCTTCTTTTGTATTTATCCCGGAAGGGTCCACTTGAAAGGATTTATAGTGCAAACTGAGAGGCCTGAGCATGCCCAAGCTGGCTCCCACACAATGAAGGGGAGCTGTGCATTCCTGTCCCTCCACCCCTTTGCATGCACAATGGACAGGGCTGCCCACGCTCATCCCTATGCATGTGCACCAGGAAGCTCAAGACACAATGTGCAGTGCATTTCCACACTGCTGAATTAATGCAAATGTAATTTAGAAAAAGAGAGAGCTCTCTGTGATATGAAGAGGTCTACCCACTACTTCCTTTGCTCTGGTATTCTGTCTAATGAGCATGTACGTTTTGGGTAAGAACTTGATTAAAGAGCCAAATTTGTCTTTCCCTGAAAGGTTTGTATTTAAAACCTCCCCACAGAAACATGGATGGGAATTCTTTTTACTCCTTTCACTTCCATTCAGCATCCACATTTAACCTAATTTTGTTGTTACCTGCGACTTCATGATTTTTGTTCCTATTCATCTCTGGACTAACTTCTATAAATTGTGGTCTTTGTCCTCTAACAGGAGGCCAGAATAGGTGGAATGAAGTTTTTTCAATAATGGTTGTTCCTTTCAATAAAGCAAGTTACAGATTTTATTTATGTCACCAGGACAAAGTTATTTTTATAATGTGATTGTTATTCAAAAGTGACCAGAAGAATACAAGAATTACTCTATTATTGCCAAATCCAGTTTATCCACTTACTGTTTTCAATAGTTCATACAACTCTCCTGCCTAAATTTACCATCTTCTCAGTTCTGTTACTTTAACTATTTGCCCAGTGTTGTCCTGACCCAACTTCCTCAAGTGATCCAAATTATGAAAAAGGGGGCGAGAAGCAGAGAAAAAAAGAAAGAAAGTCTAATACCAATTGTTTTACACACATACACTTTTTTGTAGTCCATTTAAAAAAAAATGTTTATTTTACAAATTTGGAAGAAAAGCACTAGTGGGAAAATGAAAATAGCAACCATATGAGCCAAATCTATCACCAAGAGAAGAACCTCTTCTACTCTTGACTTTTGGATCAGGCCTTATGAAGGTACTTTCATCTCCATTCATGCATTTGGGCATTGGTTTGGTTTTGGCCAACATACAGGTTTTCCTGCTCCTTTACCACATCAACCACATCAAAGAGGCAATGTCACCTGGAGAACTTGGCCATACCTTTATAGCAAAAGCAGAGAAGGCTTTTCCTCCTCATTTCTCACTCCCAAAATCTTGAACTAGAGCCCTGCTATGGGGCTGAGCTCTTGGGAGCTGGAGCCAGTATTTTTTGGCACATAACCATGGGTCCCAGAACTGCATTTCTGGTCACGCTCAGGCAAATGATGCTCCCCACCACCCTTGCAAAGATGCTGCTCTTTATTTTAATGAGTTTTTACAGAATGAGCAATTTTCAGCTCCATGTGCCACATCACGTACAAGTTAGCAAGTAGAAAGAAGTCTTGCTACAAGAGCGAGACTGACTAACTCATAAGCAGCTGCAGCTGCCCTGCTGTGTCTGAGAAACATCTTACCATATCCAAGAAAGGATGGGTTTAAAATGTACTCAGGCCAGTAGTTCTGAGTTGCCTTTTTCCTCACATGAGGGATTTGCAAATAATCCTACAGATCTCTCAGGTGTCTCAATATGTGGGCTATGCACACATCAGAGAATGTGCACTGCTATTAATTGCTATATCCTCTCTCTTTGTAAAGCAGCCTGTCAACAGAGGACTTGATGCAGTCTTTGATTCCTTCACTTGACAGCAAATTCTGTCACGCATTTTTGTGTGATTTAAAAAATACAGCAGATCTATCCCACTTTACAATAGAATTCTCAACCAACAAACTCCAGCCATTGGAGATCTACCTCTTCTTTCTAGAACAATACATTGTGACCTTCTCTACTTGCTTCTTATCACTGTATAAACCCCTTGTGCTCACCTGTATACAAACATTAGCAGTCACTGAAGACATAGCTGGAAAATCCTGACAGCCACAATCAGTTGCAGCTGAGCTATTCCAAGACACAGCAACTTATCTGAGCCATGAAACCGCTCTACCTGGAAGGTAGGAACAGGTCAGACAATCTATTTCAATTCTTAACTATCCTTATCATCAGAGAAATACTGATGTTTACATGTCTCCCTTTCATTCTGGTTTGGGGAGTCTTATTTCCTGTGGATGCAGAGAATTATATTGCGTCTTTGCCTGTGGCTATATTCAAGAAACTTGGGAGTGTCTCTCTCACATCTCTTCTGTAAATTAAACAAACCCACTCCTTTCAGTCTTTTTAAATTCATAATAGTCTGTAAACTTTTGGTAGATCACACCTACCTCAAGATGGCCCACACAGTTCTTGATGAAGGATGTCCAAAAATGGACATGATACTTTTTCACTCAAGGTTCAGCAAAGCTAAGTAGAGCAGGCAGATTACTTTGCATACAGCAGTCCTGTTTATACTCACTGGATGATTTTTCTTCCAACACATGCCACTCTGAACCACAGATTAAACGTGAGGCAACAACGATCACCACATCTTCCTCTGCAGACCTGCTGCCTAGCAAACAATTCAGTCCCTAACATGGGGATGTGCCCTTGATAGCTCATTAATAAACACAGCATTTTGCACTTGACTTGTATTTTATTTCAGACACAGGTGACAAAAACAAGTTTTAATCCCATTCTTCAGTGTTTGTAGAGCAATTCCTCTCACACTTTGGCATTGGCTGCATAGTGAATAAACTTAGTTTGTACTTCACTTTCCAAGTCATTAATAAAAAAGGTTAATTCTAGTGGACGATGACAGATGTGTGGCACAGTACACAGGACTGACCTCTTGTTCAGTATATAATTCCCATTATACTTGCACAGACAGTTTACTGTGGTTACAGAGACACAGCACACCAGTCCCCCACAATTCCTGGGATTTTCAAGAAACTATTAAAATTAAAATCAGGTCTACTACATCTCCCTTTCTTAAAAATTAGCTCATTTCAAAGAAAAGCATTAGGTTATTTCCTATTTCTTTTCTTTTTTTTTTTAATTACTCTTTCCTTCAACACATGCTCAAAGCCCTCAGGTCATAGAGAAACTCAGTTAACAAATTCATATTGCCTAGACCACATTTTTCCACTTGTTCTTAAAACTGAATACTGTATTTCTGGTCAAATGTTTCTTTACGGATAGTCACCAATTTGACTGACTTGATATTCATTAAAAATCCTTGTCAGATCTAGTATTTCATTCACTCTGAGATTCCGGTAATAATCAGAGAAACACTCCCTGATTCACTCGAGTTGTCCTCTTGTGCTATTTTCCACTTCCAAGCTTCACTCCCATTAGTCCTCTTTCTTTCAGCAGACATCTCTGAAACCTGAAGCATATTTTTAATTTGATCATTTTGGTTCTCTGCTCTGCCATCTCTGCAGAGCAAATGCAATCCCTTATTTTCTAAAAAGTTAAAGAACTTTATTAGTGGCACATTTCTTTTACGGCAACTAAGCAGGACTCGTGTTTTTTACTATGGGTCTGTGTTTCTGACTGTTAGACACTTCTTTATTGAGGCTTCTGTTCTTTTTTCTAATCTTTGTGGAAAAATGCACTGCTTGCTTCTAACCACCTCAAAAAGTTCTTTGTTTGACTAGGCTGAGTAGGCTGCTCTGAAAGCATTTCTCCTCAGTTTGAAATACCACCTCCAGTTCCTCTGTAATATTAACACTATTCACCAAGTCACACATAAAACAGTATTAACAGGTTCATTGGTTATTTGGTGAGAGCCTTTTACATCCAGGAATATCCAAAAATCACTTGTTCCTACCTCCACACCAGCTGTGGTAAGTGCCAGCAGCCTGGTAATGCTGACTCTCTGGCACGGGGACTGAGGGAGTGAAGAGTTTCCCTGGGCTCATCTCCATGAAGCTGTGAAAGCCCAAGAGCCCTTTTTGCTATGCCACTTACTGGCTTGTCTGCCCTACCTTTCAGATAATACACTGACGTTTTTCCTTCAAAATGTTTTTGCCTCTTGCGCTGATCAAACAGTCAAAATGAGACAGCAGCCTACCAACAATGCCAAAAGCAAAGAAGAAATCAGTATTAAAATCAGTTCTTTTGCTCTCATAATGGCTTTTTTTTTCCCTAAGAAAGTAAAAATACAAAATACAAAGAAGACACATTTATTTCAAGATGACATCTGACTGCTCTAACCTTTCTAGCTAATGCCATCCTCATTTTCTAAGTAAAAATTCTAGAAGTAGAATCTCAAGCAAAGGCTTAGGCATTTTCTGTGACCTTGCCTTTTTATTAACCCCCTCATCTCCAGCCAGCAGGAAAAGCTCCAATCGCCTTCACCCAGCACCCACAGCAGCCTGCAGTCAGGACATCAGCAGGGAGCAGCAACATGACTCTGTCCACAAACTCACCCAGTGTGCTCTGGAACAATCAGTTTGCTCTTCTGGGCTGCTCAGAGTGTGACCTCTCCAAAGGATGAGTCCTACCAGATACACACCAGATTCTGTGCCCCATCCAAAGGGATGCCAGCAGAGGAAAAGCTTTGAAAGACAGCTCTTTCAAAAGAAAATTGCATCAAACACATTCTCCCCAACAGCTTCCATAGGAACCAAGGGTTTGTGGGACAGAAAACAAACAGAAAGTCACATTAAACATAAAGCAAAATTACACTAAAAAATATCAGAGGCTAGGGATTATGGATTTACAAAGGAGTGACCCAGAGGATGATGACAGCTGCCCCTCAGCAGCAGGATCCTTTGTCAATAATACACATTCTGGGATACTTTTATATTAAAGTAAAGTACATTTTCAAGTATTCATGCACTACAGGGGATGAGTTTGCTATTGATTTTGTTAAGAATCATCTTTCTTTTCTCAGGCTTTTTTGTTGAACTGAGGTTGCATTTCACTACCCTGCAACACTACTTTTAGAAATTATCCACCAGTGATATAAGGAAATAAAGGACTTTTGACTTGCCTTTATATTAACCTCTTCATCTTATGAAAGAAAACCTCTTTCATTTTGTGAAAGAGATATCAAAATATGAAAGAATACCCCAGGGATCTGTGACTCTTCAGTATTAAATGATTCTTTTGTGAAGGTTTTATCTTATACAGTATCTCTGTTTCAAGAAAATGCTCATTTCCCACTCAGAGGCCACTTCTTATCATTTTATAAACATGGATTTTGCAGGTCTTGTAAAGCAAGATTTTTCTCTTTGCACTTTTCTAAATTAGGCCAGTACTGTTAGATGTTATCTGCAGGATATATACAGAACACTCCCTCATTGCACCTTTTGACCTGCATCATTGCAAGTTTTCCTCTTAAATACCTAATATTTGCTATCTCTATTCTATACACATATTCATGCTTTACTGCACTCATGTTTTACTGTGTAGCTGCTCTTAGAAGCTGTGAATAACCAAAACAACTTTTAGGCAATCCAGACCGAACAAGTGAAATGTTTCACTGATCAGCACCAGAAACTGAGGGGTGAACAAATACAAGTTTGTGGATTACAGGTATTTTGTGTTCCCAACTGCCTCCACTAAGTGGAGGATACAGTGCCACACTTTCTTCTCAGGACAGTAAGTCTCCTACAACTACATTGGGGCACAATTAAAATCATTTACAGTCTTTTGCTGATCTGCAAGAGTAGTTCTCACATCCAGCAAAAGCCACAAAACAAGACCTTGAGGATTCATGTTAGACTGCAGACCAGGTGCCTTCCACCAAACACAACTCGCCATGGTGGCCACTTCCTGAATGGAAGAAATGCAGTAAATGCCACTGATGCTGTTCTGCCTGGGAGTTATCTGGTCCATAAAGCTTGTTGAGGAGAAAACTCCTTTCAACTCTTCCCTATTCATGTGCAAACCCCACCTATACTCTGAAAATAACACACAAAAGCCAGCCTGTGGTTAGACCAAAGGGAGGATGAGATGCTTGCAACACACCGTGTTCCCTCAAAGCACAGCATTTGATTCTTGCAACAACGAGCTGCTGTGTCAACTATCTGAAGAAGGGTTTTCCCAACACCACAGGCCACTTGCTTGCTGAGCCTTACAGGCACAGTCAATCAACAAAGCAGAACACCAGGACCTTCACACCAGCGAGAAATCAGTATCACAGCAAGAGCTAAAGATGCTTGGTACACATCCCACATTCAGAAATTATTTTATGGGACAATTAACCCATAAGCAATTTATCCTTTGATATTTGACTTACAATTCCCCATGGAATCATAGGTACTATGGAAACTATGACAAATAATCTGGTTAAAAAGTGCATCTGTTTCTTACACAATGTGTCCAGCATGAAACCAAGCTTGAACTTAACAGATGAGTTCTTCTAGTATGGGATCATTTTGTGGATAATTCTTCTCCCAAATGACCTCAAATGCTTTTATATTTCACATGACCAAATGAGTATTTACATTCAAGCTTCCTCACTCTCTCTTCTTGATGGCAGCCCATTTTGTGGAAAGTTGTCCGATTTTAAAATGTGATAAATTCTGTACAAGAAAATGTTTTCATCTGATTCAGAAACTCAGGGACTGTCACAACAGCTGACCTGCAAACATCAGGAATAATCAGAAAGCTGCTACAAAGAGTACAGTTTTAGCAGTAACTTCTTCGTTATCAGAACTCGAGTTAAAATTAGACCCAGAGGTTCTTCAGATTAAGTTCTGGGAGATAACATGGTAAAGAAAAAGGGTGATAGCAAAATGTCTTCAATCATTTTCTGCTGTGATTATATGATAAATGTGTGCTTTTAAGTCTCATGAATAATCTCTGTGAAAAGAAGAGGATGAGTCTAAGTCTGGAAAATTTCCAAGTGTGTCTCTCCCATATCCTTTCAGTTTTTCAATTTAACAAAAACACCCACACATATATACAGAAGATCTACTTCCATGCTAATGAGTAAAAGTACTCACCAGCAGTCTAAAAGAGGCTTCTTTAATGGATCCAAGGAGGCTTAAGCACAACTACCATTAATTTAACATTTGGTCATTTTCTTGCCAGCATTCTGCCATCACTAACATCAGTTTCTCTTTAATGACATGCAAGTTCTTCTCGTAAGTGACTGAACTAAAGTATACTACAATGAAAGAGCTGCTCTTAAGCCAGCCAACTTTTTGCTTCGAAAAGTTCAAGGACAGGATGTGATAACCCTTTTTCTGTCATTTCTTAAAAAAATTCAAAGCAGAGAAAGCTCCCTGGAGCATCCCCAAAGATATGGTGTTATCTTAGCATTCACGCTTTCTCCGTTCTGCCTGTATTTAATGTTGTTTCTACAGACATGAAACACCACTGCTGAACACCAAGATTGATTTAGGGTCTAATCTTTCTCTTGAACAGGGCAAAATATGTTGCTGCCTTGCCTTTGCACCAGCTTCTGATGGGGCCCTGCCTGGAAGAATGGTCCTCAGAGAGGAAACCCTAAAAATCCACAAAAACAATGCTGTAATACAACAACCATCTGGAGAAAGACCAGTGCCTCTCTGGAGCAGCACAGAAGAGTCTCAAAGCAGCAGGCTGAAATCCAAAAGCCCAAGCACAACCTGATCCTGCCAAAGGTGAAATGAATTATTAGTACTAATCCTGGCCAAACAGCAGACTGGCTTTGTTGATATTTTCTTGAAGAAAAGCAACTGTCCTGTACATATTCAAAAAGAAAGGGACATACTTTATTTATTTTGCCACTCTCCAGGAAGAGTTTATCATCACAAAGCCAGGGGTCCAACTTAGTTTCTAATTCAAGGAGAAATGTTTTTTGCAATACCAAGAAGTAAAGGGGGAAGACCCAAACCTACACTGTCTGCAGTGATCCCTTTCCAGTGCATTAACTCCTCTCCTGACAGGAGTCCTGAAGCTTCCTGGAAAATAGCTCCAGGGAAAAAAAGAGGATTTCTGTTTATAAAAATCTAGGACTACAGAATAAGTTCATTCATGGGAAAAGCACACTGGCAGCACAACCAATGTCGTGGCCAGAAGCACAGACACTGTGGCAAGTGACAGCAGGATGTGGGCTGCTGAGCAAATGACAGCCAAAACAAGAAAGCCCTCACAGATCTGTAATTATGTCTGTAATATTCAACAAAATGTCATGGCCACAAGTGTCTGTATAGATCTCATTTTAACAAGTGCACACTCAGTTATGACAACACAAGGTACAAAGGATTTCTGGATTAAAGAATAAAAAAGGGTCATAATACTTGCTTGAAGGGAAAACATGACTATGATTGTTTCTTAGACTATAAGGCATCTAAAGACAGTCCCTGAAATGGAAATGCTTTCTTAGACCAGTTTCTAGGTCAACCTTCCTGAGCAATGAGAGCAAACATGGAGTCTTCCTGGCAGATTTCATGCATTCGGCCTCCTTCACTTCTCTCTTTTGAAACTCTAGTACTTGAAGCAATCAAATGTGAAATACATGTTATTTACATAAAGTATTATTGGAATATGCATCCAGATGAAAAAGCCAAAACCAAAACATTCATTTGGATTAATTGCCATTTTTAAGAAGTCCTCATCAGGGACTGACAGGATAGGATTCAACATTCCAAATCCAAGCTGCTCATCAAGAGGCTTTTTATAGGCAAGAGCAACAGTTCCAGGATCCTATTCATCTCTTTCTATAACAGGTCCAAGAAGTGCTGGTGTTGTTCTCTCCACTGGATCAACAGCAGAGAGACCCCAGGGAGGAGGGTAATGCCCATGTAGAGATTTACATTGGAAACATCTAGAATTAGACTAGACAAACCTCTACCCTCCTAGGTCAAGGAGAAGGGAAAACAGAAGGGCTTGGGATGAGAAAGGTGCAGAGCAAGCCTGGGAATGAGCTGTTTTCAGAGGAACAGATTGGCATGGCTGTTCCCACAACAAAGCCAGTACATCCAGCTGGAATCAGAGCATCCGACACACCAGCACAGGGGTGGCCTCCAGTATTGGTTTGGCTTGAAAATGCTAAAATTAGCACTTTATTCCCAAGTATTGGCTGTCCTCTCCCATGTGGCAGAACACTTTGCCTTCTTCCATGGAAACAAAAGATTTTCCTCCAAGCCTCCAAGCAGGTTACTCTGAAAACACATCCCTAGAGTCTTATCTTAAAGACACAGGCCTCCAGCGAGGAGGAAAGGTTCAGCTAGGGACACCATCAAAAGCTTTGATTTTTAGTGATTAAGGGATTCAGGCGTGACATTTCCTACTCCCAGTTCCATTTCATCCTTTTCAAATTAAGGACTGGATTCAATCACTGGCTTATTTTTACAGGCATTTAATCATAATAAAAAGTAAACAAAAAAACCTGGCGATGAGACAAGCTCTGCAGCCTGCCTTCTTCCTTAACACTGTTACAACTCATTATAAAGCATTTCAGTTCAGTTTTGAAAATGCCAGTACCTATCCTGATGCAATGCAGAAACCTGTGATGCATCCCCAGCTCTCTGGACAGCAATGAGAACTACTCAAAATTTAAAACAAGCACAAGACATGTTCCTACAATTATAAGTAGCTACAGGAGAATATTAGGAGATGCTGTTAAAAAAGCAAGCCAAAATCACCCTCATCCTACCAAAGGTCATAGAATTACCCTGTTACCCAATTCTGAATACAGTGTTTAAAAACAAAGTGTTAGTGTTTATCTACTGCCTGGATCCAAATATTTGTTTTTTCTAAAAAGGGTCTGCAAAGCCAAGCAAATCAACAGCTTTGAGTTTCTGTTGGAGTCTAGAAAGGATCTGAAGTTCAGAACAAACAGGGTTCGTCACATGATTGGGATAAAAAAGAAAAGCAGAATAATAATATGCAATATCAGCATCTCCCTGGGAGGATCAGAGGTTTTGCATCATGCTCTTGCTAGTTCCTAATTTCAAGCTGTGTATTTTACAAAAAAAAAAAATAAATTAGCACAATCATTCTTATTAATTTTTGCAGGAAATTCAGTTCAATCAAATGACTACTTATTACTGTCATTGACCAAAACCCTGACTAACATAGCAGAACACAAAAATAATATTTTGATGATATTTTAGGGATTTCTAACATGAAAGGGAGGGGACCAGAGACAGAGGAGATGACTGAAGAGCATGCCAAAAAATGAAATCAAAATTAAGAAGTATCTGTGAAATGGAGTTGAACCTCAAAGTATAATATGCAAGAGACAAAACAAATACTTCACACCTATGATACTGAAATTCAGAAGGCAGATAAACTTTTCCCCATTCTCTTCCCTTGAGCTGCCCTGGGGAAGCACCTGAAGCCATCACAGAGGAGTCCTTGCTGCTGAGCCTGGCAAAGGAAAGAATACATCAATAAATACTGACCCACACCAGCTCCGTCATCTGCGCCACACGCCCGGGCAGACCCTTCCAACAGGCCACGAGAAATCACAAGCACATTATGCACTTTGAGCCTTTCCAAGCAACCCTCTCTCTGCTGGCTTTCTTTTCACCTACCTTATGGCAATGCAGGCAAGAGTCAGGAGAGGCTGAGCCCAGCATCGATACGTTCCTCGCTTTTGACGCAGCTTCGCCTTTGGCTCTGCCCTGCCTCAGCTGCAAGGCAGACACCAGAGCCTGGGGCCTCTCTGTAGTGGTGAGGTGGCTTTGCAGTTATACTTAGGATTAAAAAACATAATCACCATTCACTTCTGGAGACAGAGTGATCTTAAATGCCACTGGGAACAAAAAATGATGCTCTTCTGGGCAAGAAAGCTGCACACAGCTACTGGGTGAAATAATGAGGATGCAAGGCATAAAATTGGGCAGTTGGTTACAGCAATTTTCAGGATATCCTCTGCAGAATTGATTAAAAATGTTCAAAGCACAGAGTTAATTCAGCTTTAAAGTATGGCACGCTTCTTTTTTGCACACATTTCCATTAAATATTTTCCTGATCATCATCTGGTTCTGCATCTGCATGCCAAAAGGGGTTGCTGTCAATCTCACTGAGCAGTGGCAACTAACTTTTCCTTTCTAGCTCCACTTTCCTGAAAGCTTGTCCTATCCAGTAAATGATATTTGGCTTTAAGCCAATTGAAAAGGTCTGTACTTCAATATTCAGAACTCCTAAAAGAGTCTTAAAAATTCAGGGAGGAACTAAGGTCAGCCTGTCCTTAGTGGAGACTGTCTTCTGCAGGATGGCAGCACCAGAGGGTAAAATTTCTAATAGCAAAGGAAACGAATCTCTTTCCCCCTCAACAGCTTAATAAAACAAATAAAATAAAACCTGAGCAACATTAAACAAATACCAAGTGAGAAGACAGTACCCATTCTGTAAACCACAGATCAGTGTTCTGTTTGCAGTATGAGCAGCAATTCATGCAGCTCTCTAATGAAAAAACACACTTCTCTCGTAGCAGATCCTGAATAGCTATCATTTCCAAGCAAGCCTTTCTGAGGACCAAAAAATTACTATTATTGGTGTGCTACACTCCTATTACCAAGAATGAATGTTCTCTGGTCCTGTATCCAGGTGGTGAAAATTTTTTATGCATTTCCTTAGCCAGCAAAGCTCATCTGGATGTCTTATTTCTTTCCTCTCACCCTTCACTGATTTCTGCTGTCTTCCTACAAATTAAGGAAGATTAGAAGCATTTTAACATTACTGGAAGATTTCCATTATTTTTCTTTAATGCAAAAGAGTCATTAGAAAGAGATAATTGTCATCTGCAAAGAGAGATGTAAATCTAGGACTTTTCGGCATTCTGATGAAAACGGAATCCCAAAGGCGTTATGTTAATGCTTCTAAAACTGGCTCCCTCTGTTTTGGGGAAGAAAACCCACCACACCAAGCACAGCATTTTACAGTTACTATAGAATTAAACAGAAGGGCCACCCATGGTTGCAAGCAGCTGAAACAAAGCATTCAGCAATACATGACAGGTATTTACAAGAAGCTCCTCCATTTTGTTATTAAAATGCAATACACATCAGAAATGTTTTATTGTCTGCTTCAGAAAGATGGCAACAGTCAGTTTGAAATTTATAAGCTCTAGTAAGGTAATCCAGTTTATCCTCCTGTTCACCATTAGTGTTGATGAGATCTAAAGATGAGAGATAAGAAAAAAACCACAAATGTAATAAAATGAGAACCAGTGATTCACTTTGGGTACCAAGAGCTTGTGGAGGGGAAAAAGGTGGAAGCTTAACGCTAGACAAGTTCTGAGCCTTCTCAGTAATTTCTGCTATTCAATGTACAGCACATCACCAAGTAAGATGACTTTATTCTCCTACAGAGCAGTACTTGCAGCAGCCACAAACGAAGGGAAGTCCATACGGCATAAGAAGATGAAGTATGATATTAAGAATTGGTGCAGAAATGTGATATAATACATAAACAAGCCATCTAACTTTTGTGTAATTGTAGCAAACTGTTATAGCTAGCCTGCATTTACAACAGGGACAGGTGCAAGTAATTCACCTTGCTCTGCTCCATGTCCCTCTAACAAAATATAGCTCTTGTTGACAACACCTTTTTTTTACAATCATGTTGTTTTTCTAGCAGGAAAGACAATGTAAGAATAAGATGGTATGAGCAGCTTAGATTTCTTCTGAGTCTTGAACGCAGGAGTCAATTGCTTTGTTTACTCCTCACCCTCGCTCTTCTTTATCCATCCCCCACCAAACAGATAACCTATCAGTACTTAAACAGGAAAGCAAAGAGGAGCGGGAATGTCTTTCTAACTGAGGTCTTTTGTAAGTATATTGATTTTTTCCCAGCCTATTTATTTTTAACTGCTTTAAACACTCAGCAAGATCACGTAATTGCTCCCAGCCCCAGCCTGGCAGGGCAGCAAGGCTGGGCTGGCAGCATGTGATGCTGCAGTAGAGCAGTGTGTCCACAGGGCTCACTCAGTGTGGGACAGCATCTCCATCGCTGCCAGCAGCAAAAGCTGTGTCTGCATCTGGGACAGCAGCAGAGGCAGCGTCTTGTGCACAGAAATCCTGAAGAGGGAGGTCCAGCACTCACCACACAGAGATGGATTTTGTGGTCCATGTCATTTCCAGCTGGAGGGTTCGTGTTGAGGGCAGAAGGATACCACAGCTGCAGCAGCTTCTGCCAGAGGTGTTCCCTGTGCTTTTTCCTTTGGGTCCCAAGCATATACTGGGAGATTCTCCTGTCCCCACCATGGTCCACTGTTCCTCCCCTTCTCTGTCACACAAGTTTACTGCCATCTCAAAGGCTCCCACCTCTTTAATAACATGAGCTCTTAGCATTGGGCTTTCACAGTGGCATTTATAGGGGCCAAACCACAAAATATGCAAATTATAAACACAAAGAGAAAAGGGGAGAGAGAGACCTTCCCCAAGAGCACACTGCAGTTGCGTCTCCCAGTAAAAGCCGAGCTGTGCCTCTGTTTTTCATCCCACTTAAACTTGTCACTGCCTTGCTTTCCAGCTTTCTAGGATCACACTTGATATGGTCACTGATGCCCTCTAAGGGATTTTTGCGGATATCCTGCTATTAACAGAGCAATTTGCTTCCCCCTCAGAATCTGCCTGAACTCCCCTCAGCAGCAAGGCACCCTGGGGTGGAGCACACTGCACCTCGGTGCGACACAGCACCTCTGGAATCCACAGCACCTCTCTGACGCCTGCCAAAATTATCTGCCTCAAACTAACCAGAGCTTGTCCCTGCTGTCACTGCTACACCATAGTCTGTAGAGAGAGAGGGAAAAAAAAACCCACTGAAATCTGGCAGCCAGGTTGGAGGGAAAGCCAGAATCTGGAGTCTATACTGGGACTGGGGTGTGATCTCTTAAAGTTGCATTCACACCACATAGAAAAAAAACAAACAATCCAAACCAAAACTTTCAAAAGACAAGTTGCATTAACCCAAAAAGCACAGGTTTTGTAAGTGGAAAATCTCAGAAAAAATATAAGTTTTATTTTAAAATGCCTCAATTTTCTCACGAATTTTACCCAATGCTCTGCAGCATTTGGCAGAAGGTTCTTGATAACAACGAGGGTCCATGACTCCACGCTCCCCTCCATGGGAGACATCTCAAAGCATAAGGCTGGCTGGGAATAGTGATCTTTTCCCTTTCACCTCACAAAACACTCTTCTAGATCTAAGACACCATGGTAAGCAAGCAGGAAGATGACTTTTTTCTCTACCAAAAGACACTAAAGGCAGTTTAGATACCATGGAGACCAGGGAAAAGGTGATGGTTCTAAACGGAACAATATTTTAAAACAGCTACTTCAAATTTTTCCCAAAATGTTTTAATTTTGACAGACACTTACAGATTTCTCTTTTGTTTCCCAGGATGCAACCACTTCTGACTTAACTGTGCAGGATTTTGCCTTCCCCATAGAGTAAGGAAATTTTAAAAAAAAGCTGGAGGCTGGCTTTCTCCAAGAGCTCTTTTTGAAGTCCTCTTTGCTATTCAGAAAGCCCTATTTGACCTTGATGAGAGGCATGGATTTGAGTTACTATAGGTTGCCTTATGCTAAAAATATCCCCTGATTTTAGTGGGATATTCTCTAAAAAACCCAAAACAATATTTTCTACACTGGCTTTGATGTCAGCATATAGAACATATAAAATACAAGTAATATCTCTTCTCAGTCCATTTCCAAGTTTATTAGGAAGGTAAAATATACAGTCTGTAAATTCCAGTGAGCATTCGTATATGTTTTGCCCCTCATGATCTTTCACTGGGTAGTGTTGTTCCTGAATTAAATACTATTTTTAAAAGAAACCTGTTGTTCTCTTTAAAATGTCATGCATTCTTTGAATGCCATACACCAACACTGAACAATGAAAACCATTTTATCCTTCTGGAATTCATACTTAGAAAACTTAGTTCTGCAAAAATAAATTATTTCAAAAAAGTTTTTCATCAGAGGTTTTGAATTCTAATAGGTTCATAACGTTCATCTACTCTGTTTCTCGGCTACAGGTACTATGGGAGCATGTTCCTATTAACAGATAACGTATTTTCCCTGGAAAATTTGCTTATTAGAAAGAAATAATCTGAAAAACAAAAATATTCCAAAACTATACAGTAATTAAGTGAAAGCTAAAAATGTATTGACTTGTCTGTATCAAAATGGTTTAATTTTATCAAAAAAAGACCCCACAGCTAAAAACAAATTTTGCCTTGAAATTTTGATTTTTTAATTTTTCATACCAGTTAAAGGAAAGCAGTGCTACAGAATGATCATTTGAAATTTCTGGCAGCTGGAAAACCCTGGTTTAAACAAGGCTATATGCATCCCACTGTATGCTTTCATAGGACAGTAAATCATGTACATCCTCACTGAAAAATTGTTCCCTACCTCTTGTATAAAGTTTACCAGCTTCCAGTAAGTGAATTCACTGTCCTTTTACAGAAAAGTTAAAAGTCAAAGTGTATCAGAGCTCTTCTCTCCAACCACATACACAGCCTCTTACAAGCCAGACTAACCATGTAAACAAGGAGGTGCCATGGAGGGAGGTATTAACAGAGTGTCAGTATTGGCACCAACATTTTGCTCTGTTGCTATAATTCTCTAGAATTTACTTTCATGATTAAGTTTCCAAAGCCTGTTGCAATACCAGATTTGCTACACGTTTTGCAGCTTTGGTAGTTACACTTCCAGAGCAAGCAGCAAGCGGTGTCATACAAGACTGGCAAGATCACAATACATTTCAGATGAGAGAGATGACCTTGCTTGAGTCAAAGGTACAGAGAAGTGGACCCATTTGGGGATACCTGTTTTGGTGGCAAAATAGATCTGAACTGAGTACCTGCTTATATTTTATTATTTTACAGATTCAGCAAGAGAAAAAGAAAAATTAGGCTGCTTAAAAAAAAAAAAAATTCACAGTTTTCTCACTGAAGTTAAACAAGAAAAACAGTCCATGGTCTTACTGCAAGTCAAAGGAAATATTTAAATTTGCACTGAAATAGCTATTCCCTGGGTATGTTTTCTAACACCACAGGGAAGGGAGGACAGCAGCTGTGGTGGTGGCAAGGTGCTCAGCTGTTTTAAGTTACAAGCTGTTACAAGAACATAAATAACCGTCTTGGCCAGGTCTGGATCTGAGCACGTGCCCTAACCATCAGTGCCCTGGCATCCTCACCCTGAGTTCCTAGGGCTCACCAAGTATGTAAGTCTTTTATTTTATGGTTCTTAAAGAAACAGGATCAAAAGGAGAGATAAGGAGTAACATACCCTCAAATATCCTTTATTTTATGGATCATATTACTTTCTTAAGAGATGATTGGTGTGGCTTCAAGTCCTTTTGGTCTTGAACACATTCTTCATTATCATTTCCTAATCAAGAATTACCACTTTAGCCTGAAGCATTTTTTTGTCCAAACCTATTCAGCCAATCATCCCAAATTTCCAAATAGCTGCAGAGAGAAATCACCTTCTATTTTGGAGAAAAATATTTTCAAAACCAGTGCTCAACTGAAAAGTACATTTTTGATGCCGTATGTGGATCCACTGTAAAAAAAATGCCTATAAACCCCACTTTTAGGTTAAATGTAAGGTATCCCACTCCTTTCTAAGATGAAATTAAATGACCAAGGCATTTAACATTGTTAAAGTTTTCAAATGTGGGTTTTTTTGTTGGTTTTTTTTTTGGTGGAAATTCCCTTCCTAGGCAAAATCAAGGGCTCAAGCACATGGTTCTTTCCTAGAATCAACAAGTTCCTGTGTGCCAGCAGGTGTGCAATTACCTCTTTTTACACATGCCTAAACTTAGACAAATGCAAGTAATACAAGTTAAATTCTCATACTTTCACTGCAATCTAAACTAAATTGGATTACTTAGTATTTGCCATGAGCAAGGAACATGTGCACACCGTACCACAAACAGCTTCTTTACTAAAATAGAGTACACTATGAAGCAGCAGTAATATTATTATGCAACTGACACCCAATGTATCCATTGCAGTGCTCCCAAACTCATCATTAAATTTTAATTGCTTTTTTAGACTGCAAATGCAATATTTTAAAGCTATAATGGTCTTGCAATTCACTTCCCTTCCCTCACCACATTACTAATATATACTACCAAATTTCACTGCAGTTTAACAAAATTTGCCCTTTGCTATTAAGAAAGAGCATTTAATGTTATAAGACATACAATTACAGAGTGCCTAAGAATATTGTCAATTAGCAGGATGAATATAAATATGGAAATCTCATTGCAAAGAGCTGTTTGAAACTTTTATCAACCAGATCCTGACAAAACCTGTTACATGATAATTTCATTCCTACCCTATTTTTAGGGAAAATGCTAGTCTTGCAATAAGATACCAGTTACTTCATTCTTGCAAATACCTCTGTGTGGGGAAAAAAAAAACCAAACCACTAAGGAAGGTTTACGTTTTGCTTCTAACAGTATAGAAAAAGATGGAAGGAAAAAGAAAAGGGAACATGTTGAAATTATTAAAGCACAATGGTCATAGGGAACTGCCAGAAAAAACAAATAGTATAAATTGAAAGATGTTTTTTAAAGACTGGATTCTGTACTCCATTACAAAATTGAGTGTTTCTTTTTGGATGGATAAGGAACATTTATAAGAAACAGCCCTCGCATAAACTGCAGCACGGCAGTCAAAAGTACAGCAGGTGTTGAGGAACAGAGGAAGCCTTCTCCTTTGAGGGACCTCAAAAATAGACTGGATAAAGCACACATGGATGTTACTTAGTTAATTTGTATTTGTACACAAACATAAATACTTTGCAAGTTTCCCAGTTATAACGGCTCCTTCAGCTTCCCTGAGGCCAAACTACGGCAAAGTTGTCCCTCTGGCAGGCATTTCAGATTTCTCATTCCATATTCTACGTGAAATGCAAGCAGCACAGTTACTGCTCAGAGGAAATCTTTCTCTAAAGGCAACCATCTCACACTTTTCTCACAATTTTATCACTGCTCAGGCACTAATTGTTTTAGTGTTAATTGGCTGCTGTTTTAATATCAAGAATAATGTGAATATTCTATTATGGAAAACATTCTCCATCAGCTACTTCAGAGAAAATGTATTAAGAAAAATGCTATTGGTTCCATATCAAAAGTAAAATAAATGCTTTTCTTCCTTGCTTTTAGATTTCACGTTTATAAGTCTAATGAACAACTGCAAAGTGCACAGGGCTGCTCTGAACTCAAACCCAAGCACCTGAACACTTTGAGCCAGGAACTTATTACTGGATACAGAGGTTACCCATGTAGGAGACACAGGTTTTGCTTCACCAGAGGAAAATGCTCATGCTCAGAAGGGTCAGAAGGTTAGGATTATGTTTCCTTCCCTTAAATCCCCTACATATTAATGGGGCTGTGTGTAAGTTCACAGAGGGCACCACTGGGCAGCAAGCAGCCCCTCACACGTGGTCTGATTGAGGGTACATTAGAGTTAAATCTCAGAGCCTGGGCCCATAAAATAAACTTCATGCAAGATGTTAACAAAAAGTTAGATTTTTACATTAACAGGATGCACATAATGCATTTGCTATGAAAATAAATCTCTTTGAGCGAACCAAAAAATGCCCTTCTTTCTAATAATAGCAGGGAAAATTACAGTTGGCAAACTTAAGAGACAATTAAGCCAGTGTTTCAGAGAACTTCAGATTGCTGCCAAAACAAATATTCAGATAAAAGAACACAGCTTCCACTCCCCGCTTCCTTATTAACTGTGTTTTCTTCTCCAGCCATTACAAATAGGTTTGTAAAATATACTCAAAAAATATATGGGTCTCTCTTTTTTCATTTGCACTTGATTGTTGTTTCTGAAGATGCTACCAGCTGCTGAAGGAGAAAGGATTGCATTAATATTCACTCTATAAATAATGTAAGAAAAAAAAGGAAAGCCACCGCACAGCAAGGTTAAATGAGGACAACAGGGGAAACTCAGTGTAAGGGACTGTGAGGCCTCTCACTTGGCTTTCCAAGTGGAGCATATTCATTGCATTTTATTAGCTGATTAACGAGGTGTGTGGCAATTCATCTGGAGCTGCTAAGGTCCTTGATCCACCCTTCCTACAAGTGCTCCTCATAAGAGACAAAAAAAGTTCTTTGCAGCTAAAATCGCGTCCAGCAGGAGGATGCTGCTGGGGGCCAGGTTGGAGATGGGCAGCACAGTTTCCCCATGCCAAGGGGAGAGGTCCAGCTGTCTCCTACACCCCACAGAACCAACCACTTGCCCCGCTGGGGCAGCCTGAGGGTCTGCCCCCCCAAGCTGTGCCAAAACAGGCACATAAGCTGGCAGTGTGCTTTCTGTGTGCCACCCCGTGTCTCTGTGAGGCTCTGAGGGGTCTCCCCATTCCACGTCTCAATGGGACATGCAGCTGTTGCATGGGTACTCCTGGACTTCTACACTTTGGGGAAGCCCTCAACCTGTAGAAGCCCTCATTACCCTTGCATGCACAAGTACCAATAACCTCAGTACAAGAATTTCAAAGATTTTTTTTCCACAGAAATCATGGCCTCAGACCTGCATATGGTTTGTAGTGTTAAAGCCTAAAAATCTCCAATATTAAAACCCTTCAGTTTGCACTTGGGTGCTGAATAAAGCCTCTCCACAGACTGCCATAAGGCAGACATATGCAGACCCACTGGACCAACCATCCACGGAGCAGCAGCAGTGGAAGTCTGGACCCAATGACCCAAGGGTTCTGCTAATCTGTAGGCTACAAATGCGAAGGTTAAGCTTTGTATGGTAGGGTACACCATCCTGGCTGCATGCAGCTGAGAGTTGGTGTCTTGCTGCTTAATGTACAGCCTTAGAATTATACAGAATAGTACAGCCTACAGCAGGCACTCTTGAAAGGCAGGGAATTGCCTCACAAAAGAGGCAGTTTTATCTAAGTGTTCTCTTTTCTGCCATCTTCACTTTAGACCAAAATTCTAGAAGCTGTCCTTATCTTGTGGCTTTGGATGTCAGCTCCAAGCACCGCAGAACAGCAGATGATGTGAATCCAGGGGGAGCAGCACAGGAAAGAGGCAGGAAAAGCGGAGTGACAAGAAGGAGAGAGCAGCTTTCATCTTGATCAAGATGAGAGCACAGTGTCTCTGGAGAGCAGCTGGGATCTCCATCTGTACTGAACGAGCAGAGAGATTATGGTTTCACCAAGGTCTCTGAGACGGGATGAGGCAGTCCTAGACCTACATCAGCTGAGCACCACAGCAACTGCTGATGAACTTTACAGTCAAATATTATCCAGAACTGAATTCTGTTTTTCTGTACAGTTAGCATGCTTCTGCTTTTGTAATCAAGAACCAGAATGTTCTAGAATAATCCTATCTTATTTTAATCTTCTTCTTCCCTAGCAGCAGCGTGATCTCAGAAGAATCAGAGGCACTGAATCACTTGGCTCATCAGGGAGTGTGCATACACTTTGGGAGGCACTCTGGGGCCTAAGCACAGCCATCTAGTGTCACTTCAAATGCACTTCAGGACCGTCAAGACTTCCTGGGGACCCAGCAGTGACACAGGCCCTGTGCTGCACTTGCAACAGGTGGGACAGCCAAGGTCACCCCAATTGGTTCCAAACAGTTATGAACCCCAAATTCCTATCTCAGTTCCAGGGTCACCTAAGAAATACATTTGAATTCTCAGAAGATGAAT
The DNA here is from genome assembly GCA_013397795.1 of Orthonyx spaldingii. Taxonomy (NCBI): domain Eukaryota; kingdom Metazoa; phylum Chordata; class Aves; order Passeriformes; family Orthonychidae; genus Orthonyx; species Orthonyx spaldingii. Next base: position 249,933 of record VZTJ01003935.1, read on the forward strand.
ACACATTTTTCTCCACCAAGCTGGAAAGGGCATTTTAAAAATGGAAATCTACCTACGGCCGGTCTAAACCTGCACCCTTCTAGCAAACAGCGGCTGGTGGAGCAGTATCTTATGAGTTAAAGTTTACACAGAAGCACCATTATGGAGCCATTCAGTAAGTTGGAGGCAAAAAAAGTGAACTCCAGGAACATCCTGAAGGACAGGGGTCTTGCAGGAACTAGGACTGCTGCTGCTCCTGCCTCATTTGGAAGGCAGCACTCTGCAGTTCTACTGTGAGCTTCTGAGTCCATTAACTGGAAGCTAATGCTCCTGTTAATGATTAAAATCCAAGTTAGATTTTACGGAGTAAAACATGTAATGGAGTCTCCCATATCGAACACCCTGTGCCTGGCACTGATCAGCCTGTCATGGTTACTACAGGAATCAGTTGTTACTACAATTTTACGTGTGAGCTGTACACAAGTCTCAATGATGCACAGTTCAAAGATAACTTTCTATTACGAAATCAAACGTGTGGAGTAGAACAATAAATGGACTGCAGTGTTGAAAATTTACATATAATCATTAACAAAAACCTAATGTATTACTTGAATTTAAGAAGGGCATCCTATGCTGTGTTTTCTAACCATAAGTAACAAGGGATAAAATGAAGCTAACATGAAAGAGTGCTAATAGCCAGTTTCAAACAGAAATTTAATTTACTGTGTCCTGACCTGTGTCAGATTAAAATCTTTTCTCAAATAACATTCAAAATTACATTCTCCAGAGCTCTAATACAGCAAAGGAAGTATCTGAGGAACAGGAAGAATTTCAAATAAGTGAAGTGGGCAGGTCTAGATGAAATCTACAGTACGGTTCCTCCACGTCGACGTTTCCAGACTGCAGCACTGATTGGCCACACTGGTGTTTGCTTCCTCTGGTTTTATATCTTCCCTGGGTGGTGAGGGATGGGAAGAGGGGTAGGTTATGCCGTGATTTTAGGGAGAGGCTGAGGCTGCTGTCTTTTTCAACACATGGAGTATTTCCTGCAATTCTTGCCATCATTTCCTGGAGACACAATTTGATATGTCCCTTAGGAAACCTCCTCTGCATCAAATAGAGGCATCTCTTACTGAAGTCACTTAACTTATACTCTCTTGACAAGGTGCAGAGCGGCATGAGGCAAGACCTATTACTCTCTTCTCAAAAAGGCAAAAACTAGCTCTAATTCTGGTATCCCTGCCGCTTGTTGAAGTCATACGTAGCAGAAGTCTCACTCTCCATGAAGAGATGTCCGTGCAGGAGGCCTGAGGCAGCTCTGTGCTATCACAAGCAACCAAACCACCTTGTTCTTCAGCTGCTGATGTGGGATTCAACCTTTTAGGTTCAGGCTACCTACCTACCTACCCCTCTGTCACTCTGTGACTGTCACCCCTAAGGCACCACCCAGGGGTCTACGAGGCTGGACTTCCAAACCAGTGGGGCCAGATTTGGGTACAAGATGAAAGTGCTCCCTCAAGACTTTCCAGTGCATGTCACACATGCAGTTGTGGCATCAAACTCTTTCGCCTGTGCATTTTCATCTCTCTGAAACACTTGTATCAGTGCACAAGCAGTTCCAAAACAACTGATGTGCTCCAAAATTTTCAAAATTATCTGGTGTGCTTCCTCAAAGCAATTTTTTAGTTTCAAAATGTTATTTGCATAAACAGCAAAAATACTTGAAAGGCAAAAAGTCCACCAAATCCCTTGAAATTAATCTTCTCATTCAGCCTGAAATAAATGTGCTCGTTATTTATCATCCAGGATTCACTTAAATAGTTTTGAGGACTTGACCCCAAAGGAATGTATGCATTTCTGGACATGCTGACAAACCAGTAACACCCCAGGCTCACATCCAACACTATCGATTTTCATGGCTGCCGGTGTGAGTTGGAGACATTAGGATGTTAAAAACAGCGCAGTTACACTTACAAGCACTCCCAACAAAAAAGCACTACCAGAAACAATTGGAGTTACTAAATATATTCAGTAAAACTTGCAAAGCATGCAAAAGCCAGCCATGGCAAATGCCTGCTTAGTAACTGGATCCACGCTGAGATTGTCCTCAATGTCCCTTGGCTTACAGGAAAATTACATTCCTTGACGAGGACCATCAGTGGAGAGGGAGGAAGATGGGGAAGTGAGGGGAAATGTTTTTTCATGCTGTAATTATAACTTAATTTTGAGATGAAACTGATTGTTTAATGACTCTTCCCAGTTTGAAAACAGGATCCAGAGACGTGACCAAGCAGAGGTGAGTGTCACCTCCTGTCTCTGATAAAACTCCCAGCTGCTAAAAGCAGTGTCTGCCTGGTGGGAACTCCTGGTGCACCCCCAGGTGGGCTGAGGCCTTCATATCCCTCGTGCCTCACACTGCTGGCAGGGACACAGACCTGGGGACACTTCCAGCCAGGGTGCATTTGGGACATCTCTCTCAGTAGGCATCTGAAAACAAAACCAAAAAAACCAAAGCACCCCAAAATGTGGCTTAGGACCTCAAAATCTTGACGTGGAACAAAGAGGTCCACGAGGAATGGCAGCTGCCTGCTAAGCTGTCCTAGCAGCTGCCCTTATGGCAACACTCATCCACACTGCTTTTCTACCTGAGCCTGATTTCTACAAAACTGGGCAGAGCTTCTCCCTGTCTCCCAACTCCTGCACAAAATCAGAATTTATTCATGAGGGACAGTGTGGTTGTGTGAGACTCACTCACAAAGCAAAACAACCTAAAAATAGTTTGAAATTACCATCGGGTAGTTTCTACTTATCTTTCAAGATATTTTCTGCAAGCCCAAACAAACAATTTTTTTCATTTTGGATGACAGCTGCAGTCCTCACATGTGTACATCCCCTATGGAGTATAAGCTTAAGACATGCAAGAAATAGGACAAGAGTCCCTGTGACTTTGTGACAGGTGGCAGTGGGAGTAGATGAGAGGGTATGGCATCACACCATGGACAGACCTTTTCCAGCAGCAGGGGTCCTGGCAGAGAGTGAACGTGCGGGCAGGGCCACAGAAGCAGTGGAAAGACCACCATCACCAATGCAAGGCTGATGCAGCCAGCTGAAGGGACACCTGCACTGCACAGCTCCATATCTGAATGTGTACGAATGACTGGGGTGCATGAACCTCTTCACCCAAAAAAAATTTGGAGAAGCACCTGCATGGAATTTAGGAAGTATGAGCCCTGAAAGGGGAAAAAAATAAATGAAGAAATATTTGAAAAGGCAAGGGAAAAAACCTGACACTGAATCCAACATATTGCAAGATGAATGCATTTGCAGACAAAGCCAGGCTCTCCACTACTCAGCGAAAATCAGGAGAGTATCTAATATTTTCAGGAGAATCAGTCCACCAGCCTGTGCTAAGGGTATCCAGCATGAAGTTTTGCAATTCTTTATCTGCTGTTTGTAAATGATTTCTGATTTATTTCCCCAGCAAGGAGAAGACAGACTAATCTAAAAATAAGCTGTGTGAGCAAAACCACAGAATTACATTAGAGCTTCGGCACTTGAGAATTTTTAGGCTGCAGTTCCAAACCATCTCATTTTCTTTCAGCACAAAGAAGCACCAAAATATTTTGCTGAAGTCAGGTCACATAATACATATGTTTGATAGATAGACATAAGTATATCCTTTTGTCCCTACCACTGGGCATGCTGAAAACATTATGTTTAGAATAACATCAGGATGTCTCATTTTCAAGCATGAAAATCCTAAATGGTTTACATGGCAACACATACTACTCAGGACCCAGAGCTTTCTCTTTCACCTCTGCCCCCTCCCTAAGTAAGGCAAATATGGTTACTTTAAGTTTCCTTCAGAGGTTGTGCCAAAAATTTAAAAGTAATAGGAAGAAAAAATCTTTCTCTGTAGATTTTCATCAAAGCAGTATATTTCCAAGCACGATGGTGTGCTATTATTTTAAAGATTTCCAAAAGGAAAGTGTCAGGGTTATTTTGTAACAAAATTTCTCAAGACACCTGGGTCTCTATGCAGCAGTGACATGGACTCTGTCAGTCAATGTGTGCTGCTAGGTCTTTCCTCCTGAAGAAACTATTTTAAATATTTTCATTTCACAAAATCATATCAATTTTTAAGCTCTCATACCTCTAATTATAGGTTTGACTTGAGAATCATCATACAGAGAGCCAACCTTCCCTGCTGTTCATGCATCTGTTAGCATTCCTACCACTGTTGATATGACAAGAAGTCCCAAACACTTCTATACTTTTCATTTTAGCAGAACTTTTAGTCCTGAAGCATTTAAAGCTTTTAGGGAAGACTCCACACTGGGAAAAAGGAGTTTGATAAATATTCTTCCATTCTGAGTCCAGTTTTCTAAGGTATCAAGGCTAATGCCCTTCCTCCTCTCTGTCAGTCCTTCTACAGTAGCACTTTGGGACAGCACAAGCCCAACTCTCCAGAAGAGACACCTGGCAGAGGATGAGTTGCATTCCCACAGACTTTGCAACATCCCTGGCTGGCAAGCAGAAGGCCAGAGGGAAAAACCACAAAGCAAGTGCAGCACAAATCTATTCCACCTGCAGGGCTGGGCTGCCCATCACTGTGTGTGCCAGCCAGGCCACTAAACAGGACCTGGGAGGTGCACAGCCTGTTCAGCCCTGGCCAAGCACTGTGCCAGCAGTGTGTCCCCACACAGGGAAGGACAGGAGAAGGACTGCCAGCAACATCAGGGACTACCAGCAGCCACCAAGTCAAGTAACTGCCAAGTCAAGGGCGAAACTTAGGAAGGAACATATTTTGTTAGTTGTTTTCCTCATGGAACAGCCTGTTGTTTTGTTATATATAAATTATATATATATATGTAAAAGAGAGCAAAGCTCTGCTGTTTTGAGTTTTTGGGCCCACACCTCAGCGTGCTGTGAACAGCCAATCAAGAAACAAAATCACAGCTATTAAAAGAGCATGTGTGAACATATCTGTGCACTCCCAAGGAGAACAGTGCTGGCACCAGTAATGTCCATTCTCTCCTGAAGTGAGGTGACAAAAGTGTCTGTGTGTGTGCCTGTGAGCCAGAGACAGATGCCCAGGGCAGTGGGTTGGATTCACTCACTAAAGCAAAAGCATCTGCTGACCCCTCCACACCTGCAGTGCCACAAGTTCCCCACCCAGCCACCAAGCCCTGTCTCCTATCAGTAGACACTGCCCTGCTACAATTTTAGTTTGTAAAGCACCACTCTAGAAAGTGTTGTTTCTCCTACAAATCAAATCCCGTCCAGGTACCTGCTCACAGGGCAGCACTTGCTCAGCAATAGGTTCCCTCTGTGGCTGAGAAAACTATGTGACAACCCAAAGCCTCTTTTCCTCTTCACTGTGTTCACTGCATGTCAGGAGTTTTAATGGTAGCTGTTCCCAACCAGACAGCTCATGGCAGTGATGGCTGGCAGGAGCCCCCAGTGCATTTCTACATCGATGGGAAGTCAGTCTCTCTCTGGAGGGTTTACAAAGGAGCCCCTATACTCACAGCTGCCAAATGTTCCATTCTAGGCATTTTATCTATGTAAAACAAACAGATAACAAGGAGAGCAAAGACCTTTGAAATATTTATGAATCAATTAAAGTCCTAAAGCTTTCTACTGCACGGAGATAAGGAGCAAATTCTCACATAACACACCAAGGCATATGGAGCAACTGATTTTATCTGAGTTCAAAAACTGTAGGTTTGCATACAGAGAAAGGAAGAAAAAATGAGCTACTTACAGATTTAAAGATAGATACTATATACCATGAAAGTAATATGCAATTAATGTGACAGAACAAACAAACTAAAACAATGTAAAAAGTTTATCAGCCAAACCTAGAAACTATAGACTGATTTATTGATAGAATACTTTCTGATTGTTCTACTGTTTTCTCCATCATTCACTATTAATTTTATGTTATGACAGCAGACAAAAGTTGTGTAAAAATACAGGTAATACATAATAGCACTTTCTTGTTCAATGTGTGCAAAATTAATTCCCCTTTTCCCCAAGTTGCAAAGGTGCTTATTTATCTCATAAACACTATGTTTGAGGAAACATGAATGTGAAAATAAATGGCTTCATTTTGTTGCTTTGGCGTACTCACTTTCATGAAAATGAAGCGTGACTTGGTGTGAAGGTCAGTGTTCATTATGCACAAAGGCAGAGACATGAAAAGAGTGCTGGAACGTGCTGACAGAAATGGGGACTTGAAATAGGTTTGAAAAATAACACAATGCAGCAGGATCACAGCAACACTGAAATACCATAGAGGCCTGGATGGTGCCACATCTCTCCAAATTTGTCACCATCTGAAGACAAGAAAGGAGGAAGGGGCAGGCAAAGGCAATGCCACAGTTCCATAATGTTAATCAAATATTCAGTACTTGTCCCCTGAATAAAGCTGTGTTCTCCTAAATTGTCTCCTTCGCAGTGGTTTTTAAAACTTTGAAGCTGAAATTCAAGCAATCTCGGCTGATGAAAAAGCAACTGAATAAACACACCAGAAAACAAACTGCTTATCTCCACACACTGTCACTGCAGGGGCAGGTGCTCCTGGAACACACGTACATCTCCCCAACTTATTCTGGTGAACCTGTCACTGCAGAATGAAGGCAACTTCAGCCACATTTACAAGGGCATTGCAGGCGCAAGATCCACAAACATATCCGGGTCCTAAATTCAACTCTTTCACTTAGCTGGAAAACAACTAAAATCTTGTATCCCTTTGTTATTCCTTGTGTGTTACAGTCTTCCAACAGTGTCAGAGAAGGGGAAAAAAGAGGAATATTACAATAAAGCAATGCTACTTGCTATTTCTAGCTATTTTTGCACCTACATTTTGTTAAGCCACTTGCAGGAACAAAAAGACACCAAAAAAATCCCAAAAAAATCCCAAACAGCAAAACCTCGATGCCATCATTGCTGAAAACTGCTAGGGCAAAATGTTTTCCCTTTGGAACATGACAGTTCTTTGAGCATGAAACATTTCACCAGATATTGTCAAACCCATATCCTTTCAGAAGAAATAAGCCTGTTTTCCCAACTCCCTCTTACCTCCCTGACAGCTCCTAGGGTGGCAGGCAGTCTGTGCCTATGGGAGACCAAAAATCAGGCTCCCAAATCTCATGACAGCATTAAGATCCCCACTGGTATCTATTTAAAACTTTATATGTGCCACCTCTATAATTATTTAAAACTCATCCTGTGAGGTTTTTTTATTTAAAACTCATCCAATGACTCCAAAATTTCAAACAACCTTTAGAAAGTATTTTTCTTCCTTCTTCTTTCAGGGTAAATTATTGCCATGTAGAGTCACTACAACACAGCACACATGGAGACTGAGGATCACAATGTGAGGGTGTCTGTACTCAGTGACAGTCCCTAATTTCAAGGTGGTCAGCTCTCATGGAAGAACAGCACAAATCTGGGTTGGTAACACTACATTACTTCTCATCTCTTGGGGCTGCCAACCAAAGGAGGACAGTGCATCCGGGCAAGTAAGCAGCAGTGCAGAGACAGTCCCAAATCCTCCAAAGATTTAGCAGAGAAGCATCAGTTTTTTTGACATGCCACTGGCTACAGTGAAATTACTTGACTCAAGATGTTAGTCAGCATGCAACACCAGTCATGAATACTTTTCTACTGAGGAAGCTAGGCAAATTTTGGAAGCCTAAAACATGTATTGCTGCCTCAATGGTCGCAGAGCCTGACCCTGTGTGTGCTGGTTCTTCTTTGGAGGCAGAACTGACAAGGCATGCAAAGAGGAGCAAGCATTCTCCAGGCTGTGCTGTTCCTGAGCACAATTCTGTTTGGGTCAGGAAAAAACTCACCTCCTCAAATAGCAACTTATAAATCATTGTGGCTTGTAGGCCCAGCTCACACAGCCTCTAACTGAATGATTTATAATTTATGTGAAGAACAACTTCAGATTTAAGTACTTCACTGCAAAAGGTGCAAGAGTAGAGATCTTTCCATTGTTTTGCTCTAAAGTAGGTCATAAATGTCCAGCTGGGAGGGGAAGCCCATGGAGGACAGCAAGGGACTTGCTGGTGCTAACCATGGGCTGGAGAGCCCTGGGGTCATGTTTTACATTTGGACAGGGAGCCTGCTGCCCACATTAACATCCCCCAGCCACAACACCTCTGCCTGTATCCATACATTAACTGCTGTTACTGCCTGTTACAGCCCATAAACAGCACAGTGAGAACTGAACCCATGTGCCATTAGCAGCTGAACTGGGCACCTGTGGAGGCAGAGAGGGCTGCTCCATTGGCATCTCATAGAGCTGCTTCTGCTGCCACCTCTCCCCAGCCCTTCTCCTCCACCACCCAGGGCAGAAGGATTAGGCTGTTTGGCACTCTTCTCCCTATTTTCTCTCTGTGTGGTTTACTTACTCATCTCTTTATTATTCACAGTCTCACTGAAATTTATTTCTATCCCGGAGACGGTGGTGGTGGAAACAGATGAGACATAAAGGAAGTTGCTTTTGTACAGAGAAGGAAAGAAAACAATCTCTGTAAATAGAGCATACTATGAGCAGGCTGATGCCTGACACTAAGCAAAAATAACATGTTCTCCAAGAAACTTAATTTGCTGTAAAGATCACCAGATATGTGAGGATCTTTGATCTTCATAATTATTCACCCATGAAGCCTCTTGATCTACATGGCCAACACATTTCCTTTTGGGACAGCAATTGGGACTTCTCTTTATAAGGGGATAATCGTGTGTCAAACATTTAAGGGAAGAACTGACATTAAGAAGTGGACACAAAAATAGAACATAGTCAGTGGCAAAGTAGAAAATTAACATGTAAATTAATAAAAGTAGGAGTTTATAATATGAATGTAATGAGTGCCAAGCAGACTGTGATATGCTCCTTTTCTGTCAGCATGCCGGCTCCTCGGCAAAAACACAGCTGGCACTTTTGTTTCTTCAGTAGCCTCCCTTGTACATGCAGAAGAAGTGGTCTCACTCACTTTATACTGTGTTTATCGATGAGTAACTGAACACAAAAAGAAACTGGCAATGTCAAAATACTGGCAGTTTAGAAAATCTTGCTTTAACTTCTATAAAGTTTAGAGTCAAAATGCAGCTGCAGGCAGCCTACGATACAGACTCCCCTCAGTCTGCATCCTGGCCAGCACGAGGAGGACTGAGCGAGGCTGGCAGCCCCTTGGTGCAAACCTGCAAGCATTGCCAGGGCAGGGGTCACTTCAACTCTGTCTTGCCCCAAGCACCACAGAGGCTATGACAGAAGAGCACTAGTTTCACCAAAAGGGGCAAACAAGCAAGGTGGCAGCATGTACTGGTTCCTAGGAAATATGAGCAAGAACTAGAAAACGCACAGGAGTGAAGATTTACCTTTAAACACATCTGAAAGATATGTAACCACTCAGGACCTGAAGTGAGACAAACCAGATGAGTTCCTGGGACCACAGAAAAAGGATTCCCAGAGTAAAATGAATATTGTAAATCTTCGCTTCTTCCAAACGAAAGCAACACTGCCCCAGGTGCAGGCAGCCCTGGGCCTGGGATGGGAACGGCACTGGCTCACCACATCACCCGGAGATGAGCCTTCACTGAGCAAAAAAAACCTCAGAAGCAGCTGCGTTGCCTTGCCCCAAATATGAACTCCTTATTTCAGAGAGCAGCACAGCTTCTGTGGTGCTGCAGCACGGCTGCTGACCTACAGTTCAGTCCCCCACTCTGCACAGCTGCTGCTGGATTTTTAGAAGGGAACAATTAGTCAACAATTTAAGACTCAAAAACAAAGTACTCAGTGATATAAAAATGGTAAAGTGAGAAGTATTTTCCCTTTCTCACTTGAAGTTCAAGTCTCTGGATGGACTTTGAACGAGCCCACAGTTCCTCAAGTAACCAAGTATCAGAATAACACTTTTTCTAGCCTACCTCAATAGTCATCAGCATTAACTTCAACAGGATGTTCAATATTTTGCAAGGCTAAGCATGTATATATATATATATATATTTATGTATGTATCGAGGGAATATATATCTATGGTTGCTGATTTAGTATAGTAAGATTAGAGTCACATTTTCTCATCCTTAAAAGAAATTATCATTTTAAAGCTACAGGTTAAAGTTAACAGAAAATTAACTTGGGTACATTTTGACAGCAATGAGATTTAAAATAGAAATTACTGTTTGCTATCTGAATTTTCCCCTCTAAAATGTGAATCATATGATCTAATTATTTTACTAGTATATAAACAGTTTGGGTTTTTTCTCTGGCACAAGTTATGAATACACTCCTTTTCTATTTCTGTCCTGTGTAAACACATTTTTCTCAGGACTTCCATATTTCAGTACATGGAGGGTATCCTGAAAATAGCACGTCCCTGAAGCCATACTGATTGCAATGAGCCATTTACATGCAAAACACTGAAGTTTCAAGCCGTGTTCTTTTCATTTTATGTGTACAGTAAAATTACTACACCTGGACTAAATCCAAACAGGACCTCAAATCCCAGATCATTAACAACTTATTTTATGTATTTACGCTACAATTCACATCTGAAATTAGACCATAAGAAGACATAATAATAAAATGCCACAAAACTACACAATACTGTCAAATTGAGATATCTTTTAACATAGATGCATTTATCAGACTTTAAACACATTTGTTTCCAAAATTATGTCGATATCTGATATAATATAATATTTAAACTTTCAATGGTGTTCATCAAGTCAGAACAATCTGATGAGACTCTTCAGTTGTCAGGGATTACAGGCAGCAACAGTGACATACATGTCTCAGATTGTGAGATCCCCACCTGCAGCTCTGCATCCAGGTCTGGGATCCCCAGCACAGCAAAAACAGGGACCTGTTTGAGCAGTGTAGAGAAGCACCACAGACGTGATGAGAGGGCTGGAGCACCTCTCCTGTGAGGACAAGACTAAGAGAGCTGGAGTTGTTCAGTCTCAAGGAGATTCCAGGGAGACCTTAGAGCAAGAAAGAAGAAGACAGACTTTTCTGTAGGGCCTGTTGTGACAGGACAAAGGGTAATGGTTTAAACTGAGAGAGGGTAGATTTAGACTAGATTTAAGGAAGAAATGATTTACTGTGAGGGTAGTAAGGCACAGGAACAGGGTGCCCAGAGACATCGTAGGTGCCCCATCCCTGGAACGTTCAAGGCCAGGCTGGATGGGGCTCTGAACCACCTGGTCTAGTGGAAAGTGTCTCTGTCCATGGCAGGGGGTTGGAACTAGATGATCTTTAAGTTCTCTTCCAACTTAAACCATTCTATGATTCTATACATTAAAAAGTTTCTGTTTATATATGTATTATTTATTACACACATAAAGTGATAAGAGCAATACGATTCTGATACCTTATGGCATTGAGACCACTACATGTTATCGCTACATTCACGTCATAAACTGATTTTTCTAACTCAATGTGAAAACTGAAGAATTGCAGAAAATACAATTTTCTTGTACAGAAACCATTTCTATTTTCTTCCTGAAACAATGGCTCATAATCAATACAGCAGTTCATCAACTCATTCTTTCCCATTCCTTCTTCTAAGAAGTTAGGGGCTACTTTTTACTTTCTTTTAAATAAACTGTATTTATATTCAGTGCCGAGTGCTATTTCACAACACAACAAAGGAAACATTTCAGTTCTAAGACGACAAATGCTTTGATTTTTCAGTAATGTGTCTCCTTGTTTTTCCAGCTGAAATTATTCACTGAAGGTATACCTCATTTTTATTCCATGTTCAACCAAACTCTGAGACAAATTTACTACTTCTTAATGAATTGTTTATTTTATTTGATATGATAAGTCATGCAAAAACACTCAACATAGACCAGCAGAAGAATGAAAAAGAGAAACAAACGCTCAGATCTCATCCATGTCCTGTATCTAGAATTATTAGCTCACATGTGGGTCTCATCTGCTTCAAGCTGAGTTTAGGAAGAGTGTAAATAAATTAACACCATCTTTGAAAGCTACAGAGAGGCAATACTGAAACATGAAATCCTGGAAAAGAGCAATTTCTTACTATAGTCTCTAAATATATGGAAACAATTATTGATAATTTGTGTATTCATTATATGATAAAGAACTTAAATGATGTCTGCTCCAGAAACTCTTTCGGGAATGGCCTTGATAGGGAGTCAGAGGATTTTAGGATGCCTGATGGGACACAATTCACCTCTTTTGTACATTTCTTTGGTGACAGTGACATTTTTCAGAGGAAAAAGAATTTATTCTATTTGAAGAAAAAAAAAAAAAGCTACATATACAGGAATAAGATCTACCAGCTCTTCATGCCAAATATAACCATACTTATGAAACTGATCTGTTTAGAAAATATAATGCCACTAAAGCAGTTGTTATAGTTGATTAATCCAAGGCCTTCTTGTTAAAAACAGATGGCACATGCAAGAATAACAAAACACATTCTGAAGGGTATCTGATGAGAAAGTCCATTAACTTTCATTGGTTTCTTATATATACAGAACAATAACAGCTAGACCACAAATAATTACAAAATATAAACAGAATGGAAGACTGAAAGCAGAGACCAGTTCATGACATGTATGAACAAGTACTTCTACAGATTTTGACCAGATTTCAGCTCAGGATTCTTCTGATCCTCACATTAAATAAAAAAAATTAAAATCCTCTTTTTGAAACATCATCTGGAAATATATCTATGAAGAGAGGTAGCATTTTCCATTTTCATGAGTTCCTACAGTGACTGTTTGACTGCATTGAGCTAATGTCCATTTATCCAGCCTTTGGTAATGGCCTGATTGAGGCTTCATTGCATATCCTTTATTTGTCTAAGCTGGATGTGCGTTAAATGAGAGCTTTGAAAACAATTAGTAATAATGCTACTTCAGTGTCCTATAAGATAAAATGCCTGGAATGAAAGAAAAGCCACAGGAGAAGGGAAATTACAAACTCTGAGTGATCTGAAACCCACACCTTTATCAAAGGCAATGAGAGCAACTGAGCTGCACAAGGGAGGAAACAGCAAAACATGCTGTCACCATTTGAAAAACATCATTACATGTCTGAAAAGCTGGAAGTCAGAGCTGAGGCCAACCAGGGCACCATTCAGCAGCTGGAGCTGACTTTTATATACCATGGACTGGAAGGAGGGAGAACAAGAGATGGGCAGCACAGACCATACGTCAATAGCTCCATGATCCTCATCCGTGCCCACACAGCCTGTTCCTCTGGGAGCTACCCCGGTGGTGACCATGTCCAACCCTGGTGAAAAACACCCACAGCACCACACACCTCTCACCAGCAAATTCGTGTTGGCAACACAGGGAACCAGTTTCCCCAGGGTCCCCAGGCATTGTTCTCCAGTGCAGCACCAGCCCAATATCCTTCACCCAGGAGTCTGCTGGTGTGAATCCCATTGCCCCTCACATTCTCCATACTAAACCTCATCAGCATGGTACAGCTATAGGAACTCTGCCAATATTTCCCACTGCACCATTAGTGCCCAGGGAACATGCCCCTGCTCCTTGGGCAGGGACCACTGCTGGAAGGATGGGCAGAAACCACAGTGTCCACCACCTAGGCAGACAAGGCTTCCTGCATCCAGCAAAATCAGGGCGCTGCTCCAAGTCCCCTTTTCACTCAGGAAGTGAAGAGAACACTTAAATATTTGTTAAACTTCATTCCACTTCAGTCTGGATCAAAATGTACAGCCTTTCAGCAGCTATGAGAGCACTTACACCTTGTGCACAGCACTTAAAAAACATCTCCAGATAGGGCGCAATGTAATAACGAGACCTATTTCTTTGGAAGCCCTGGAATTATCATATGAGTTCTTAGTGAAGAAATTTACATTTCCTCTTCATAATAAGCATTCAAGGAGGAAAAAACAACATCTGGAGTTGAGTCCTCTCTGAGATCATGTATCAGGTCACAACCTCAATATCCTTCAACTTTCAAAAGGGGAACAGTTTACAATTTAGCCCTTGTCCTATAAAGTCCTATTAGTTTCCTTCCTATTACCCTTCTCTCTGACACAGATATTTTAAAAAGTTGAACTGCACTGGTCTCCTGGCCTTACCTGAGGCAGGCATCTCCCTCTGCCTCTCTCCTGGCTGTAGTCCTACCTCCTGATTTGGCCAGCTTCCAGGAACACCAGGGGACAACCCCACTGCTTTCCTTCTCAGAAGTGTAAAAAAAAGAAACTTTGTGTGAAATGGGATGCTGTGCACAAAACAGATGTTTCCAATACACTTCTACAATTTTAGGATGGATTAAACACTTTGCTTTCTCTGTATCCTGTAGCATGCTGGAGGTAAAAACTCCCCAAGGTCCCAGAAACACTTCTCCATAGCAAAGAGGATCACAAGAGGAATTGGGCTATAAGGAGTCAGTCTATGACAGCCTTCAGTCAGAAGCAAAGCCTGATGTGAAAAGATCCAAAGGGAATTTTGGAGGCGAAATAAACATTGTAGTAAAAAACTAAACAAGCGTGTGCAAGACTTGTGCAAGAAACGGCAATGATGTGAGCCATATACAAAGGCTACAGAATGTATGCAATCAGTTTCTCTCAGTTAGAAGTCTGCTTTAAATTCCCGTTTAACAAGAACTGCAGCTTTGCTTTGATTTTCTCTGATCACAATATAATAGCATTATTATGAAAAGCTACAAATTTGCATTTAGAAGACATCGGGAAGAATTATCTTCTCCAGTCGGCCTTGATGATAAATTCAGGCATGGAATATTTTCATACTCTTACTATCTGCTTCCTTACACATTAGCATTGCCTGCAAATCCAAATGTACCCTCCTTGGGATAACAGTGCACTTCAGGCTGCCCAGGGAGAGCTGAAGGAGCATCCACATCTCCTTGAGAGCAGCCTCCATCAGGAGCTGGGAAGGCTACAAGCTTTCCTAACTAGGTCTGGAGCTGAAGACCAGTCTCAGAGCTCAAACAAGTAATGATCCACGGGGTTAGAACAGGTCACAGGAAGGATCTCTGCCATGCAGGGAATTATGGCAGTACCTTCTGCTATTTCCCAAAGCACATGCACAAAGCAAATTCCCATGTAAAATGAACAAAGGAGTTCTCCTCAAGGCAAGGGCCTGAGTTTTTTATGGGTGTAGCCAGTACGTACTCTGACTCTCAATGTTTAAGCAGCAATTACTGGATAAGAGGGGATTCCAACAACCTGGAAGTGCTATAAAGAGTTACACCACTCTGTTTGGCTTTCCCAGCCCTTACATTCGTAAGCCAGCAGCCCTGCTTGCTCACAAACTTCTCACCAAGCTGTACAGCCCCTCCAGCTCTCTTTAGCAAGCAGCATGAGGCAACTCTTGCCAGACCTGGCCCCTGGCTAGTGCAGTAGCCAGCCCAGCCCAGCCCAGCTGGAAAGCACAGTCTGGGCAGCTCAGGAACCAGGCTGGCTGCACAGCCCCTCGGGCAGCCCCCAAGATCAAGGGGCATTGCCAAAGCCCAAGCTTCCCAACAAAGCTCCCCCAGTGGGAGGGCTTCTTTTACAAACATAAAATGCAACGTTGCAAAAGAAAACAATTTTACATTTAAAGAATTCCATTAAACCCATTGGCAAACCTCCCACCAACTGCAGCAGGATGCTACTATTCTACCCTTGATATTTTAAGAAAAAATACCCAAAAAATCCACATAAATAAGACGAAAAAACCCCAACCATCAAACCAGACACTGAGAGACCCTTTGGGGATCTTCACATAGGGGCTATCAGAGATCCACATACCATTGCAAACTCCTTGTTAGGCCCAAGTGCTGTCTCACGCTTTTCTTCTTCAGCCAGGTAAACACTATAGTGACATCTCCAGAGATAGGAAATCATTTCTCTCCTTCCCCAGGGATCCTGTGGACATCTGATTAAAAATGGTGTTGTTTTCCTGGGACTCTTTACATGGATGCAGGAGATGCTGCTGAATGGATGGAGTGGAGCTGCCTATCACCCAGCCCAAGGGAGCACAGTGCCAGAGACAGCAACGGAAGAGCTGGTTCCTGGAGAGTTTTTTCCAACTACAAGTCTAGACAGGAAGCTTGAAAGAAAAAGAGTTGCTTTACAGAGGTTCAGATTTGATTTTTTTCTTCCTTTTCAATTAAAAGGATATTCCTTTTACATGATATCATATATTCTATATATGATAGACAAGACAGAGTGACTCAGGCACATTAAAATTTGTACTTTCCTTTTATTTTTCCATGACACAATAAAAGCTATTCATATTTTTTAACTGCCTACACCTAAACAATTTCTGGAAAATGACACAGCAAATTTTCTATCCAAATGCTATGTTAAACTAGAATTAAGATTATGTTAAAGTAATAATTGAGATAATTTACTCATTATAAGTAAATTACAAATAGAAAGTAAGGACCACATTTTCATTTCCTCTCAAACAAGTACTATTACCTATAAAAAAAGTCAAATTCAAGTGTAAACTGGAAATTAAAATATCAAGCATTGCTGCAGACATGTATAGGAAGGATACCAAAGGAGCAACTATGGACTTAAACCTCCTCAGGTTATAAATGGTTCATATGGCCCCAGACAGTACTAGAATGAGCTGTCGTTTACATGGCGATCTGAGCCCTGACCACCCTGCGGTGTGATTTTTTTCTTTCTCCTTAGATACGAGACCTCTGGGACCACATCCAGGTCTGATAAAACATTGCTCCTTAAAAAAACCCAAACAAACAAACAAACAAAGACATTAGCAAGAGAAAGAAAAATACTAATTACGCTAACTGGTGGTGACAATAATTGCATTTCGTGCTATTTCAGTCACTAGTAAGCAGGAAAGAAGCTAAAAATGACATTTGAGAAAAAATCCACTTCATGTACCAGTGTTTTGAGGAGTAGAGGGAGTGGCTAGATCAGAATTTGAGAAAGCAGTAGACAAATTTCAATTTGTGGGATTCTCCAGCCGCAACCAAAGTTCAGGCTGCAAAGCTGCAAATGGGAAACAGGAACCAAAGGGTGACATTCCAGTGACACTACCAGGGCCCTCAAATGCCTCCACAGGTCTGGCTGACATAAAAATTTACACCTTATTTACGCATTTCAGCAGGTTTGCAGTGTAGTCCCCAGACATCTGATTCAACCTTGACTTCAGCAGTGCATCCTGATATCCCTGCCCATGGCAGGGGGCTTGGACAAGATGATCTTTCAAGGTCCCTTCCAACCCAAATCATTCCATGATTCTATGTTCCTGTCCTTAGCATCTGATCTACTTGTTTTCTAAAAATACCCACTGTAGTCAGCATTCATCCCAGAGACCTGCGAGGCCAGCCTAAAAGTGAAGAGCAAGGATAGCTCCATGGGGAGGAAAAGGTGGCTGAGAAGACTTTGCCTCAGCAGTAGCCCACAAGGAGCACACTGCTGACCCAACATTAAAACTCACTCTAGCTGTACTTGCAAAACAGATGGAAGCTGAAGTGCTGCCTGGAAAGTACTGATGTTCTCTCAAGGCACTGTTATTATGTGGATAAGAAATGGAAAAGTACGTTGTTTACTATAAGCTCTGCTTCAAGGACATGTTTTTTAGTCATGTCTTACTATCTGATTAATAATCACATTTAAGTTGCTGTGCTGAATCAAGAGCAAGGTACAAGGCAAGCAGCTGTAATGCAGATCTCTGAAACTAGAAGCTAAGAATATTTTTTTTTGTATTTCAAAAGCAAAGATTTTTTATCAAGATTGGTGGCAAAACTTTTTATTTCTTATTTTGTAGTACTAGAAGAGCAAGAGCAACACTGGAATAACCACATGAAGAAAAGAAAATTCTGGCATTAGAAAATCTAGGTCACTATTTGTGTGGGATGTTATAAAATATCCAGAAAAAAATGGCTTCCCTGACCTTAAATATATTTTCATCATTGACACACACACATATAAAGCCTCAAAAACCAGTATTTGGTGCTTTTATTTTGTGGGGCAAGCAAAATACCACTCAAAACTTGCTGTTTATAGAAGTTAGAATAGTAAAATACTTCTCCATTGCAAATATTCTTCAGTTACTAAGTCATTTATAGGAATACTGTAATAAGACACAATTTGACTGACATGGAGGTGGAAGTTTCATAAAGCAGCATTACCGAAAGCTAAGTGAAAAACAATTCCATTACAAAAAATCATTTGAACATAACAAAAGGAATGTTCCTGGAAGAAAATCATTACAGTGCAGATGGTGACCTGCTTGTAAAATGTATGATTAGCTAAGTAAAAATTTAGAATAACACTATTTGATTCTTTCCTTTGAAAGAAAATTATGGGCTTTGAAGGACTTTGCTAAAACAGGCTGAAGCATTTCAATACCACTCTGGTTAAAATGAATTCTTTAATAAGCTTATGATGCCTGAACTCTTTGTCCAAGGAAACAGGTCATTCTTGGGATGGACAGAGTAGGTGAAGGTTAATTTACAAGCTGATCCCAAGGCAGGCTATCAAGCATCCCAGAAGGCATTTCAAGCCAAGATGAAGTGTGTCCACGGGCATGTTTCTAACTGGCACTTGGCAAAAGCCATGCCTGCATTTTCACTGGTGTGTCATGTCCTATGTACTCAAGTACAGCTCCCAGCACTGGTGTCTCATGTACTCAAGTACAGCTCCCAGCACCTGTCCCAGGGCAAAGGGCACCACACCAACTTTATTCCCAAAAGGGTTTTGTGCATGGGGTGATGACCACAAGCACAGTCACAAGCTCCTGCAGAGTCTGCAAGCACCACTAAGACTGATTGCTCCTGGGGGTGCTGGGTTTTGCACCATGAAGGTGCCTCTGCTTCCTGTTAGCCAAGACAAGCACTGGTCATCAGTGTGGAAAGAGGGCAAGGATGAAGCAGGTACTGTGACTCCTTTAGCAGAGGGATTGTCTTTGATGTTTGTGGTTCCCCTTTATCTGTTTTTATCTTCTTTTTTGTTGCTACCACTGCCTGCCATTATATATATTTTATATATATAGATATATTTTTTTTATATATATGTATATATATAAACTGCCATTATATATAATTTCTTTATTGAATATTTTGCTTTGTGGTTTAGTCAAAATAGATGCAATCACCAATACTTACTCAGTTTAGCCTGACATAAATGTTTAAAGAGGCTCACTGCTGGGCCACATATATGTTGCAATATATAAAATTTATAACATAAACCCAGCTAAATGGGAGAAAGGATAAAAAGGCAAGAAAATTAGTAAGAAAAGCAGACCTAACAAGACAGGTTAAGTTGATTCACTTTGAACTCATTGTTTCTGCTACTTTGAAGGTTTCTTGGTCCTTCTGGCTGTTCCAACTACCCTCCCTGCAGCCCAACAGCTTCCACCAGAGCAGGTGGCTCGTGCTATGCGAGTTTATGCAAAGATAAGGGCTTGAGGGATTGAGAGCCTCCTGAGTAATGCCAGATTTGCTGGGGTAACTTCAGCTACACTGAGAGATGAGAATTTGATCCCCTGTCCTTAAAGAGATTAGTTTTATGAAGCAGTTATGCAATTCAGAAAAATGAAGGCTGTGGTCCCACATTCTTCTTCTCCTGTTTTACTGTATTTAGCCAGCCTGTCATACCGATGTTGTATGTGATAAACAACTGAAATGTTCGAGTCTACCAAGGGCATTTTACAGTGCAAGGGCATGCATGGGCAATTGCTGCTTCCATATATGATGCAGTGTTTTCAAACACTGTGACACCAGTGCCAAAAGTCAGCATGCTGACAAGAAACGCACCAGCACCTAAACTAAGTAATTAAAATGTCCTGTATTGAAAAAATCCCATCAATCTCAAAATTTAAGGCTGCCTTCACAGCTGTTTGTGCTTGATGAATTCCCATAATCTCTTAAATAGGCTTTCTCCACATATCTTTCCATGACAGTCAGGGCATTAAGTTTCTATCATTCCAATAACTGCAAGATTTTCCCTTCAGTCTTTTCAACAGTGAATGATATACGTTTGCTGCATATCATCACCATCTTTCTGAGCTTTACTGAAGTATGCTACAAAATCTCAGTTACCTTCTTACAAATGTATTTTTGTTTCACTAACCTCTGTGAAAAAAGAAAAAAAAAAGAAAAAAAGAAAAAAGAAAAAAATAAAAAAAAGAGCAAGAAACTCTACTAGAGCTCATTTCCAACTTTCTTTTCCCACAAAGAGGATTTTCCCCCTTTGCTTACAAGAGATGACACCTCCTTCACCTGAAAATGGATGGGATTCTTGGTGAATCCCATGACATCATAGAAAGGCAAAACAGAGCTAAAATATGACACCACTTCCTGCAACTTAATGCCTTTAAGCCAACCTTCATCATCCAGGAGATTTAAATATGGGAGAGGTCATTCACAGAGGAGACCCAGAGACCCCACGGAGCAGGGATGGTGCTGAAAACAGGCAGCTGGCAGATGCCACCTGTGGTGCCACCCATCTGGGACCTGGCAGCAGAGCAGCACAGACTCACATCTCCTTCCTCCCTTCACTGTGGCCCTACTGCTCCCCATCACAGCCCTGACCTCCCTGCTGGCAACCACAAGGACATCTCCTCAGGGAGAGGCAGTCCCTCTCCATGAATCCAGAACACAAAACCTATAGACACGCAGTCCCAGCTCCTTACTGGAGCTCTGCCACAAGTGACCTGATGGTAATGAAGTGAGGATGTGCAACAAAATGGAAATGGAAACAATGAAGTTTTATGCCCTGCAACAAGTTATTAATTGTAGGCAACCAACGTTGTAAGCATAGTAACTTGACACATTATTACTAACAATCTGATCCAATGCCATGCCCTGAATCTGAGGCTAATCATGAAAATATTTCTCTCACACCCACTCACTACAACAAAAAACGCAGCCAAGTGTAATAAATTACCCCTTTTTTGTTGATCTGCCTATATCCAGAGTTTGCTGCCTTTCTGTTAAGATCATTCCAACAAGAACAGCGTAAATACTTCTCTAGCTGGCACATTATCAGTAATTGCACTTCTTGAGAGTTATTTTGCTGGTTTTACCCTCCAAGAAGATATTAACAGATAAGCAGAAACAGTGAAAAGAAGAAGAAAGATCAATGCATGAAAAATTGAGCAAAACCAGGTCTTTTAAGTAAACATATGTACTCCAGCCTCCCGCTGGTAATATACAATTTTCTGGAAAGGTTACACACTTCATATGAAAGTGCTAGTCTTAATGTGTGAGAACTTAATGTTCCAGCATGGCTCCTCTGTCCCACTGTAGTCCCAGGCCCCAGTCAGCTCTCCAAGCTCACAGAGCAGTCGTGCCTGATCTCCTGCCTCTGTCTCCTCCCCAGCCTGTTCTGACCGTACTTTATCCCATCCGTGGGCATCCACACATGCTCAGGCCCAAGGCAATCAGATCAGTCAGCATCATGAAGCCCAGGTTCACCAAACCCACTGTGCTTTCCTTACTTCTGCTCTCATGGCCTTCTCCATGATGGTCCAGCCAATAAGAGTTTTATCCTCTCAAAACAAGTCCTCGGTTATTTTCATTGTCACCTCTCCTCTTGAGAAGATTGGTTTGTGACTATAACAAGTCAATAAATTCACCAAAGGTTTTCAAAAGCATTTGTCAGAGCTTGTCCCAGCCTGGACAAATGTTATTTAGCAACTCCCTTTTACAGAGCTTTTCCCCCTGAATTTAATGCTTAAAGAAATCATCCATTTTGAATGATACAGGTGCTCAAGTAACAAAACCAGGATTAGTGGGGAAATGTGCTACAGTGGGGCATATAAAATGCATTATGAAGGTTAATTATCTACCAGTTAGCACAAGCAGATCTTTTACAGCATTAAACTGTCTGTAGTAACATAAAATGCAATGTTGGAATGTAGCAAATGCACCAAAATACCACAAAAGAACATTTTCATATCCATGAATGCTTATTTTCCATCCCAAATGAAACTATTGCTTCCTTGAAAGAAACAGATGTTATGGCAAAGCTGGCTTCTCTTTTAGACTGATATTTTTGTCAATTTAAAAAATTTTAGCTAGTGTTTAATGATATGATTTTGATCAGTCACTGCTCTACCATGGAAATGGAAGGAAAATTGAAATCTTCCCAATCTGACGAATCTTAGTCACAGCAGGGAAAAGGAATATTTTGTGCCACTTCTATAGAAGCAGTGACAAAATTATGAGAAAATAAACTGAGGTAGACTGGCAGCTCAATTACACAGTACCACTGAAAGCAAAAGTTTTATTGTTTAAAATATAACATTGCTGAGTACTCTACTTTGGGCAAAATTGATATAGCAAGACAATTTAAAAACTTTTCATGTTCTCATTTTATTGTATTTCCCCTTTGAAATTCCTAACCATTCACAACTGAGTAGTAGCACAGTGGTCAGGAAGTATGCCTGAAATATTATGAAAGCAATATTACTTTTCCATTTGTCACTTGCAATAAAGTGAGATGATACACTAAGGTCACCATTATTTTTTCTTAACTTCTGTTTGTGGTAGCTGAAAACATCTGTCCCACACACAGAAGTGCAGCACACAGTCAGCTCACACATGAAATGTCAACTCTTTCCAGGCCAAGGAGATGCAAAGACAGGGGGGTTATCACTGGAGTCTTAAAAGTGCAGTGTTGTCTGCCTGACCCTGCATGCTAAGTACAAAGAGAAGTGTGAATGACATTGATTTTAACAGATATACTCTGAAATTTGCTAGTGATGATCATTTCGCTATGGACCCTTTCATTCCTAATCCAGTCATAGCACAGACTGTGAAAATACACCTAGGAAGAGCCTTTGATCATGGGTGATTCCATGCTCCATGATATTTATCCTGCACACTGCTGGATAAGCCAGCAATAGAAATTTGATCCAGGCCACTAATGACACACAATTACATTTTTGTTGAGTAAGCCAAATGATTATACTTTTATGCAGGCTGCAGAAGGCCAGAACAACACCTGACACAGAGAAATCTTGCTGGCATAAGGTTAACTCCTAAATATTGAAACAGCAGAAGAAGTCAACATTGGATGAGTGCTTTGCTCCATGCGGTCAGTATTTCTGATCTGATAACCAGGACCAAAAAGTTACGTGGATTTGTGATACTGCATTCAGTATGAGGAAAACAAATCTTGCAACAGCCATTCAGTTTGTAAGAAAAGAAATGGTTAACCAAGGAGTGATCTTGCCTTCAGAAAAGTTACTAAGGTGTTCATATACTGCCTGTGTTTTCCATAACTAGTCTAGACTATATTTCATAAAAATCCTACGGGACTAGAACTGCTCAGTCTGAAAAGAAACAGAAACTTGAATTTTAGAAATATGCAGAATCAAGGAAACGAAGATTTGACCAACAAGTGTGAGGGATGCGGAGAACCTGCGACAGCCATTCACCCTCCTCGTGTGCTCACTCAGGTCTGTGGGAGACAAAACAGTGTCCTCCACTTTTCCTATAATGAAAATTGTTTCAGACTGACTGCTCTTTTCAATAAAAGTCTGAGTGGAGCATAATGCTCTTTAACACAATATTAACATGTTACTGAGTCCTCAAACAGAATATTTTTAAAGGACATTTCAGATAGGAATTACCATTCTCTGGAGCAGCCTAAGATCATTGTTAATGTTCAGTTCTTGTCAGTCATCCTACATACATCAACTGTAACAGTGCAAAAACAGCAACATAATTTTGGAAAAGGATATTCTCCAATGTAAACAATTTATAAATTAAGGGAGGTTTTTAGATTGGGTATATATCATCAGCAGAGCAGTTAAGTATGGCACAGTTAAGTTGTCCATGAAAACAAGAGAAAACCATCCATATTTTCTCAGCCTGCTAGAAAGAAAGAAAAATTACTGAAATTGTTCTTTTTTTCTCTCTCTATTTAAAGTGTCATTGGACTGAACTCTGGATAACATCCAGGAATCTGGAGCCCCCTCTTTGGCTAAATGTATATTTTCTAGAATGGAGCTGGAATTAGCACACAGCTACATGTTTCAGATAACCTGCCTTTAAGTTACAAGCAATATCTTACAAAATACTCAAAAATTACTCCTCCCTTGCCAAAAACAAAAAAAAAAAAAAAAAAAAAAAAAAAAAAAAAAAAAAAAAAAACAAAAAAAAAATAAAAGCCTGTAGTCATAATAGCCGATAGTTGAGATGCACAGAACATAGACACAGATTTACAGATTTTTATCTGCAGTATGATCCGTCCAAACTGCAAATCTGAAGACTGTCTTTTAGCAAACACCCCACCTTGCCCTAACTTCCCCAGAGGCATATCCATGTTACTTCTAAGACACTGGCAAAGCAGCATGTGGTGAAACAGAAGAAACATATGGTTTGTGGTTCTTGCCTATGCCCTATTTGACAGTCGTGGGCTTAATAAAAGCTGGTTGGCTTAGGTTAAATTACTGGTGCAAAACCAATCAGACATAGTTGGGCATGTGCACATGTCCTCATGGGCAGGGATCCCAATGCATGGGGAGTGTGTGTAGGAAATGTCTGTGTGTGGTACGTGTGAACACTCTCTGTTCTCACTGGTGCTAAAGGAGAGATCCAAGGTAAAAGACAGCAGCCACTGAACCACAGGGAGAAACAAGGCTAGGCAAAGGAAAAGATAATGAAGAAAAAAAGAAGGGAAATTGGAATACAGAATAAAGGGAGGAAATGAAAAACTGACGGTACGCATAGCAGAAGGATAAATCTGTGGCTAACGTACAGGACAAAGAGTCCTTGCCAAGCACCATGTGTAACCACAGTCACATCTTCCCTTATTATTTCAGTCAACACATCTGCCAAGCGAGGGAAATACTGAGCTAACGCAGGTAGGAAAGATCGCAGAAAGTCCTGCGAGTAACACTGCTGACTTGCTGTTAGCACAAAATGAACTAAAGGTGTCCCAACCGTTTTGGTTCAAAAGCCAAATAAAGCCCATTATTTTGAAGAGGTCAGAGCTACAATGAACACCTGCTGACAAGACTTCTGCCTTGTTTCGATCTGCACCCCAAAATCACCTGGGAGGGGCTAGCCTTGGGGAGGCAGGGGGATCACTGCTGCTTGGGAGGGACCTTGGGTGACAGGGGCCAGTGGGGACAAGTGAAAGCAGTCCTCAGCCCATCCATTCTCAACAGGACCAGCAGCTATTCCTAGCTGCTCACACTCAGCTTCTCCTTTCTTCCTCCTGCCACCACCGACTCAAGGTGGTGGAACTCAAAGCAATCACCTGCAAAAATTTCCCCTTGGCTCTCTTGGCTACTTCCATAGAGATGCGAGAGGGAAGCCAAACCTCCTCCTCCCTCTGTTCCACCCAGTACAGCAGGGGAGCAGCAGAGCTGGGCAGGGTACAGGCTGCCAGGCCCCTGGCCCACACTGTGGCTACAGCTGTAAGCCCGGCAGCAGCCACACCACAAGTGCCAACATCCTGCTTTGTGCTTTTCCCAGGAAGGACTCCACCACTGCAGCTTGGAAATCTCATTTTGTACACAATGAAGTGCAGTTTTTCTTCCTAAACAAAGTTGTCCAAAGGTGCTGAAAGTGACGACCACCCAGCCCTAGGGAAAGGAAGCCCCAAGCAACCCAATAACATTTGCTCACTTCCACTACGGTCCCAAAAATAGCTGTTGCTCCAGAAACTACTTCAGGCCTCTTCGGAGCAGCTGGTGGATCTGAAAGCTGTCTTTTACTTTTCCACGGTATCTCTGCTGACCCAGCCAGCAACCCTGTCTCCTAATTTGGTAGCGATCCTCTGGTTTCTCCTGCTGTGGGCTGTGTGTTTGTTTGCAGACCAAGGAAACTGCTGCCAGGCTAGGATCTGTCTCAGAACAGCAAAGGGCAGTGGAGGTGTATTTCTAGGATGATGAAACCTGCACCCCAGACATTTTAGACCCACATGCAGCAAAAGAGTAAGCAAGCATGGGAAGAGAATGAGTGGCTGGATATGGCCCAGGCCACAGACAAGACTCTTGATTTAAAAAATTGCAGCATTGATACCTAATTTTGCCTCACAAAACATAGTTGTCTAACATTCTGGGGACAGACACCACCTCCTCCATCTCCCCAGTTCACCTCTTGGTTCAGGGAAGCTCCTGTCTCTCAGGCACACATGCTACTCAGCAAGTTATGGGCTTACATCTCAGCTGCCCTGAAAAAAGGCTGCAATGGAAAACACGCTGAATTTTCAGCCAGGTTGTCATAGCACTGAATTGGGTAGAGCAAAACCTTGAACCTGGCTCCTCATACCCAGATGATGGGGTGGGAGAGGTCCATTACTAGTAATTCATAAGGGGTTTTTTGCTCTCATATCTGTATTTGCCAGTAGGAATCCTACCTTAGATCCAAAAAAATACACAATGCAGAAAGTTTCTGCTTGTATAACTAGAAATTTCTGATACAAAACATATTTTTAAAAATTTGCAGCCATCTCTACAAAAGTTTCTCCTTTTGTACTCACAGTCCCAGCATGTGCTCTGTAAGTGTGCAATAGCTTCAGGGTGAGGGTAAATTTTAGTGTGCTTCTCCTGTAAAAAGCACATACAAACACAAAAGCAGAAGGGAATTCTCCCTACATTTCAGCTGCAAGGACCGTCTACGCAAGTACTGAGAAGTAACTCCAAAGAGTCCTGTTTCCCCCATGGGATAGAAACACATAAATTCCAAATAATTCTAGGTGAGCCAAAGAGAAAAATCGCCCAGGCAGGATAAAAAATTCCAGCTGCATGCTGACCGCAATAGAAATCAAGACAACTGTTCAAAGAGCTGTGCCAGGCTTCCAGATGCTGCTGCTGGCACCAGAAGATCTTCCACAGTCCGATAGCAGCTGGTTCCAGGGATGGCAGCCAAAGCCTGCACATAAATTAGAGAAAAGGAGGGAGAGAGGGAGAACTGACAGCTCACCACCCGATCAGCATCATTCCTTTTCTAAAGGCATATACATGTTAGTTACTAATCATTGTTATATTAAAAAAACCAAGATTGATACCAGGGCCTATGACCTTGGAATGAATAGGACTGACACCTGCAAAAACCTCACTGCTCATGTAGGTGGGGCCACTGCAGACAATTTTTTAGGATACCTGGATGAGAAAGAAAAACTGCTTGAAAGCATGGAGCCAGAGCCCTCCCTCAAGTTTTTCACTCTTTCTGTGGAGTGTTCTGTTTTAAAATGTTCACTTCTTTGATTACTGGAGCAATCAGGGCTTTTCAAATGTTCTGTGCATCTGTACCTATTCCCCTTCCTCTCGAACTGCTGCCCACCTTCTGCTACTGCCACCTCCTTCAGCCTCATGGCACACGTTTTGGGCACTGCACCAAGATATTGCCTCAAACTGAATGGCTGTTATATATCAAAAAATTGGAGGCAACTTGAAATGCCCGTATAATTAACTGTCCCCAAGGTTTGCTTCCCAGGCAGTTTCATGCACCTATGTGGCTCAGCAAACACAAATTGTATGTACTCCCTCCACTCCCAGCGAGCTGAGACTGATAACACAAGTCACCAAAGTGTAGGAGAGTAAGTTTCCCCCTCTACTCTGCTCAGCCTCTCTACTTTTCTCTGTTGAGATCCCACCTGGAGTCCTGTGTCCAGCTCTGGGGGCCCCAGCACAAGACTGACATGGTCCTGTTGGAGTGGGTCCAGAAGGCTGGACCCCTCTCCTATGAACACAGGCTAAGAGAGCTGGGTTTATTCAGC
The DNA here is from genome assembly GCA_013397795.1 of Orthonyx spaldingii. Lineage (NCBI taxonomy): Eukaryota > Metazoa > Chordata > Aves > Passeriformes > Orthonychidae > Orthonyx > Orthonyx spaldingii. The sequence continues at coordinate 277,598 of VZTJ01003935.1, forward strand.
CTGGAGAAGAGACCGTTTCAGGGAGACCACATTACCTTCCAGGACCTGAAGGGGGCTACAAGAGATCTGGGGAGGGACTCTTCCTTTGGGCATGTAGTAACAGGACAACAGGCAACAGTATTAAAAAGAAAGAGGGAAAGTTGAGACTGGACATAGAGAAGTAATTTTTTATGGTGAATGTGATGAGACACTGAAACAGGTTGCACTGCTGTGGATGCTGCAATCCTGGCAGTGTTCAAGGCCAGGCTGGATGGGGTTTTTAGCAACCTGGTCTAGTGGAAGGTGTCCTGCCCATGACAGGGATCCCATGCCCATGGGATCTTTAAGAGACCTTCAACCCACAACATTCTTTGGTCCTGTGATTCCAAGTAGCATGCAGAATGGCACAGAGAAGTAGTGACTGACAGAGAGTAACTCAAAGGATCCGACTTAGGTGTCTGCTCCTGGACACACTTCAAGTAGCCAGAGATCAGTCAGTGTTGCGACATGTGGCAGAAAAAAAATGTTTTACATACAGATGGTGACAATTAGCTCTGACACTATATTCAAGTTACAGAGGACAGAATGAATTAAGATGGAGTATCATCAGGAGGCAGAAAATGTCCTCTGACATGAAAAGGTTACAGAGGGAAAACTTCCAGGGTGGACAGAGTTGGAGTGCAATTCAGCCAGGGGATCCCGTTCCCAGGCCTTTGCTAACAGCAGCAGTAAATCTAATTCTCAGGAGAGAGATAAGCTTGTCCTTAATGAGAGATGTGGACTGTATTAGCTACAGGATGCATGTTCCTCTCTCACATAGAGAAAGGGATGCAACAAATACATAGTTCCTGGTAACTCCTTAGTTATCAAATGACGCAAAAAGAAAAACAATATGGCCATTTTTATTTTTAGTAACTCTAATTAATAGCACTCTCAGTTCTATTAATGTCTCCATTAAAATTAAGGTCCTGAAGTAAACCCAACCAGAACAGACCACAGGCCTAACCTGGCCCAGTGTCCAGTCCCCAGTGGGGACACCAGAGAGGAGAACACATGCACAGCAAGCACAGCCATACAGCACACTCCTGCCCACCCCCCGAGGCAGGAGGCTCTCCAGCTACCTCCACATGGCCAGCACCAGAGGGGCAGAGAGGAGGACTCAGCCCTATACACCTGTTTGGAGGTCTTATTTTGGAGCAGGTAAGACTCAATGTCCCTTTGCACATGAAAAACATTATCTGTGCTTCCAAAGTGATTTTCTCGGTGAGTTTCACCTAAAACAGCTTCAGCCTGTGGGCCCTGAGACTACTCCTGGGCAAATCTAAGCACAGAAGGCAGGGATGGATCAGGCAACTGCTTCAAAAATTGTTTCTGGTTGTTCTTAGTTCCTTCTCTATAACTCCTAATTTTTTTTTTCTTTCATTTTGGACAGCTGCTGAACTGTGTTTACAAAATTACCTGTTATAAACCTAAGATCTTATTCCTAAGGCACAGCAAATTGCTCAGACCCGCTATCAGCAGTGAGAAATTATAAATCTGAACCATGCCCAGATTTTTTTCTTTTTTATGTTCTTTTAAGGATCAGATCACAATTATGGTCACACATATCCCATCTCCAAAACCACAGTTAATTCCTCCATCAGATTTTCTCTCAACATTCCTGATCTCCAGTGAGCTTCAAATGAACTACTTATTTTGACCAAGTATCTCAGAGAAAGATGTTATTTTCTTCCACTTTGCAGACCAAAAACATTATGGTTGGAGGCACTGGGCAAGCCAGTGTGGTGAAAAGCGGGAAGAGTAATTGCACTCTTTCAAATATGTTCATCACCTAAGTTAGTCTGGCTGCTGTCGTGTCTGCAGGACGGAAAGGAAGTCCTCTATGCCACCAGAGAAGTTTCCCAAGCTCCAACTGCATCAAGCTAAATAAGTCAGTCTTGGAAAAAGATTACCCTCCAGTCAGAGGCAACATGTGTGGTTCATCACAGCTCCAAGGGGTCCCTGGAGCAAAGGGCCAAGGTACGCCAGTGATCCCAGTTGCACAACACAGAAGAGGCCCCATTAGAGATGATGAAAATCATGTCTCACCAACCCTTTGTGGGTCCTGCCCGCATGATTCAAGTGCATTTGTTTGCTTTCTTGAGCAAACCTGATCCTTATAAAAGTCATTATAAATCAACCCTGGCCTAAAGTGTTGTTCTGATAAAAATATATGAGCTCTTTGGTTCCTCTCATGCCTGCTCAGCAAAATAGCACACGGCTGCTGGAGATGCAGTGACAGTGTGCCTGATGGGGTTACACTAAGGATGCTAGGACAAAGGTTGGGAATGAGCAAGTAGGTGAGAAAGGGGACAGAAATTCCTGACTTTGGGGTCATCCTAGTTGGAACATCTCCGGTCTCAGGGCCACAGACTCTGGAGGTGGTGACTTCACAACAGACAAACTGTACTGGAGATGGAGATGCGGTCCTCGAGAGAGTCAGCCAGTAATCCCATCTCATCAAGCAGCTCCTGGAGCCTGTCTTCCTTTGGTAAGAATTCCTCACATCGAAACTGCTCTAGAAACCATCAACTTCTTCAACTGATAGGATTGTTCTAATAAACTTACATTCATATTTTTAATTCATTCTAGTCGTAACAAGAATTTAAAATTCTTGAAAGTATTCCTCTGCATATATACAGTGATTTATGTGGGTTATCTGTAATAGAGAAGTTTCTTACAATAGTTTCCCCTTCATTTATCATGTCCTGAATAACTCATTTGTTGGCCCTTGCCCAGAAATAACAGAATTATTCCCATGTTAATGCTGATAAAGCTTTCCTTAAAATCATCCTGGTTTTCTTCCCTATTTGATATTATATACACAAGAAAAGAACATGAACAGATACATTAAAATATACTAAATTAAGGAATTACAACGAAGTAGGAAATAGGTTTACAGCAACTTTATAAAATCTGGTCACATGAAGACAAAGTCCAGAGCAAGAAGTCAGTCAACTCAGCATGAAATTAAACAAATATGCAAGGAACAAGGTCTACAAGAAGGTCCAGATTTCATCCAAGGATTCAAGTTCAAAGGGGAGGCAAGGTGACAGCTCAGGGCCCATAAACCTTCTTGCATGCATGGAGAGTAGGAGCTGGTTGTCAAAGAGGTAATAAAAAGCATCTTGCAGTATCCTACAGAACAAATTGGCTATTGGTAGCAGCTTGCTGAAGCAAATGTTCAGGGACTGCAAGAGATTTATATCTCTATCTCTAATCTGCAGACTCCAGGATTGTGATTTTCCTTTTGCTGTCTCACCTTTGAGCTGGGATCTAAAAGGAGGTAGAGAAAAATGGGAAAACACCAATCCACTCAATTTCCCTTTTCAGTAAGACCATCCTGAAAGATTAACTGCAGCCCACTTTCAATACAAGAAATCAAAGGATTGTGAAGAAAGGGCTAATGGAGTAACTGAAATAATGCAATAATTGGATTCAAACATGGGACCCAGCTCTCAAATCTAAAGCCCAACCCAAAAGAAGGAAGAAGAAAAAAGAGCAAAGCAAGGGCAGTAAGGAAAACCAATGTCATACATTGCCTGAATATGCCAGGTATAGGCCTAGTTATTTATGAATATACGTAGTTTTGACTAGATGCCCAACTACCATGTAAAAATGATGATGATAACTAATTAAGCTTGGTTCGCTATAGCATAAATGCCAAACAAAGGTACAATATTCCACATATATTTTTTATATTATTTTGTTAGGAATCTATTTTAAAATTGAATCAGCCAAAACAAACAGCTGCCAAGAATCTCTTCCAGTATATGAGCAATCTGCTTCTAATATTCACCAGGTTGTGGGTTTGCATTTAGAGAAAAGGAAAAACAGAAAAAAAGTCCTGTGTTTGGATACAAGAAGTCACATGCAAAATGCTAAGTGTTACCTCTTGCTGCATCATCCCCTATGCTGTACAGGTAAATTCCTCTTCCATTAGAAACATCTGCATCCCATTCAGAGGATGAGAGACCAGTCCAATGTTTCCATCAGACAGCAATGGCACTCATCCCAGGACAAGCAGGTGATTTTTTTCAGTCTGCAGCATTTCATGATGGCACTGTTCCTTACCACTGCTTATCTTCTAGCTGCAAGTGATAGTGTTTCAAATTTTGAACTAAATAAATCAGAATTAAGATATTACCTGATCCTCTATATTTTTAGAACTAGGTCAATAGTTATTTTATTCCTGGAGCCAAAGAAGTTTGAGCAAGATGAACTGCGTCAATCAGTACAAAATGTATTCATTCATTTTGCATGTGTACTGGCTTAGGTGTCTAGTCTGGCTTCACCATTTTAGTACTGAAATGAAATACATTATGCTGAAGCAGATAACCTTATTAGATTTTGACCTTCACTACTAACCCTGTGTAGTTAATTTGCTGTAGCAGAAATGTAAGTTACATGCGTGGTCAGAGGTGTGCATATTTTACATATAAGTATTTATGCATTTCTGACCCATACAACCAAATTTCTGCTTTTGTGTGTTGTGTCAGAAAGAGAAATCACCATGGAACTGTACATTTGTCTGATAAAGCCCAACTCTCTTACAAAAAGCATGCAATGCCCTTTCCCCTTCCACACAACACAATCAATGAAAAGATAGTTTCTTTGGTAACAGTTCCCAGCCCTATCCTGTCAACACTTAGCCTGAAAAACCTCTTGGTCACAGTATTTTCTCCACTCTTATGGAGAATCACTTGTTCTGATTTTGTCCTGCTTTCCTAATGCTTTTCCCTTAACCACTCATTCTTTTAACATACCATCTTCCCATCCCCGGAAAGGTTATCAGATGACAGGGAATACCTATTCTGCCTTAAAGTTAAGCCCCTATGTCAGCCAAAGGACAGAATTTTGGGGACCAGGAGGCTCTCAGGCTTTTGGCTCTTTTTATAATGCCCTTCTTAGTTTTACTATGAATAAGATAAATCAAACATTCAGTTAGGTTTCATCCAGTCCACAATAACACATCTTCTGTTCCACAGAAAAAGGTTAAGGGGAAAAAAGGGATCAAATTTTCAAACAGGTTATGTACCTGACATTGGGAGCCAACGTATCTAATAAAAATTATTGAAAGTATTCATTTGCTTTTAATGCATTTATTTTTTTACTTATGAAAAAAAAATATCACAAGTTGATTTATTTCAACCACAAGATGCTGGGATAGATACAGGAACATTTGGCCTCAACAGAGGTCAGCCTGAATCATCATGTTCCATTCTTGCCTTGAAGTCTAATACATTATTCTGGATACAGCAGAAATTAATCTGAAGAACACACAGGAAAATGTTCTTTATGTATCTGCAGCTGCATTTGAAAAAACAAAAAATGCTAAAGCAAAAATATATACTGTTGTCTATTGCCAGTCTATTGCAAAACACACATTTCAGGCTTCCAAAGTCTCAGTGCAGAAAGGTCTCAGATAGGATGGGAATTGGCGAAACTCTTCTAATTTGTAAAGCAGTTTATTTAACATTTAAAGATTTGATGTCTCCTCTGTGATTTTTCTGTTATGTTCACACGCATTATTGCCCTTCTATAAAAATAGCTTTATTTATTTTTAAAATATAAACTCTGTATGATGAACAAAAATAACAGTGTCTCAACTGGATTTCCTGCCACCCCAATTCCAATGCCAAAAGACGTGGGGGAACAAATCAGTAACAATTAGATTTGTGCTCAGATTTCACAAACATGATGGGAAAAGTGTGGCGATGGAGACCGTATTTCATAAACCAAACTGTATTTCACAAACCATAAATATTTAAAACTTTTCCTGGTATCCATCATGAAATAATCACTATAGGTTTTCTCCATCATGCATTCACTCAACCAAAGAAATTTCAAATTCAGTTAAATTCACCCTGAATTACAGAAAGTCAAAAGCGCTTTCAGGTGGTGCAGTGACAGAGTTTGTAGTCCAGTGAGGACATCTCTGGCACTTGGATAGCTCTCTACGTGCCACTTTCTTCTCCCTAATTTGTGAACGATACCCTGGGAGGCAGTACTGGACCTCTTCTGCTTTGTTGTACGTACCATGAAATGGCAGTAAAGAACAGCCATTCAAGTGTTTTTAGAAAATAAGAACAAAGACTGAACACTGAAAATAAGGGCAAATTACAAAAACTTCAGCTCACAATAAATTAAACTCCCTCTCCCTGTTTTAAATTAGCTGACTCTGCCGCACAAACTTAATTTGGTTGCAAAGGTCAGCAGATACGACTGGGAACAGATGCATCAGGAATAAGGTAAGGAAATGTTACCGTCATTTTTGAAGTTCCGTTATACACATCCACTATCTGAAGCATATAAGAAGCACAATTAAGGAGGAAAATCAACCTGCAAGTATCACATTTCTAGAATTTTAGAATTCAATTATTTACTATAAACTGCTGGAACTTGGCCTGTATGACTGTTTGCCTGAAGCAAAAAAAAGAGCCTGAGGTGTCTTCTACCCCAAATGAAACTACTGAACCTCAGGAAGAAAAGAGGAAAAAGAAAAAACAGATAAACACTTCTGGCATAATATTCTGTTCAGAAGTTGGCAAAATTCAAAGCCTTAATGCACTATGGTAAGCATCCTGTAACAACTTGGCATATTTGGGGCTCCATCAGAAGACTGCTTAAGTTAGAAGTTCAGACAGTGAACCTCACAAAATGCCTTCTGTGAACATTCAACCTGGAGTGTGGGAGTTGTCTTGTAAAGCTGGTGACGTGCTCCGTAGGCTATTGATTTTCACAATTATTTTGGACTAAATATGTGTCAGTAACAGACAGAAAGCTGCTTTCAACTATTATGAAGAGCAATTAAACAGCAAGGCAGCGGAGATCCAAGAACCATTTTCTTGATTCCCTTATTGACTATGTGATAGGAGAGCCACAAAAACCAATCATGCTGGGCTGTTCGATAAATGGCATCTTAATATCCTCTGTAAATGTCTGGGTTTATGTAGTACTCAGAAATGTGATGAATCCCCACTAGATACATTAATTGCTGCAGGAATTTAGATTAATTCCTGCATGAATGTCCTTCAGCACTGTTACTCTTTGTCCTTTCTTTGCTGGCTATTGAGGTTGCAAATACTTGGGGCAGGGAGAGAAAATAAATCCCGATGTCTTCTGATCTCGAAGGATATGACGCAGAGCACTAAACAGGCTCAGACAGTTGCCATCTCCGCTGTCTCACAAAGTCTCAGGAAACATTACCCTATTACATCTGACAGCACATTCAGAAATTGAGATATAGATATAGATATAGATAGATAGCAGGAGATTAAAAATATTTACATTACAGTTTTCATACTGAATTTCCTCTACTGAAAGCTTACATTAGTTAGAAACCAAAACTATTTACACACACACAAAATCCAGCTGTTGTATTTGAAAAGTAATTTCTAAAACAGTTAGTGTGAGCACAGTTCTACACAGAACAATCTTTACCTCTCCTAAAGTTCAGTTTTAAAAAGTTATCATAGTAAAAGCTGTTGGGTTTTTTTTTTTAGAGTAACAACTGGTGTACCCTTTAAAACAGCTTATTTATTTATAAAACATTTATGTGCATGGAGTGGTGACATTTGTTAGCTCTCTTGGTGCTGCTTTGTTTTGATCCCATTTTTGTAACACTATGAGATGCTTACCATCCAGGCTAGAGCTACTGAAGCTGAGAGATGAGGTAGTACCTCCTGAGCAGTTACTTTCTGTAGAGCCCTGAAAACTGGATATTTTAATATAAGGTTAGATTTCACAAAATAGTTAACCAAATGCTTTACTACACACACAAAAACTGTAGAAAGTACAGCAAGAGGGACAGGTTCCATTAGGATTATTTGCCAGGCTAAGCTGAACATCTGAGGCAGAACTTTTACAGGAATGTGGAAGATGAACATTCGTTTAATTTTGGCTACTTATGGCACACTACAACACAATAATGATTTCCAAAAATGCTCTGGAGGTGTTACTGCCTTTAAGACACCTGTTGAGAGTTTTGACAAACCCATACAAAACAACAGTACTTCCATAACGCACACACTGCCATTACAGTCTAAAGGCTTTAAACAGAATACTCCAACATCGTGTCATTGCTCATGACTTGCAAAACTAAGGAATGATGTTGTTTATCTTAAATGAATGTCAACAAAAGCCTTCCACAAAACTCAGCTGTCAAGTGTTTTCTGTAAGTCATTACCATTCGGGGAAGCTTTATATTAATCTCTGTAGCGAGATCCAGCCAGGAGAATTTCCAACCTGCAGTGGGCAACAGCAAGACAAAAGCCACAGATAACCTCTGCAGCTCCAAGGGCAGGTCCCAATTCTTGACACAGCGCTTATCTGACAGAGAATGCTGCAAAGCATGTGCAGGGATGACTGTGTTGGTCTTGCAGGAGCCCTCTGAGGCTGAGACACAACAGGACCAACCATTTTTTATTGACAATACCCTGGCTCCCTGTTGCCATAACAGAGATAATTCATTGGGCTGCCTTTTCTGTCCACATGCCTGCGAGGCTGAGCTGCTTCATTCATGACATCTAGCTTTAATGTGGTGTTATAAATGTAAATTCCAACTCTGTAATATTTACCCTTCTATTTATCTCTTCAGTGTCTACATCTTTAGTACTTTTTCTGTTTTGCCCAACACAACAATGGTGTAAAATGCCTCCTCTCAGGATACACTGTATCTATAAACATGTTGTACAATTCCTTTAGGAAGAGGGATGTGCTTGCTTTCTAGTATTGTGAACCTTACTTTTATGGTCCTATTAATTCACAAGTTACCAGGCTGTAAATCTGCCATTATTCTAATACTGTATTTTGGCTCCTCTGCCCCTCAAGCTACCACATACTTTTCAACCTTGTAAGAGAAAGAAACTCCACATTTTGAAGAAGGAAACATTTCCACAGAAAACAGTAAGGAGGATGTTTCAGCCAGCAAACAAAACACAGAAACCAGTCATCTGATAAAGATGTACTTTACCTTTAACTGCAAACCCTGCAGTATTCTTGTTAAACACTTACACATACTTGGCCAACGAACTCAGAAACAATAATTTCAGAAAATTAGTAATGCAGTCCTTACAAACTGATCATGTGTATGACTTAAAAGAACCCTTTTTAAACTGAATTATAAATAGTATTTCCCCTTCCTTATACTTGCCTTTCCAATGAACAGACTTTTTTATACCTGATTGTAGCAAAAGTAGATTAAACTTAAATAGTCACAATATACGGAAGGCTTTCAAGCTTTTTGTAGATTCAAACTTTATTGAAATAAATATTATAGAAAACTTCAAATAACTGAAAAGAGACTTACTACAGACCAAATTATTCCTTCACAATTACAGTGACTCCTACTTAATGTAGTTACTCCAAAATTCAGCAGCCCCCACTCTCACTGAGGGGGAAAAAGCAAGACTGGAAAAGAAGTTACAAAAGGGCCATTAACATACTACAACTTCATGAAACTTGGAAGAACATTGTCTCCTGTGATGCTTTACAAATCCAAACACAAGGGGTTTTTTTGTGATATTATGGTTCCACAAGTCTTTTTTAACCCTAAATTACAGTCATTTAGCAATATAAATAGAAGGACTGGAAAAAGAGTCAAAAAATGCAGGAGCAAACCCTGTGCACCCCTCCCACAAAGCCCAGGGCTGTCTATCTGGAATGCCCTTAGAGAACTTTATACCAGCATAAAAAGTTAAAGCTGTGACACTTTTATGCAAGGATAAGCTGGCTGGAAATCATGCAGTTATGACCAGCTCCAAACAAAGCCTCCTGTCCCTCTTCCCATGAGGGTGATAACAGTAAATCAGCCCTCAGAAAGCTGGTATCACACAAACCATTCCTCTTTTGGAGAGACAGACGGCCTCAAGAGCAAACACCGAAGACACCAAGTTGAGAAAGAACAGATCCACGAGCTGGGAGTTTTTCTTTAGCACTATGCCAAATATGACATCACGTTTGAACTACAAACAAAACCTAATAATAGTTTCTGATCTTAATTTACAAAACAGAGTTTTTACATATTTTTGGAGTCTTACCAGATCTGAAAGATCTATAAAGCCTAATCATTGCCCAGCAGAACATTCATATTCCTCTCCAGCCACTAGAAACAATTAATTGCTCTGCATCTAGTGTAGCATTCCACAAATATTCAAAAGGTCAAAACTGTTGATTACCAACTGCCAAAGCCCACTTATCAGTAGGGGGAAAAAATCAATATTTGGTTTTAAAATAAGGCCAAGTCCTTGCTTTTTCATTTCAATCCAGTGTTTTCTACAGTAAAAAAATAAATAAATCCTTACCAGATGCTAGCAACACAGTAGACCTAGGGAACCTCCTTGCATTTTAAAAGAAAAACTGAACAGGCCTGTCCCACCAAGGACATCAGAGCTTTCAGCAGTTCAGCAGAGGATTATATTAGATAGTTCTCAAAGCTAATGAAAAAAATTGTTGAGAAAAAGTCAACCAAGTAAGCACTGAAGCCATGACACCAATTTTACTCTAACAGTGCTTCTTCTGGTGCCAATGCATTGCTTTCAGCTGACACCTACAGAAAGAGCCAGCAGGTGGAACAAACTACTTGAATTATTTTACTTCCATAGAGAAAGACAGTGCACATCAGCATGACTCAAGAAAAGTTCAGTATTATAATCATGGACTCAGATACTGAGGCTGCATCGAAACTGAGAAGTGCAGTTAATGTTCGTGCAGCAGATGGTTGGCATCTCAAATACCTACTTGCAAGCACTCCTGTCATTATGTAATGAAACCTGTTCTAATTTCAAGACTGGTTCACTGTTTCAGGCTAAATGTTGATACTTGAAATGCAGTTTAATGGCTCATAACTCAGAACAATCTTACTGAGCATGAATCAATACACCTTTCTGGTAATATTATCCCCACAATTCTGGTCCTGAACTGTTTCATCCTACAGGACAGCCAGCCAGTGCAATGAACTGAAAAGGTCACCTTGGATCAACTCATTTCATTCCACTTAGGACAAAGTTCTTTCTAATTTCACCCTAAATGCAAAAAGTTGGGGTTTTTTTAATATCTGAAAGTCAGTCTATCTTCTATTCTTTCCTTCAGTTTCAGTCACAAATTCAGCCTAGGGGTTTGTACTTTAATTTCAACCAAGTGTTGACTACTTTGAGTTCCAAAACCAGATCTGAAGCTCAAAATTTCTAATAAGCTTACTTCCTTTTCTTTAGGCGTTCCCTCTTCATTATTGCCATTCCAACAAAGACCACTTCCAGTGCAGCAAAACAAAATAAACTCAGTAAGAAAGCAGACTCTAGCAGGCCCTTGGAGATATTACCCTTAATCTATTAGACAGGAAAAGATCACAGTGCCCAGGTGCTCTGTTCCTCTTCCATGAGTTTACAGACCTGGCGTAGCTTCTCTGCAGAGTAGCAAGTACAATCAATATGGGGGGAAAAATCTATTACTGCTATTGCTCATGAAATAAAACTCTTAATCACATGTTGCATTGAGTATAAAAACACAATGAAAGCAATTCACTTAAACCACTGCTATGAGGAAATACTCATCAAGTCAGGGTGGTGAGATGTGGGTGTGAGTGACTTTGACCCACCACAGGGACAAGGGTCAGGAACATAGGAAAGAGGCAGGAGCTTGTTCCCTCCTGAGCCAGCAATGGAAGGGATTACTCAAAGCAGCTCCCTCTGGAAACCAAAGCCAGATCCCCATAACTCATCATTTAACTATAAGTATTTTGCAGAGCATGCTGCAAGAGCAAAGTAGCCTCACAAACAACCTAAATTGCTGAAGCTGAGAAGAATTTGCATTGTGTACCCTTAGCAATATGTTTTTGTGATTTTAACTTTTTAGTGACTTCATTCCATTCCTGTAAATCTGTATTTTGAATAAACATGCTTTTATCATTAAATCTCCTCAGCGATAAAGCTGACTCAGAGTAATATAACACACACCAAGACCTCCTTCTTTCCAGGGTACCGAGTCATCTTTCCAGGGCAAACCAGTGCTCTCTTTGTTTCCCACTGAACAGCTCAAAGCCTTCCTGAAAGCCTCCCAGCGATCTGCCACGGGGGTGCAAGGTTTCAAGTATAGTTTCTCAAAAACTGTATCTGTGCAGTCCCCCTCTCTCAGCAGTATGAAGTCTGTGGGAGAAAATCCCAGAACTTGAGTATCAAAAGAAATTATACTTACACTCAGCTTTCCAAGAAAAAAAAAAAAAAAAAAAAAAAAAAAATAAGCAAT
>VZTJ01003935.1:289914-321822 GCA_013397795.1 Orthonyx spaldingii
AAAAAAAAAAAAAGAAAAAAAATATAAGCAATGCTGTAACAAATATTCAACAGGGTCTTTAAGGAGATGAGCATAACTCATAAACTCTAGGTACCACCTCACCCCAGGGTTGCTGCCTGTCCCACCAGTTTGTAAAGAAATAGGAGGAACATCTCAGTTGAGACACGCAGCCCGAGCCTCAGCAGCTCTGAGCTCAGAGTCTCTTCATTAGGGTGGCTGATTAATAGCTGATCACCACAGACATTCATCACTCCCTAAGGTATCACAGGAGGGGGCATCCCTGTGGGCAGCCTATTCTGCCTGCACATGTTTGTACAGGGCTCTGAATGCAGCAGTTTGGGCAGAGAGATCCCTGTTTTGAGGTACCAGCAACTGCACTGGCTTGCGTGCCCAGGTGCCAGCAACTGGGGAGACTGGGATCCACGGGCAGCTACAGGCTACCCTGAGAACACGTGTGTGCATACAGACACTGTATGTTCGTGTATAAAGATGTGCTATACAGATGTCTGTATTTGACTTTTATCTTACACAGTTGGAGAGGAGAAACCAAGCAGGCCATTGGTGGCACTCCTATTTGTGTGTCAGATGTGTATCCTCTACCTGCGTGGGTCTGTGTGTCTGTCTGACCATGTTTATACACATACACACACATATATAGTGTGCACACACGCCTCTTGGGGATACAGCCAGACCTGGGGACACAGAGGCACAGCAGCCTCACCTCCCTTTGCCTGTTAGATTCTGCATCCCTCATTCTGCACATTCTTGAAATGCTACCAGCCCTTCAGAATGTATTTGGAAAATGTTTGGTATAGCTTAAAATGTAAAATGCTGTTGGAAAGCATCAAATGGTTCTTCTGAAGACTGCATCACCAGATACCAGCCTGAATCATAAAACGCTTTTTGCAGCTCTGCATGATATCCCTGGATCCATCTGAACAATCCTAATAACTACAGGAGGCTTCAAATGTCTTTACACAGCAATGTGCAATACAAAAATACATAGGCTTACTTTATACTGCTAAAACACTTAAAGTCCCCTCTTTTAGCATCTCAGAAAGCGATCAAAGAATCACCCTTCTTTCAATGCTGAATTCTTACAAAAAACAATTTCACCACCTTGATCATGCATACCTGAACATTAAAGAGTAATACAGACAAAACAAGGAATTGAACAAATTCTATTTTTTTTTAAAAAATCTATATATAGGTAACTAGGAAAAAACCAGGATCCTTATCAAGAAAATACTAAAAATACATTTGGGAAAAGAGTTTCCTGCTCTCTGAGAAACCATTTCAGCTGTGGAATACAATGAGGACATATTATAGCCAAGAAAACATAGGGGCAATTTATTCACTGGCTAAAGGGATGGGAAAAGTCTAGGAAAAATGAAAATGAGGAACCAGTCTCCAGTTCCCTGGTTCTGAGAGTGGACTGCAGTTAGAAATCAGAGGTTTGCTATTAAGTACTAGGTAGTGCTTTTCATTGGGGTATAAAAATAGAAGCACTCAAAATAGAAAAAAGAACAGATTCTCCTCTTCCAGGTTCAGTTTGGAGAAGTCAGAAGCTCTGGTTCTCAGTGTTAATCAGGATGAGATAAGCTATACCACAGCAGCTGGAATCAGTTGCAAACATAGAGAGTTTTGAGATTGTTCCAGTTTCTTGTGGGAATGGGGTTTCTTTGGTATAGCTTCAGTTCCTGAGAAAGGGTCTGACACAAAGTTCGCTGAAGTCTCTCTCTGACTACAGATAGCTTTACATCAGGTACAGAAGACCATGCAATGTGACTTTCATTTATAGAGCAGCAGCATCAGGACCTGATGGCATACAGCTGGTATGAGCAGTCTCCATCACAAGGAAGATCCTGAAGGTAGCAAAGGATATTTGGCTATGGGCAGAAAAGCCAAACTGCACCGAAATACTAAAAGGAAACGCCAGACCAGAGTTTTCATACTCCTGATTCTGAATTGTGCATTGTATAGCCACACGTTTCTTCAGAGTTCAAGAATTAAAACTCAGCTGAGAGATACAGACTTATTTGAGACACCAAAAGCATAATGGATTACTGCAGTACAAACACTGTAAACAGGTGCACATATTTCCCATTTAAGGCTGTAGATATTTGGGTGTTCTTAAATGAAGTCTAAGAGACACAGCTTAAAAATTTAAGTTAAGCAAACATAGTCAGGAAAAGAACTGACTGTGCCTGAGTTCACATGACTTAAGACGTGCACCTGCAATTCAGGTTTATAACCTGTCATCTTGTGGTATCTGCAGCTGCTGCTTCACAAAACCAAAGTGGCAGGCAGACCTCCTATTCTTCCTGAGACTATGCTTAAGAAGGTTAGAAACTTTCTTCCTTGGCTGTGGACCCCTCACAGGTCATCCTGTCTTTCCTGAAGGTAAAGGTTCTCAGAGGTCCTCTGTTAGAGCCACTTAAGTTAATGTGAGGATTATGCTTCCCCTCTTGCCTAATGGCATCAACCTGCAGCACGTGCCATCCACCCCAGAACAGCAGTGCAAGCACAGCGAGCCCCCTTAGCAAACGGATGGCCTGAGATGGACACAAGTTTCCCTTGGGGTGCTGTAACGCTGTCCCTGGGGGGGTGTGGGGCGGGTGGAACTTCTGCGTTCACCAGGAGGGTCTTGGAGATTCCAAAAGACCTCTCTGGTCAGTACTGCCGGGTACTGGAGCAGATAATTCTGTCCTCTACCCCAGCCGGTATTCTGGCGAGTATCCACCTTCCCCAGGTTGATGACTAAAGCATTACCAGGGTGAATCAGAGGGCTCAGTCGCATGGAGTTCCAGAAGCACTTTATTCCTGAAGGGGTCCAGCGGCGAAAGAGGCCAAATGGCCTTGGGAGACCCTTGTTATAGGGTCTGGCCAGGGGACAATGGGCACAGGGGAGCAGAGGGAGGCGGGGGGGATACAGAGAGAGCAAGTGATAAGGTAAGGGGACAGGTTGCAATTAACATATCCAGGTAAGGTAACTCAGGGAGAAACCACTTCGTTTTCCAGGGGGTGGTTTCACACAGCTGAGTTATCCCACCAACATTCCGGGGTGGGCTGAGCAACCCCGACAGTGCTGCAATAGTGCTTCCCAGGGGCAAATGAGCAAGGAAGGGACTGCCATTGAGCTTAGTTTAGTTTGCACCCTGTTAAAATTAATATTAAAAAATTCTTATTTTACTTCAATTTGAGTCAAGGAACAATTTAATTTGTGCTAAGAAACACATACTTAGCACAAAAGAGTTACACGGTGCTTTAATAATACCTCCATTACAGAGGATACAAACCTGTATGTTTCCTATTAAAATAACGGTGTGCATTCATGCTGAGGTTAGTTCCCAGCACCAATTTTCGGTAGTCTAGTTCAGGAGGTTAAAAAGTAAGCTTTTCACCATTTATGGCTTGTGTTTTCGTGTTTACCTTGCATTCTGCCTTCAGAGAGACAAGGCCAGTCAATTACAGTTTCGGTTCTTCAACATCAGAGCAATGTTCCTGTGCATGGGTTTCCAACACTAACAAAATTACTTGTATCCAAAATAAAACCGTTAAATGAAATTAGGAAAAATATTTCATGTTCATAGGAGCAACACAGCTATTCACAGCAGATTAAATGCCCTGTTTTGCATTTTGAAAAATTAATTTAGAAGACAAACTGCATAATCCTAAAAAAACTGGTATTTGCCATACTAAAAGGCACAAACATAAATCACACCTATTGCATTTACCTGGTTATTTTTAATCCTAAAAATGCAAAATTAAATTGTCTGAGGACAAAGTCACCTTGCTGACTGTTGAGAAACAGCTGTGTATGGGTTTCATTAGGCCATAGGGGGATGGGAGCACACTGGGTACATGCATGCACAGGCAGGTCACTCGGTAGAATGCTCTCATGTGCCCCATCACAGCAAAATGTTGAGCACTACTGTTTTAGCTTGTTCTTAATACATTTGTTAACATTAATTAGAAGCTCAACAGCAAAGGAGAAAAAAAATTCCATGTTTTCTAAAAAAACTCTGAAGAAACCCCCAAATGCTGTGTTCTACCCCATGGGAAAGTTCCTAAGAGGTCCCCAAATGTGCCTCATGCCTTTATATGACAGGAAATCTAGTTAGATACAAACGCTGACACTCTTGTGTGCTCTGTTCAAGAGGTTTCAGGTCATGAAACAGATCTCGCTCAGCTAAATACTACACTCATGTTCACAGGACAAACCACAGCAATACTTTCAAACCACAGCTAATCCTATCCAAATGGGAATGTAATCTGTTTGAATAAATAAAAAATAAAAGAAAGAGTGAAGCCAAGGAATAATGAGCGTTTCTCAGGGCTGTGTGTCACAGCTGAGTATTTGAAAATGGGGTTGCATCATTTGTTCTGTATATGCTGAAGAAGACAAACTGTGCCCTGTAAGGCAACACGGACAAATGTCTTGGGACAGAAGATTCCATGCATTAAACTGTGATTTTCTGCCTGCTGGAGAGTGCTCTTTGAAGTTTCTGTGGATGAATTCCTTCTGTAATTGTATTCACACAGGCCCACACACTTGCATTATGAATTTTTCATCTGCTTCTACAGCACTGAGCATTAGTCACAGCCAGTGATAGAATGACCTGTTCCACAGCATAAGGTCTGACTAGCACAGAGCTTCTTGAGCAGCATGCACTGACTTACAGTCATGTCCAAATACTGCATTTCCTAATACTTTTTGCCATAACCATTCAAAATGTTTCAAATGGCTGCAGTGTGGCCTACAGTTATATTGCAACTATTCCTACTGCAAAATGGTTCTTATATCCCGTGCAGAATGGATGGATATTGCAAAATTGAGCTGCAGTCCCATGAGTTTTATCTCCAGCACAAAAACCTCTCACTGCCTAAGTTAAAGATAACATATTTGGCATGTATAATGGTAAATAAAAGCACAGCAGGTATTAAGTGCCTTCTCAAAGATGAGGTATTTGGCCCATGTCGCTCTGCCATGCCAGCTGTGCTGACTGCAAAGGTTACGGCCCTTGGCCTGCCCCACTGCCTGTCATCTCCCCTTCACTGGAGATTAACACTTGCCCTGAACTGCTGGCACAGCCACTCCCAAGAGTATTCCAGCACCTTTTCAGCAGAAATAGCTGCACTAAGAGAGCGCAGTACTGGAAGCCAGCCTGGACAACTGAGAGTTAACACAGCGTGGATCCAGATGTGGCTGTGCCCAACACCTGAGGCAGTACTGTGCAGGTAGGAGCAGCCTGCAAGCAGCTGGATGGGGACTTCTCCATCTTGGGAAGCAGGAGAGGCAATGTGATCATAAGCAGAACACAAAACCTTATTTCATTGTCTGACATCACAAAGTGTCATGGGTTTGCACCCATAGACACTGCACCCCACAGACCTACAGAGAAGCACTAAACCTGCTCTGAGCACTTATCTTTTGAAAGTCCCTAAGAGACTGAAGTGCTGAACACTGCAGGTCTAGCAGATTTCTTTCATTTATGTATCATTTTTAAAGAAACAACCTCTTAATATGTATGAAAGGTGGAATGAGTGTTCCAAATATGTCCTACAATAAATTGCCCTGGAAATATCCAAAATCTACCTCCCTTCCTCTAAATGATCCCACCTTCCCCACCAGGATTTCTTCAGAGGCTGGGTTTAGGATGAAGCTGTCCTAACCCTGTGCCTCCAGTCCTCTACTCCAGTTTTTTAGTGTTTCTATTTCTCCTTCCCCGTGAATATTCATGAACTAGCTTTTATAACTATTCCTGTCATCCACAAGAAATTTAAGTGGAAGCACACGTGACTTTTGCCATTTTGCTCTCTGTCCCAAGGATTGAAATAGCCACAGGGAAACTGCCCACTATGTTATCAGAATCACTTGTCTGCAGTTTGGCTAAGTTCATGAATTGGCAAGTCCTGGAGTTGTCTAATGGCAAAATCTGGAAAACAGCTTTTAGCTCAGCATATTTGAGAGAGAGGTCCTCCTGAAACCAGAAGAACTACAGATGTTTTTAGCTAAACTTAAATTCTACTGGAACTGGTAATGCATGTGTCTTACTCTCTCAGCTATAAAATACAGCCTCATTTTTTTCTGAAATGTTGACTTTGTAACTTCTTTGAAAATATCCCCACATAATAAGATCTAAAAGCCATTAGAATAACTCATTAATTATATAACCATATGAAAAGAATAGAGCCTCCCTTTTTGCTCAGCAACAATAAAGATACTCAGAGATAATACAAGGACATTGGCAATGCTGTGATCTATACAGGACTCCAAATATGCCTGTAACCAAAACCTCTTTAAAGTACTGCCTGGGTTAAATAAACAAAGACTGATCATTGTAAGCAGCAGCGCTCAGCTGAGTTCAGTTGCTGCATATCCAAAGGTCTTGCTGGATGAATATTCAAACAATGTGTTCAGCCTCATGACCTTGGACTCTGCTAAAGAAAATTCCAGGAGACCATCGAGGTCTGATTCTCCACGATCTCCCTGGGAAGAGAATGTAGAGATTAATGACCTGAAAGTGTAATGTAATAATCTGGAAGAAAATATAAACCATACTGAACTAGAGTTGTGAAAAAGGTAAATAACTGCAAATAGCCATAAAGCCACTTTGACAGATATGAAAACCACAGTAGGGCAGGGGAGGAAGGGAAGGGAAGAATATAAAACTGCAGTATCAAATGACAGCACATAATATGCCAAAGAAAAATCTTTGTAGAAAACGGACATAAAACTCTGTGCATACCCTGTGAAATTTTGCTGCTGTAGTCAAGCTGGGGACCAAACTACATGAGAAAATAAGTCAAGAGTTGACAGTACTCCCTACTCAGAAGAGCTGTGATGCTTAACACGTTGTTCAAGTACAGTCATTATCTAGAAGAAAGAAATACTAAAAGGAATACTCTTTCCTTAGTAGACAAAAGCACAGATTTTGCAAAGATCTCACTTTGAACAAAGGAAAGTCTTCTTTTATTTTTCAGTATCAGTGCTTACATTTGGACCTAGACCGTCCAAAAGCAACAAGGGAAATTTTTCCTCCACTTTCAGTTGTTGCATATACAAACAACTGCAACCCTGTGCCAGGTGAGCACAAGGATGAGTTCATTGACTTACATCCCACCAGACACATAGTCTGTGCTCTCACGGGAAACCTACACAAAAGTTGTACCTACACTGCCTGCTTGGCCAGCTCCAGGCTGGGGTTCACACTCTGCTATGCACAGCACAAAGTCATTAACCCTAAATAGCTTCTCCTCTCTCCCTGCAGTCCCGCTAGCCCACAGGGCCAGTTTTGAAAGTGCACTAAGGACAAACCAGTGGGCCACAGCCACAGAAGCAACAATTCCTGCTTGCCAGTGCCCAGATGCTCTGCTCCTTTGCTCTATTTGTCACAGCCCAGTGCTGGCCGTCTCAGAAGGATGCAGGCAACTCTTGAGCATATGGGACACCCACGCTGACACAACTGGTCACCGGGAGGCAGCAGAGCATGATTTTTCTTCCCACCCATCCCTGCCACTTCTGTGCTTACATCACTGCTGATGCGAGTATGACCATGGAAGAGGTTCATTTGCTCCAAGATCACATCTCAGACACACAGAATCATGGACTGGTTTGTGTTGGAAGGACCTTAAAGACCATGTACTTCCAACCTGCTACCATGGGCAGGGATACTTTTCACTAGACCAAGTTGTTCAGTCCCATTCACCTGGCCTTGAACACTTCCAGCAATAGGGCATTCATGGCTTCGCTGGACAACTTGTTCTAGTGCCTCATCACTCTCACAGTGAAAAATTTCTTCCTAACATCTAACCCAAACCTATCCTCTTTCAGTACTGGAAGGTGTTATAAGGTCTCCCTGGAGCCTTCTTTTCCCAGCCTGTTCTCACAGGAGAGATGCTCCAGTTTTCTGATCATATTCATGGCACTCTTCTGGACCCACGTCCTTCTTATTTTGGGAGCCAAGAGCTGGATGCAGTACTCCAGGTGGGGTCTCACAAGAGCAGAGCAAAGGGGGAGAAGCATCTCCCTTAACCTGCCAAGGGTGCTTCTACCCATGTTCTGGAAGAGACACTGAAATAACAGCAAACAAAACAGGTACAAGAAGGGACAACAAGAGAATAAGGAAAATACACAACAGCTACATGATTTCATTGCATCTTTTGTATTCCATCTTTATAGTGAAAGGATATTAGCAAAGTAACATCCATACTTACTCTTTTTGAAATATACTGTTGATAGACGAAGATGAGGAAGAGCAGAAATAATGAGGGCCAGGTATAATTTGCATCCAAGGCTTTTGGACACTAGAAGTACGACTTCTATACTAAGACTGACAAAATACGTAACTATTTCTATAAAGATCTCTCCCTTTAAAACAGCACACAAGTCACTTTAACTCAGCTACAGACAGTGTATGACATCCTTAACACTCAGAAAATCTCTCCAAAAGAATAAACAAACTTTCAGAATGTGAAAATTTCGTTTACTATAAACTTAAGTTTTCTTATTGTATTAAAGAATTTATATTTAATTCAAAGAATAAATAACTGCTGATGAAGTTTACAAGGAAGTAAACCACTCAACTGGAGAATGAACTGCTAATCACAAATTGTTTTGTTGATAATAAAGAGCATTTTCTTTAGTTCAGTCCAGTTCAAGAACAGGTTTGGCGAAAGTTTGGAGAACTGATTGGAAGTAAGGACTTTTCCCCTTCCAAATCTATACATACTTGCAGAAGAGGCTGACACAGCTCCAAAAAACAAATGGAAACCAAAACCAGTCCATTCAGACACCAATATATTCCTACCTAGAGATACTGTCCAAGATTTCTAACAACCTGCCCCCAGCTGTAGAGGCACAACACAGTTTGCTTTTTCAAAAATCCTGAGTACCTGATGTAAGCTGAGCATGCCCTGGTGCATTTGGCAGTCTAATTTCATATAAAAACAATTGCATCCACATGCTCCAAGGCTGCTCCACGATGTGAACCAAATCAAGCTCAATGAGTGCAGATAATCAACATGCAGAAAGGCCTCAAAATATACACACCTGATCCAAATTAAAATGATAATTTTAGTGCACATACAGTTCTGTTTAACTAATTTTCTGATAATTCCCTTAGTTTCAATAACAAAATGTGGTTTTACACACTTTCCAGTTCTTCTATGTACTCAGTATTATTTAAACAATTTTATAACACTGATTTTCTGCCTCATGAACTGAATTCCAACATATCCCCACAAATAAAACATGACCACATGCCACATATATTATTCACCATTTTTAACAGAGTATATGTGCACTTTGTCAGTCTGAATAGAAAAGAAGTACTAAATTAAGCAAAAGATTATATTGCCATTGATACTCAACACATGAAACAGCTATCAATCAATCCAAATCATCTTGCAAGAAAAATAACTCTGAAATATAATCCAAAAAGTTTCAAGCCAAGTCCCTCACTTACTAAATTAAGTACACAATTAAAATCAGTGATGAAAATCAAACTGCAAACCCAAATATGATTTAAAGGGGTACTAATAAAAACATAACTGAAAAGCCAATCAAGACAAAGGGTTATAACTCAGATAGAGACAGCATATCCTTAGCACCTCTGAAGTTCTCATAAAAGATTAAATAACAAACTTGGAGAATGCCAAAAGCATCTGAGGACACAAGACAATTGAATAACACTTGTTTTTCTAGTTTGCTGTAATTTTAATGAAATTACAGATGTGATTCACACATTTGCCTGTGTTTTCCAGAAAAATCTTACAGGTTTAGTGACAGTCCCGGTGACCTCCTTCCTTCTCTTTTCTTTGATTAAAGGAAGTTTTGCTTCTCTAGATATCCACAGCTCATGTCTGCAGCTACATTTATTTCAGCAACGGAATGAGGTAAAGTTTTGATGTTTACCTAATCAAAACAGACAAGACAGCTTTGCCAAAGCTTTTTGATGCGAACCCCCAAATCACTTCAAAT
The DNA here is from genome assembly GCA_013397795.1 of Orthonyx spaldingii. Lineage (NCBI taxonomy): Eukaryota > Metazoa > Chordata > Aves > Passeriformes > Orthonychidae > Orthonyx > Orthonyx spaldingii. Next base: position 299,900 of record VZTJ01003935.1, read on the forward strand.
TAGCTACATTTCCTCTGAGAGTCTGTTCCTTGTTCCTGAAGGCTGCTTGGCAACCCACAATTACATTATCCTAAAGAAATGAACCCCATTTTAAAGAGTTAAAGGTGAATGCATTTTCACAAAAAAAGGCAATCTGCAATTCAACTGAGCTCTGAAAGCCAACAGGGGACCTCAGGGGAACTGTGGACAGGGAATAGGAAAGGACACCACACCTACCCCTGTCATTAGCCAGGAAAGCATCAAGCATTTTGGATCATCTTAATGAAGCAGACACCAATAAAGCAGAACAGGGTGAAACAAGATAGTGAAGACACTGAATGAAGACTGAAAATATTTCAGATTAAAACTAAAAGAGCTCTGGCCTTCTGAAGGCCCATGTTTATACAGATTGTGCTGAAGTGGGTGGAATTTTAATCATTTCATTGGCAGCTCACCATTAACAAAGCCAAATAAAACACCAAAAAAAAATCAACTGCAACAACTCCACATCTCCACACAGATATAGAACTGTAACAAAGTAACTGTTATTTTTTGAATATTCCCAGAATTCTGATCTGGATAGACTGACTTAGAGGGGAAAAAAAAGAGAAAAGGCATCCTTCTCTTTCAGGCTTAGTATTTTGGCAGTTGATAAGTGCAATCCCATATGACAGGCCACCTCACAAGAAAACAAAGCGTTCAAACCTAGAAACTTTTGATGATAAAATTGCTTGTGTAACTTTTAGTCTAAACTCAAGTGGGAAGCAGACATTAATTGTACAATCACACAGAATTTCTCTAGCATGATGCTCTACACATTTTCTTCTATAACTCTAAACATAATAGCATTGTTGTTGGAAAAAGCAGTGGACATGTCACATGAAAAATCAGTCACATGCAAAATCAAAAAGCACTTGTGAAAGTCACATAATAAAAGTCACCAGTTATACAGTGCTTTCTCCCTAACACACAGAAAAGCCCTAAGAATGTAAAGAGACAGCCAAACAAAACTTCCAGCTAAATTAGCTACATGGAGTACTTCTTCAGTGACAGACTCGGGAGCTCCTCTGTGCCCATCAGTCCAGTTGGCTCTTCTCTGTACCCAGGGACAGGACCTTGGTTCACACTAGACCCATTCCCTTGCCTCTTCACTTCTACATGAAGGAAAAAGAGTTACACACAAGGGAAGCAAGATTCAACCTATTCAGGTGGCTCTTTCACGCCAGCAGATGGGGATCATGTCCCCAGCATGTCCCTGTCCTAACAGAGCACTCATGTGGAGACGTGCTATGCTCACATCTCAGTTTGCTGGTCAGTACTCGATGAACCAGAGCTCCTCCTCCTATGCTAGAATGGCACTGAACAGGAAGATCTGAAGCTCATTTGCTAAACACAAGCCTAAAGAGGACTCTGGAGGAAAATATTATGCTCTAGAGCTTCCTCAGATGTGAGGCCAATAATGAATCTTTATGTTTGTCCAGTTTTCACACATAAGATTCAGCCTGCCAGAGCCAAATGTGGGAAACATTCTGTCCTTCATTTGAACACACACAAATTATTTGTGCATGAAACTAAACAGGAACATACACATGTACAAGAAATATACTTGTAATGATATATGGGTATTGTTCCTTCAAATCTTATCTTTTCAGATGCATATTGGTTTCTGGTCTCAGCATGTATAGGTGAAATTATATTTATGTGTAAACATCAAAATAAGTGATGTCCTTCAATTATAGGAATACAGAACATAATATCACTTGTATGTAGAGAGACAAAATAATACATATCTTGCTGAATGCTCTTTCTAACATAAATGATATGTCAACTGTCTGCCTCCAAAGTGCGGTAACACGTCTAAGAAAAGCTGTGTAATACCCCATACAAAAATGATGAAAAGTATTTTGTCACAAATACTATCTTACAAATGAATTCATGTCTTAATTGACCAGTTGCAAATAGTATGACAGATAACTGAATAATCATACATTGGAGCAAGTCATAGGAGCAACACACTTTCTAGATGAATGTTGCTTACTCCTCTTGCAATTTCAATGACTATCTCTATGAAGATGTAGCCATGTCCAAGCCATGAGGTACTGAGTTATCTACAGAAAAAACAATGAAGTGAAAGAAGTCACAAAATTAAACAAGCCTGCGGATGTACAAAGTCTGGAAGGAGACAGATCGCATCTTATGTAAAAGACTATCAAGAGACTCATGCAGGGACATACTGGAGTCAGCCACAGCATTGTTTATGGAAGTGAAACACAGCAGTGATTGATGGGACAGTTTAAACAAATATGCACACAAACGAAAATTTCCAAAATGTTTTTTAAAGAAACATGGTAAATATGAAACAGTGTCAAGTAAAAGCAAATCGGGTCCTTATCTCACTGCTACAGTTGACATTGTATTACAGCTTCCCAGCATGTGTTCGGGTTAGATTAGGCAGGGTAAGATCTAATAAATACAGTCCTCTCTACTACGGGAAGGCAAATTAACTGTAAAAACAAACTCCGAGCACAGACAAAAAGAAATACTGTCAAGTGAAGACTGCAACAGAGTCCTGACTGACAACATCACACCACAGATTTTTTTATTCAATATTATTTTTCATTTTATTAAAATAAACACGTGTTAAAAATGGACCACGTGTTGTGATTCCCTGACAAAAAAAATTACATTGCTTCAGTCCCAAAATAGGAACCAGGATACCCTCTATTTTTCCAGTATAAAAGAACACATTTCCTTCATGAGCATTACATGATCAACTCTAATTTTAAAGCTGAGTTATTTGTGCCCTTTTCCTGTTAGGAAGGGCAGGGTGTTTACACATCTGTTGAAACGCCGTATCACTTGCAAAGTAACAGTTAATTGACTCCACAAGGTGTTAAGACATGTTTTAAACAAACCCACCACTAAAAAAGAAACTGTGGCAATTAATATCAGCATGCTTCTGGATAAAGCTTCATGTTTGTTGGCCATACCGATCTTCCCTTTTTTTTTTTTTTTTTTTCTTTTTAAAGCAGAACTTGCTACAAAAATCTCTCTCAATGACTAGAAATATTTTTCCTGCACACTAGTGCCTTTTTTGCAAAATATTCAAAGCATGGCTATTTGAAGTCAGACACATTCTACCAGCATAAATGTACCATAAATACTAATTAATTCTTCACATGAGCAACTCTCTCCTACTATGTCTATGAGCAGAACTGGAGCCCAGGATCAGAAATGAAACAAAAGCTGATACACATGCCTTTAAGGAGAGCCAACTGTATCCCTTTAAAATTGAAGTTTTTTATTTTTTAAAATGGTTTAGAGATTCACCAATTAAGATGAAATATGCACTTCAGCTAATTCTACGATTCAACTTTGTTACCGCCATTTAAGAAGAAAAGATTCAAAAAGAAAAGTATGCAAAACCTTACATGTTAAATATTTGTTCAAGATTATAATTTTTCTTGTCCTGTTAATGTGATTGCACGTGTTTAGGAGAAAGGCATCCTGCAGGGCAGGGACACACACACCCAAGGACAGCCAGGAATGTTAGCTGTGTCACCAGTGCCACCAGGGCTGCAGAACAACCCTGCAGTGGCTAAGCCTGGGCGTGCAGAGCTGTCCCATGAGTCACAACTGCTCCACAGGGAAAGTTTCTGTGTATTTGCCTCCAAAACAACAGATTTAGCACTGGCAGAACAGGCTTCACTGCATCTGCCACTGGACCCTTTCTGCTGTCCTTTTAGGAGATGTTTGTTCAGAAAAAGGTAAATCATTAGATTCCTCTTGGTAATGGCTAACTACCAGGGCAAGGACTTCTGTGAAAGCCATCAGTGCCCTAACAAGGCTGAAATAGTGGAAACAGGAGTTGCCTGTTCCACTCTCAACTTCTCACACAAAGATCTAATCAAGGCACTCAAATCCCCATCTTCAAGGACAAAAGATAACAATTAATTCTTCTTCTCAAGTGACAAGGTCACCAGTAATTCAAGTCACATTCCTGAACCTGCATTTCCAAGTAAGGTATTTGGCCTCTTAAATGGAGAAGGGTCTTCAGGTTGTGGTGGTTTTGTTGCATCTTTTTCTCCTTTTTTTTTTTTCAGTACTACAAAGTGGCCACTGCAAAACCAAGTTTTACTGAAGCAAGTTTCCTTCTTATCAAAGCAAGTTCTCACAGAAGTAGTTCCTGGTTAGGGGAGGATGACAGTTCTGAAGGGCAGCATGATCGGGATCAGGAAGTGTAGTACCCAGCCTTGGCTGTAAGACCCACCAGCTTCCTTGAGAGATATTCAAGGTGGAAGCTTGAATGGAGAACATGAAGACATCCATCCAAATGAAGACTGTGAGAAGCTTTGGCATGCACCTCTCCTTGTCAGGGGGCTGAGGTGCTGAAAAAGACCAACACTGTGCTTGGCTTTGTGCCCCACAGGCTGCTGTGGTCCAGCATTGGGTATGGGCAGGAATGGGGCTCAGGGGAATGAAGCCCTCCAGACTACTGTGTATGGCTGAAGGCTGGTTTACCCTCTCATAGAGAGATAATGCAGAACGTATTTAGAGAAGAGGCCTACTATTACTGCTGCTGACAGGGTAACAGTTCAGAAGCTGTTAAGTAGTCATAACAGGTAAGAAACCCTGAAGTTCATAAATAGCAACACTGGAGGAGGCTCAGCACAACTGTTACACATAAACAACCAACAGCCACTTTCTTATACATCATCTGCACCTTCATTAAAGCCCAGGCTTGCACACTCAATGTTTTCATACCAAATTACAGAGCTAAGTCTCAAGGCAAACATATGTAAACACACATTAGTAAGTGTTAATAATTCACAGCAAGATGCCAGCTCTCCAGTAAGACATTTAATGTGCAAAGAAAACATTGCAAAAGGTCCTTGGACTAAATTGGATAACTTTCAAACAAAAGCAATTGCTTTGTGTATTAGTAGTGTTCATCAAGCCTTTATTTTGCTGCCCTAAAATTTTTCTTTAAATAAAAGCGTGTCTGCCTAAGGTTTAAATTTGTATACTTAAAATCAAACCTATAACCTCTTCCTTTTCTGATGATGATTCCTCTGCCTTTGCCAGCTAGAAGGGCAGAATCGGGCTGTATCAGGTGTCACCCAGACAGCAGGATTCAGTCCCTCACCACAGGGGCTGGTACCCTGTGGTGGCAGCCAACAGCTACCTCAGCACCTGGGTAACAGGTTCACAAGGAGCACCATCCCACACTCCCAGCAGACCGATGGGGTAACAATAGCACTGCTCAGGGGGATCAAAAAAGATTATAAAACACCTCCTCTTGGGAAGAGGAGTAAAACTGCCCCAGGCAAGGAGTGGTCAGAGAGCCAGCCAGGCTGGGACAGGAGACAGCTGGGGTGGTGAGGTATTCCTACATAGGCAGTAGCTGAATTTGGTTTCATGGTTCAGCTCTGGGTAATCTCACACATAAAGATTGTACTCCTCTCACAGTACAAGCACGATCCAATACCACCCATGTAGGGCATAACATGTGCTAATCAAAACAGACTTAGTTCTGTAGAAATAAAAGTAGACTGATCCTTAAATTATTTTACTTTTAATTTAGTATTATTATTGTGATTTACCAGATCATCAGGTTTTTTTATATTTCTTAGCTTAGTCACTGTGGGACTATGGCTGCACTACTTGGGGACCTCAACAGGCCTTGTGGCACAGCCATACACTGCATCAGCTGCTCAGTTTAGACCAGAGATCTTTACACCATGCCAAACTGTGCATCTACACAGTCTCCAGGACACCGGGAAAATGTGATGGAAAGGGAGGCAGGAAGGCAACAAAGATCAGTATATGCAATATTCCTCCTACCACTGACCCCCGTCTAGGAGCCAAAGGAAGTTATATTTATACACAAATTATCAATGCACAGCCTTTTCAATACCAAACCCAGCTAGAAATCCGTGCAGTCTGCTTTCTTCTCAGTGGCTCTGGTATTCTCTTTCCTCTTTCCAATACAATGCTGCTCTGTTTACATTCATCCATAATGCTCTGAAAAGACATCTTGGCTTTGATGATGCCACCTTTTTCTGTGTAGCATTCCATCGTATTTCAGCCTGTTATCACATCAAACATTAAAGATTTTCCTGCCTAACTATTCCCATCCTCTCCATCATCCTCATCTACTGCCTATGTTCATTCCATCATGTCAAGTCTGTCACCCAGTTTTGTGCACTGGGAACTTACCTCCTTCTCCCCTCATTTTTGAAGAAATTACCACTAAAATGTTATGTTACATTATGTTACGTTATGTTACGTTATGTTACGTTATGTTACGTTATGTTACGTTATAATATTGTCCCTATGGTTTAAGAATCTCTGAAACTTAGGAAGGGCAACCATTTGCTTGCTGAGGCCACTAAATAGCATAAAACAGTCTCTGTACAATTCTTGGTGCAATTGTATCTATCTGTTGTCTGTTATGTAAAATTCCTGGAAATAAGTCTCTTGTGTTTATACACCTTGTACAGTGATGTCCTAACCCACAAATAGAGTGCCAAGATACTACGGTAACGTAAAAATCACCTCTGCAATGCAAGGTGCACCTGTGATGCAGGGATTCCCACACAAATTCTCTGGATTCTGTATGGATTTGCATACTGCTGGATGCCCTCAACCCCCCAGAGTCAAGGGAGAAACAACAGATACTCTTATCACTCACTTTCATGGTCACATCCCTAATTTGGGCATAATCCCAATTTAAACCAGTTATCTAACAGCTAAATATCATTTCTTTAGGCTGTGTGGTTTCCAGAAATAACTAATGCTGCATCCCCTTCCCCCATCAGGGAAACACACCCAGCAGCAATTGCCAAATCCCCCCCAGGCCCCACTGCCCTACTCTGCAGGGTCATGTGGCACAGAGACCTAGCCCTCACAGCAGACACTTCCCACAGTCCTGCAAGGCTTACCCATCAAATCCACAAGCTCATCTGCAGCTCTGATTTTTCAAGCCTTGTCCCTTCCCAGTGCTTCAATGAACCACCTCCAGGCAGCTCCCAAGGACCAAGCAATCACCGGCCCACTGCTTCTGTCCCACTCTTTAGGAGAAAGTCAATAGATACTCTAAGAAGCATCTGAGCTGTGCATACTGTAAATAAACTTTATATTCTTACAGAGTGGATGTAGCCCTAATCCATAACACCAGAGGAGGAAGAAAGAAAATGCAAAAACTCTCTTAATCCCTGAAGCAAAATCCGCAGTTGATCCTTTTCCAAGCTGAGCAAATTAATTTTTCCCTCAATGGTCTTGAGCACTGTCTCAACCCTTTTAATTCAAATATTTCTTAAAAAGCTGGGAAGAACAAAAGCAAAATCAAAACCAGAATATTTCCAGAGTTATCCTAATACAAAGCATGGAAAAATATTTCTTCATTTCTTTCAAATTCAGTATATTACATCCTTTTCTACACACGGATGTTGCGCCAGTTGAGTATAATTCACGAATTCCTCACTCTAAAGTAAAGGCAAAAGCCCTCCAGTTCTCTCTGGAAGCAAGTGACCTCCAGCTATTTGATCTCACAACCACTCCTGTGCCTCACTGTCCTGGAAGCTCCTCCATAGGAGGCGTCTGAAGGAGTTTGGTAGGGACACCCAATGTCACCCGAACCGAGCACAGTGGTCCCTGGTGTGGTGGCACATGGAACTGTGGAGTTGCTGTACTGGAATGCAAAGTGATATCCCAGTGCCTCACCACAGTGAACAGTCAAACACATGGCTGAGGAGCCCCGGCTCCACCAGCTACAATCTACACCCACCCAGCTTTGCAGTGTCTCACCTCCAGGAAACAGAATCTCAGAGCTGGGAGATGTTTCCTGACAAAATGAAAGAGATAGACAATAAAAACCTTGACTTACATTACTAAGAAATAGTACATTTTACATTATTTTTCTCTCCCCTGATATTGAACATTGCAATGTTGTATAAGTAACAGTTTTTTAGTAACCTGGACTCCAGATGTTCTTAAATTATTGTGAAATGGTTAAACTAACATTTTTTCATGTGGCAATCATTCATGGCAGCAAAGGAACCAGACACCAAAAGTACTTCCCATGCAAAAATATAACATAGCAAACATAATTTTCAAGTTTAGAGAGAAAGAAACACCATATATTTTAAACATAAATATATTTTACAGGCAAAACCTTTTCTTACAAAAGTCAAATAATTCTCCTGCAGTTCATAATTTCAATCATCCCAAAGTACCTCTAGTTTCTTTTTCCCTTATTGTGCTCCTATACTCTTCCCCCTTCTCCCATCAAACATTTGCAGCCCAGCTTTCCTGGACAACTATACCTCACAGAAGGTGTGATAATGTGGAGATGCAATTCCCAATTTCTCTACTCCTGTGTTCAAGTCCAGGCTTCATTAAGGTCTGACAAATAAATTAGAGCACTTTACCATGCACAAAATAATCTTCACTTCTAAGAGAAGCCCCAGCAATTCAATTGCTTATCCCGAAATATATATATGGCACTTTTGAGTGCATCAACACAATGGCTAACCCAGTTCCATCTCACACCATGCTCACTGATCTACAGATCTCTGTTCAGTCACCCCAGTCTTTCCCAAATCTTCCATGCCCTTCCCAGCAGGGCTTCTTAGTCTCTCTGCCTGAAAAGGCTGGGTTATAAAATAACCGAAACAGTGGGGAAAAAAAAAACAACAACCTTTGGACCTGATGGGAGGCTCCATTGTACTCCCCACATGCTGCTTTTTCTGTGTCCTCGACAGTTCACCAGCTGCTTCTGCTGCATCAACACCCCCAGCACTCAAACTTGGAAGCAAATCCCTCTCCTTGCTCCTCTGGCCCTTTATCACTGGCTCCAAGGAACATGCCAAGCAAACTCCCCTTTGCTCTTCTGTTTTCAGCCTCCTCCAGCCCTGGATTTTCTTTCAAGAGGGGACAGCAAGTGAACCTCTCTGTAGCTCCCCCTGCTACGTATCTTCTACAGAAATCCTCACATTCTCCTTGGGAACATCCTAACAAATTGCTCCCTTCCAGCTTTGCTTTGATTTGGCCCAGATGTTGCCAACCATATTTTTCCTTTCCCACTGGCTTCCACTCTACCTCCATCTGCCTGAAACAGATCCAGCACAAGAAGAGCTCCTGCTTTCCTACAAATGCTTTGGTCCTATTTTAATTAAGGGGCCAGTCACCCTCTAGCAGAGCAGCATGGTTATTAAAAGCCTTTATCTCAACTAAGGGAGTGTATTTCAAAAAACTGTAAGGAAGCCAGAAATAAATAATTCACTGTGGTAATCTCATTCTTTTCAACCATAATTCAAGTTACATCTTAAGCCTGCTATCTTCAGCTCCAAAAAGTTCTATGGTTAAATCTCATGCTGAATGCTGAGTCCAAGTAGCTGGACTTGGTCCAGAAGAAGGGCCTCCAAGAGCTCAAACCACTTAGGAAAGGTGTCCCGTCATGAGACCACAGCCACCACAACTGCAGTACAGCCATAAAGATGAGCTCATTGTTGTTCCCAGTGTTTCTATTCCCAGGGCTCAACAGCTCTTCAACCTGCCAAGTGATGAGGCTTCTCTCTGTTCCCTACCCCACTATCAGGATTCAGTGGCTTTGGCAAAAAAGTTTGTGTTTGTGGAGCACAGGCAATAAAGATCATGCCCTGTTATCTGCACCCACTCCTCTTGCAGTGGCATCTCACTGTCCCCGCAGGGCTGTAGCCTTCAGCAGCCTCTCAGAATAAGGGAAGGATTTCCGTGGCAGAAACCAAAATGGTATCTACTTCCAGCCAGTTTGTCAGACAGATTCCCAAACAACCAGGCCTTCAAACACCTGAGAGCTTTGCTTTAAAAAGACTTGCAGAGAGGAAGCTCTGACAAATATAGCAGTGCAGCATAGCTCCCTCCCTGAGAGTCCCCCCAGGCCAGCTATCACTCAACATAAGTTACTAAAGAACATCAGATATTCTCTTTTTAATTCTGGCACTTATGCCAGATCCCACATTCTACAGGAATCAGAATTTCCATTTACCATCTGATTAGCTGGATGCTACTGGTTTAAAGAACTAAACTGCATGCATTTGGACTTCAACAATGCCTCCAGATGTGTTGCTAAGAAACAAGCAGGTACGCTGTCACAAGCCAAAAACAGCAAACAATAGTAGAAGGCAAATATAATATAGCAAGTTGTGCTAAGGCACATAGTTATCATCACAAAACAAGCACAAATAAAGCATGAACTACATTTGAAACAGCAACAATTGAAAGTGCTACTAAAATGAAAAACTGCACAAGAAAACATGAACAAGGCCTAAGACCTCTTTACTGCTAAAAAATGGTATTCACTCATGTGGAAGACCTCAGCATTACAGTCCTCCTTTTCTGGGAAGGAAGAAGAAAGAAATAAGGATCTAATTATAGTAACAAAAAGAAACAATACAAAAGATCTAGATTAAAATTTCAAAAACTATCCAAATAATCTAGGAACTCAAGGTTCATCTTCAAAAGTGAGTCAGAAGCTTCAGAAAATCTCATCACAGAGCTGATGGTGAGAACTATTCAGGGAGCACAAAGCACTGTGGCAGCCAGTACAGAGCACGCACCGCTGGGTCCAACACCAGCTTTTCATCTTGCTGAAGCACACTGAGGGCCAGGTGGCGTGGCAAGCAGAGCCACAAGGCGCTGAGCCACGCCAGGATGACACCTTGGGCTCAGTGCTCCCAGCAGTAACCCAGGACATCACACCATGAGCAAGACAGGGCAGGGACACCCAAGCAGAAGACAAAGCTCTCCTCTGCCCAGCAGTAGCAGCACTTCAGCAGCAATCACGCTGGAATCCAGCCTTGCTGATGTTTCACTTAGTTACTCATTTACCACACTGTGCTGTCTGCTGTCCTTCCTTACCTTCTTCTATTTGAACCACACAGGTGTGAATCACCTTTTCCTCTTCTTATGTTCTGGTCCATGAAGAAAAAAAGTACTTACCGAGACTGCCAACGGTTGTGAGTCCAAGCTATCAAAGCTTTGTTTTACTGTGGGCAAGATCCTTCTGACAGCCCATTTTCATACTTGATGCTGGAAGCTGCACCTGCTTGACAAAACCTCTGCCAGCTAAATGAAGACTTACCAAAACCATTTCTCAAGAGCAAGGAAAAGACACATACAATATCTGATATTGATCAACGTGTTCCAGAAGCTCAAAAAAGTCCACTGTTGCATTGTAAACAGCAGCAAATTATGACCTATGCTCCTTTTAAATAGCAGAATGGAAGCATTTATTTCAGCAAACCAATTTGGTACCAGCTTTTTCCAGGCTGTGTGGTCCCATCTGCCTATTCCAGTTTAGTTTAGCTTTGAGTGATCCCAGTTACATAACTGTACCCTTAAGCTCATAAATTGTAAGGTCAATATCAGGTTAAACTCTTGCTGTGTAAGACAATATAGGCAAATCCCGAACAGTCCTATTGCCACACCTTTTTTCTGTGTATCTGATGCAATTCCTAGTTCAAAGCTCGGCAGGAGATTTCCTTTCCTTCTTGCATACCTCTTCAATTTTTTTTCCTCTTCCATTTCTCTCACAGATTATTTTTACTTTTATAATGCAAGATGAAAAAAATGAAAGTTAGAAAAGCTAAACTGACAGCAATGCTTCTGTACCATCATTTTATTACGTTGAACGGAAGTGTTTTAGGCAGCACATCATATGGCCCGTCATGAGCACACTGAACCATGAAACGTAGGAAAAGTTAACGCTGTTTTGCCAAATCGTCAATATTTTTAAACTTAAACAACCCACAAAAACAGACAAAGCTCAATGTCACAACAAGTTTGTCACAACAGCACACTGCCCTGAAGGTGTAAGTCCTTCTTAGCCCTCGGCTCCCTGGTGCTGGAAGAAGCTTGGTTAAATGAGCTGACAGGAAACCGACCTGGCAAGTAGTTACTGACACTTCCCCGCCAAATCCCTGCTGAAGTTCTGCTACAGCACTGTCTAGCTGCCTCTGCAAAACACTTGAATTTCAGAAGGGTTTGGTTGGGTTTTTTTTTGAATTTTACTGACATCTTTCAAGAGCCACCCTGGCTTTCTTTGTATTTATGAGACACCAGGAGTAGAGTAAGAGTATGATATGCCTCACGGACTGGAAAACATACCAAAAACTTTGGAGAATGATCGAATGAAAGAAATTATTCTTCTTACAAGCCTGCTTGAAATGTTGGCACTGGAGAGCATCATAATTTCTGCGACTCAGCAACTTTTGTCCCATCAAAGGTATGTTGCAGCACAAGGGAGAACACAGTTTTCATTCTACTGTGAAAAGAAATGATACTCTGAGTCACAGAATCACAGAAAGTATTAGGTCAAAAGGGACCTCTGGAGGTCATCTGGTCCAGTCTTCTCCTCAAAGCTGGGTCTCATCTTCAAAATTTGAATTCTTTGGGCCTTGACCTGTCAAGGGCTGAAAATTTCCAAGAACAGAGATTTCACAGCTTCTCCGGGGAACCGATTTCAATAGTTAACCACTCCTGCTGTGAATGTTTTTTTTCACTTAGATCTACTCAAAATTCCTCTTGCTGCAACTTGTGACTGTCATTGTGCAACTCTGACAATACCCAGCTGCATCTTCTCCTGAGTTCCCATGTAGGTAGTAAAAGTGGATTTTCATCCCCCCTTAATTCTTCTCCAGACTGAAACAAATCTCATCCTTTTCTTGTGCATTAAGCACTCTCATCCCTTAACTGTCCTGATGGCCCTCCACTCCATTCGGTCCTGTTTGTCAACATCTCCCATGTACAAAGGAGTCCAGATGGGGCCTCACAAGGCTGAAGTCACTTCCTTTCACCTGCCTGTTACCTTTCTGCTCATGCAGCCCAGTATGCAGGTATCCTGCTCTCCACGTTACACACCTTCCACAGCTCACTAAACGAGTTACATAACTAGTTTTCCTCTGATCCATGTGAGGTGGTGTCATTTACCTGCATTTGGGCTAAAAAATAGGCGAGAAGCTCTGTTACATAACTAATTCCAAGAAAGAAAAGTATGTTTACCTGTTACATTCACTCTGCCTCTGTTCAGGAGAGGTTTATGAAACAGAAAGGTTCCATCTGAGCCTTGACAGAGCGAGGAGGTAGTATGTGCTCATACCTCAAGCAGAGAAAATCATCAAGAAGCATTTTGGACATTGTGCCAGAGACTTTTAAAATATGCAAATTTGCCAATGTAAATCTTACTAACTATTCTACTAGAAAGTTACTTTAAAACCCTTCATACATGTTGGCTGCCAATTACATTGCATTTCTTTAGTGAATACAGAATTAAGGCACTTTATCTCTGAAATAATAAAGCCTCTAATGGTGTCTATTTAAGTAATTTAAATAGACACCATTAAATTTAAAAAGAAAGCTAATTCTCCCTGCTTGCTATAGTTTGGTACCCACTCCATGGCACAGCCCACTCTGTGTATCATTTCTGAGTCCGCTGTCCCCTTCTAAAGACCTACAAGACGTGTCCCTGTGATGTGCTGGAACAAGAGCTGTCACTGGATGCAGAAACAAACACATGCTTGAGAAACAGTAGTGAAGCAATGAGCAAGAGGCCATATTTTGTCAGTAGGAATGTTATGAAATAGCCACAAAAAAACTCAACCATATTGTTCTAATTTATGATAGAGTAGATAGGGTCTTATTTTGGAGCATGAAAATGTAATCTATCCAAGTCTCTCTTTCCCAACCACCCTTTTCAAATAGTAGTCGGCACTGTTATCAAATTAAATTCACAGTTAAACAGAGCTGATTTCCAACCAGGACGTTACAAGGATTTAGCCTTCTTATACACACATACACTTACAAGAGGAATTGTGGTGATGAGATTGAGAGCAAAATATTACCCAGAATCCTTTTAACATTGAAGACAGGGAAAAGAGAAAAGGTATTTCTTTATGATTTAAGAAGGATACATATGAAATACAAACAATTAAAATAACAATATTTGAGATGTGATAGCAGATGTGTCAATCCACATTCTTTTAGCTTCAAATTCTCCCATTTCACATAATTGTCAGCTGGCCCCAGAGCCTCACAGTACTGTATAGAGAAACAACTGCACATTTTCTAAAAACAGAAGATGGTGAGATCTCTTAAACAGCTTGCCCAAAGACCCTATTGTGCCAAAATTTTTATGGGTTTATTCAATAAATTAAAAGAAATACCTCCTATGGGAAGCAAAAGACATAACAGAACTGAAAACATTTCCTGTAGGAGGAATATTTTTAAACTTTCACAGAGAGAGGCAAATGAAAACTGAATAGAGCATGGCCAACTGGTTTCTCACCACATTACTCTCAGCAGGGTGCTACTCCACTGAAATTACCCTTCGGAGAAAAAATGAAAAAGTTAGTGCTCAGAAACCATCTTGCCATATTACAACAGTGGCAGAAAACAAAGGGATAAAGTAAATAAAACCTGAAAATAGAAATGGAAAATTTGTATTAGTCTTCTGCTTGCAAAATCAGTTATAGATGCTCAGCGGAGGTACAGTTCCATCACTGAAAATCAAGTCCAGGAAGCCAGTCCTTTGAAGAAGGCTAATTCCAAGGCAATGCAAAAGTAATCTTAATTACAGCAAAAAACCTAAATCTTTCATTTGTTAGCAAGGTCTGTAACATACTTTGTACTTTGCTGAAAACCAGTTTCTCCATTTATGAGAATAAAGTCCTCATTACTATTTGTCTTGGCCAACCCAAATAGTAGGCAACAGCTGCAGTAAAGCAGGTTTAGGTTTTTTTCAGTATGAATTTCAGGTGATGAAAACAACACGATACAGTATCTTCCTTTTTAATGTTTGGCTGGGAGGATAATTGAAGTTACGCATAACAAGGAGTACTGGAAATGGATAAAAGACAAGCCCAACTTATAAAGGTCCAAGTGTATGGAACAGGAACTCAGAACTTAATAAGTGAGAAAGAGAAAAGCAAGTTCCCAGCAGACAGGAGGAGAGTTTTTGCATTGGACTGAGTGCTTATGTGCATCCCCACTAAGTGCAGTGCTCAATAATCTCTTTTTGACCTTACACACTCAAAGAGTCCTCATGGTAAATACTGTAAGTCAGAAGGTCTTTTCTTTGAGAGGATACAGAAGAGATGAAGTAGGAAGATCCAGAAAAGACAGCTCTAGTTTTACAGCTGGGGATGCTGATGCAAGCTGTTCCCATAGCCAGGACTACGAGGATGATGACCCAGGGATGACAGCTTTAGGGTGTGAAACTGATGCTCGGTTTTATGAACCACAGTACCTAACCTACTTAGGTCCAAAAACACAAACATGTGGTACCCAACATCTGGTTTCAGTACAACAATGTGGCAAGCATCAGGCACTGGAAGCTCATCAAATCCTTCAAAAACACTCTCAACTCTCCCAGGGATTTAATAATTCTTAGCTGACAAGTGGAGTGGAAAAAACATGTAACTTGAAATAGCCAGTCTGTACACATCTAGGAAAAACTAAAACTCAACCAGAAAACCTCCACATACATTTCCATTGACACGTATTATTGTTACAG
Organism: Orthonyx spaldingii; assembly: GCA_013397795.1. Lineage (NCBI taxonomy): Eukaryota > Metazoa > Chordata > Aves > Passeriformes > Orthonychidae > Orthonyx > Orthonyx spaldingii. The sequence goes on from VZTJ01003935.1 coordinate 315,432, forward strand.
GATAAGAATAGATAAAAATTAATAGAAATTATTTTGAACAAGCACAGCTTAAAAAATTGTACAAAATAATTGATTAAAAAGTTTTAAAGATAGGTGAAGAAAGTAAATTCCTAGGACTGAATGGTAACTAAAGGCTTTGCTTCCTTCCTGATACTCTGGTTTGATTAGTAGTCACCAGTCAAATGGAAAGCACACATCTGAGTACTCTGTTGAAGTCTGAATGCTCAGTAGCTTCCAAAATTGGCCAATGAGTTGCAATGTCAAATTCCAATGAAGTCTGAACCTTAGCCTGAACCTCCTTATCTCTCTCCTTCCATTTTGCATACGCTGAATGGAATATTTGGCCTCTTCTTCCACAATCCAGACACTTGGTTCAGTTAGCAACCAGTATAACCCAGGATGTACAAAAGGTATGTTCTAAAATGTTAGCTTAATTCCAGTGATCCTTATTCTCTCAAAGACTGTGCCACATAGTCAGAGACTCAAGTATGAGCAGCATTATATCATGTTTAAGGAGACTAAGACAGGATTGCCATTATAATTTTGATTTTTAGTACCTGTTTCACATTAAGATTTCAACTCTCGAACTTTGACAATGATACGCCGCAGTTACTACTATGCCATCATGACTGTTCACCCCTACTTGCTCAGAACTTCCTGCTGGTTTCAATTATGATATTTACATCTGGAAGGGAAAAAAATCCCCCAAACAGGCTTAATACCTATACACTTATACAGCCAGAACACTGCAGAAGAGATTTCTGAAAAGTTCTTCACCTGCAAGCTGTCACAGCTGCAGTTCTTGTCATACAATAGTCTGCAAAACTAAATGTGTTTCAACTCCACCATGAAGTCAAGACAGCAGTCTGGGGTGTTAATATTTTAGAGGTTACTCAAAATTACTTTTCAGTCTCATTTCTATTATTTTCATGAGTTCCTTTCCCATTACTTAAGCAATGCACACTTGAAGAATTCTGTCTGTCGTAGCCATCAACCCCCATATTTTCATCCACTGTCTTCACACGTAATTTAGCTGAGAATGGCAAGAGTGCATTTGCCAAAATCAGAAATACTGAATATATCTAGTTACTTTTAATGGCATTCCTGTCATGAGAGACCCACAACATTCCAGCCCACCAAATTTTGCAATTATAGAACTCTTACAGCATTGAATGGGATGGACTTAGACTGAGACTAATCTGTGTGCCCAGTGGCTTGGAATGTCTTAGGGAAGAAAATAAAGCACAACAGTTCACTGGTAAATAGCAGCACATACCGTTTTTTACTTAAAAAAAAAAAAAAAATCTTCCAAAGTACAGTTCTCACCCATCTCATTAAAAAGCCCCCTCAACAGAAAAAAATGCAAGTTAGCCATTTAAACATGCTAGGACCTCCATTTTGCTTTCAGGACAGTAAATCAGATCTCTGCAAGGGAGTATGTTCCAACATGCCTTCTATCCATACAGCAGAATCTCTGGTTAGGTATCACGGAGCTTAAGGGTAACAGACACTGTGCTCACAACTGATGTCCAACCTGCACCTCCAATGACACAGCTTGAGGCCGTTTCCTCTTGTCCTGTCATTGGCTGCCTGAGAGAAGAGGTGACCCCCACCTTGCTACAAGGAAAGAGAGAATCTGACACTGCCTTCCCAATTAATTTAAACTCTTAAAGTATCAAGCCAGTGAATTTACCAAAGTTGACCTCCCAAGGCATCTGTCAGCTGAAATCTGTGCTGTGAGCGTTCACTAATTCCGATGGCCATGCTATAAACTAATTCAGTTAAACTAATGTTTTTCTGACAGTGCAGATTAGCTTCTGAACATCCTTGCAGCTCATCACAGCTTGGCCAGCCAGCAGCACAGGAGACACCTGGACAACTCCTGGCTTCTGCCCTAAAACTTGGTGAGGACCCAGGGCAACCTTCCCTCCCATGCCACGGAAAACTCCTGTAGTGCGCAACTGAAAGCCTTTCTGGGTAAGCAAGTGGATCACGGGCTGAGTCAGGAGGAGGAGGAGGTGAGGAAGGGCTGAGCCATCCACCCGCAGCAACCTGGTTTCATTGAGAAGCAAACTGCAAACTAAGGATGCTGCCTCCTGCCTCCCAGGCACCAGGCATGCAGGTGGGAAGGCTGCAGATGTTATGCTACCATTACTTTAAAATCAGCTCTCCCCCCCAAAAAAAGCATATTAGTTGGAGATGGTAATGTTTAATTAGTTAGTAATACACAGACTATGACAGCAAAATAATCAGGCCATTTAAGTTTAAGTGTGTAGATTTGGTTTATCATAACAAATAGATTACTTGGATACATTCCCATGATTTCCCATATTTTTTATACACATGCTATGGCTTTCCATTACCATCTTTAAGACCAAAAAGTAAGCAGATGAATTAACACAACTTGAGACTTCACACAGATCTATTAATCTTGAGCTATTCTGGACCAAGCAAATGTATTTCAGTCGGCCAGTGTAAACACTTGCATCCTTAACTTGTACAGAACTACTCACATATGTTAGCATAAATGTATGACCAACTTTGGCAGAATCAAGGCATTAAGGTATTTCTAGATATTTCTGCCATCCTGTCCATGATATTTAGTTTACATAGAGAGTCACTTGAGCATATGAAACACATAATGAAAGCATAATAGACTTAATTTTGCAAGTGAAAGTGAATTTTCTTTATGGAAAATGGCATAAAAGGACAGCTGAGATCAGATGGGAATTGGGGATGAATGCTTTTTTCCCTTATTAAAAATCCCCCTTGGCTTTGTCCTGCTGAAACCACTGGAAATGTTGTTGAAGACTTCTACAGATCCAGGAACAGGTTTTTATTTTATTTATGCAGCTTATATACATAAGCAGAAAATAGAAAGGTGAAAGAATGCTTGTCAGCAAAATAAAGCTCTACCAAAAATAATCTTTACAGTTGTAAAATATTCTTGTGAAGGAAACAACATGTCAATAAAGAAGTGCCAGGTCACTGGGTAGTGAGAGACACATCTGTCAGATGATGCTTCACATCCGAAAATCTGTGGGCCTAAGAATATAGGGCTAATACACTTAGGTGTGATCTGCTCCTGAAACTGGAAATCCCCTGTGCATTCAGGCATTCCATTAAAAATTATTTATGAATGGTTGCATGAACTTAGCAGTAACTTTTCTCTCCCTAGGTCAGCAGACAGGTTTGTGCTATAAAATGCAAAAGTCAAAGAATTACAACGAAAAAAAGATAAAATAAGCAAACCATTTTATTCTCCTGGCCTCATAAGAAAGCTAGTATGGATGTTGTGGCCTCATATCCAGAAATCTCAGATCAGTGGGGCATGCATGCTTTAAAACCTGACTAGAGCTGGGCCAGGTGCAGCCCCAAGGTATCAGCTGTCCCAGGACAGGATTCACCCAGAGCAGGCTGCAAACCCCACCTTCAACATGTCCCTCTAGATGCCACCACATGGATCCAGCTTGAGACAGGTGCAGGAGGTCCTGCCCAGAAGTTATAATTTTGAAGGGGTTCTGAAGAGGAAACCTCCATGGCATTTTTATCTATCTTTACTCCTTTAGAGATTAAGGTAGCAGAGGAGAAAATAATTCCCACATATACGTCCTAGCGCATAATCCTGTTGCTTCCGGTGGCTCTAGAGCAATATTTTCTAAAAAGAGCAATTATACTGAAGGTGCTGGAATGAAGGTAAAGAAAACAGATTTTGCAATGAACATTTATTTTATTCGCAACTAAGAGGATGGGAATTTTTAAGTGCTACAACCAAAATTTTCAATGTTCATTTTCATTAGGCAGTCATCTGTTCAGTTGTCTTTTACAGCCGAGTAAAATCATCATTGTGATGTATTTCATGTCCTAAGTTGAAAAGAAATGGAACTACAGATTTCCTACTGAGAATACAGTAATTTGAAAAATGGGACCTTTCAAAGTTATAATATTATAAGCAGTTATTTCCTTTTCACCCAAAAAAATGTGGGGTTTTTCACCTCCTCAAGCACACTTGCTTTGCCGCAGCCAGGATGAAGCTGCAGAGACAAAAAACATCTTTGCTTCCAAAAAACTGAACCTTTTCAAATAAACATTAATTAGAAAGCAAACAACTAAATTCTTTAATAATAACGCCATTTTATAATGAGACCAGAGTGAATGACCATTAGGATGCACCCCTACAATAAGAGGGGGAATAAGATCAAAATTATGTATGTGCAGTTTCTTCTAAAACATAGATTAATATGATTTGCACGTCTTTCCTGAACAACTAAGTTCATATTTGTATAACATCTTGAAATAGCAACTCTGAAACTAGCGAGTATCAGGTTAAATGACAACTGACATAAAATGCTACCAATTCACAGTGACAACACTGACCCACTGCAGGAGGCCAGCACACCCTGCTCCTGCATCACAGCCCCACCACCATGGCTGTTGGGACAATGACATCCCTTCCAAAAGAGGTTTGACTACTTAAAAATGCTAGACACACACCAAATTAAGAAAGAACCTTGTACTTTTCCATTTGCAGTCTGAAGATGTGCTGTGCTGTGTGTTTTGACAACATACAGATGTGAAAAAAATGCCCACAGTGTCCACCACCTTTCCATGAATTCAGTGAAAACAGGAAGACCTACTTAGATTTATATATCAGAGACCAGGCTGTGAGTCTTGGACTCACTCAGGAAACTCTGCACAGGAAATCTTATGTATCTTATACTTTGATGTACCTTATAAAATCGTAAGTGGATAAGCAGCAAACTTATCCTTAGTTAGCGTGACCACCTATTACCTCACTGGCCACTGGAGGTTTTTTGCCGCTGATGCTGCAACTCCCACAAAGTTCTCAGACATCATGAACTTTTTACTATCTTAAAATTCAAGCATGAAGATGAAATATTGGTAAGAGTAACTTATGATTACAAGACTTCATAATAATCCTTTTTTTTAAACTGCTAAAAATCTTCAGCATCATGCCTGAAGTCGCCACCCACATGTTGACACTTCATCCCAACTGGCAGACACTGACAACTTTTATACTCCATGCAAACAGGGGGATATGGGAGCTCAGGGTAAGAGACAGCCTCCGCCCTTAAAAACTACATTTTGTAATCTTGTGCTATCGTGGTGCCTAGTTTGACTTTGGATCTCAAATTTGGATCTGAGATTTGGATCTCAGTGTAAGGCAACCATTTTACAAGGACTTCCACATCCCACTGCAACCATGGGAATGTTTTATTGATGCATCTAATTATTACCGACTATTTATAATGAGTACATCAGAAACGGAAACGGAAAGGAAAAGGAAAAAACTGCCTTCTGATCCCAGTCCTCCAGAAGGCACTACTAAACAGTTAAGCGGGAAACCTCATCACCAGGAAAAGGATGGAAAATTTCTTAAAACAAAAAAATTTCTTCTTCTCCTGCTACAAAGGGCTCAGCATAACCAATTCACAGAGCAATCACTACCAGGAAACAATGCCACATTTTTTGAAAACATTCGTCCACATGGTATGGTATCTGCAGCCCAACATCGACGACATCCAAGTTAAATGAATAAATATTTGCATTGCGAAGTTGAATTTGTCTTGGAATACAATCACTTCTCATGTGGTTTTGACACATGTGCGTTGTCAAATAAATCACAGCTCACTGGGTGTGCACATTAAAAATAATTTGTCTATCTTGTTAAAAACCATCACATACTTCAGTTTAAGAGGTGTGAACCTGAGAGGGGACGGTTTTACAAGCCTGGGACAACTACACATGGAACCCGTCGAGGGAACCTCAAATATCCGACCGTCCGGAGCTGCGGATGCCAGCTCCCGGCACGAACACTTCAAATATCCGACCCTCCGGAGCTGCGGATGCCAGCGCCCGGCACCAACACCCACGGGGTGGACACGCGCGGGTCTCGCCAAGCCGCGCACGCAGCCCCGGGTGGGCGCTGCTGGAGCCCCGGCAGGGCGGGCGGCGGCGCACGGCGGGAGCGAGGGCGGCGCGGCGGGTACCGTCCCCCGGGGGTGGGCGTGCCTACCTGGGATTTCCACACGACGTAGGCGGCGGGGCGAGGTTCGGGCGGCGAGGGCTGCCCCTTCCTCTGCTGCAGCCAGCGCCGGGGCGAGGAGAAGATGCTGTTGGCGGGGCCGGCGGTGCCGCTCAGCGCCAGGGCCGAGGGGGTGCGCGCCAGGAAGGGCAGCTCGCAGCCGGGGCTCCGCTTCCCGCGGAGGCTCTCCTCGTCAAAGAGAGCGCTGCCCGGCGGCGACCGCTCCAGCGGGGTGCTGGGGGTGGAGAAGGAGGCGCCGTGGAGCGGCGGGGCGCCCCGAGGGCCGCGGCGCTCCCCCGGGGGGCTGCCGGCCGCCCGCGCCCGCCCCGCGCCCTCGCCGTCCTC
>VZTJ01003935.1:327526-358975 GCA_013397795.1 Orthonyx spaldingii
GGCCGGGGCCCCGGCAGCAGCGGCGGCGGCGGCGGGGCAGGGCGAGGCCGAGGCGGCGGCCACCCCCTACGTGGGGCTGCGGCGGCCGCTGGGCTACAAGCTGGCCAAGGCCACCAAGGAGCGGATCTGGCGGGGGGAGTTCATTGACCTCTTTTCCTTGCTCCACACAGAGCTGGCCCCCGAGCACGGCCCGCGCCCGGGGGACACGCTGGACCAGTGGGTCTCGGCCTTCCTGGTGTACGCCAGCGTGCTGTGCGAGAAGCACCCGGCGCGCTGCGGAGCCATGTTCAAGTACCTGGACACCATCCGCAAGCTGCACGCCACCTACGGGGGCACCTCCTGGATGAACTACGATGAGGATTTCCGGCGGCGGGCGGCCAAGAACCCCTCACTGCCCTGGGGCGACGTCGACTTGGACCTGTGGATGAAGTGGATGGCGCCCCTCAAGTCGCTTATCCCCAGGCGCCCGCGCGCAGAGAGCGAGACACAGGCCTCGCCGGCCCAGCCGCCACCGCCGGGCCAGAGCCCCAAGCAGGAGGAGAAAAGCCAGGTGTGATGGCCGCGTGTTTCTGTGCTCCGCTGGCCGGGCGTGGTGCTCCCTCGGACGGGAAGAGGAGAAAGAGGCAGTTGGGGTGCCCTTGCGTTGTTCGGCGGCTCTTGTCTTGTGGCACTGACCCTTTGCTCGTGCTGACCGTAGGGACATGGTGTCATGGGTGCTCAGCTGGCCACCATGAGAGGTGTGCACATTGATGGATGCTCTGAGCCATTATTTGAGCATTTATTGCTTCAGCCACCAGAAAATAGGAACCCGACTAATTCCCTCCTCTGGTACATTTTTGCATTTTCTCGAAGGTATTAGAAGAAAGATGTTCTGTGGTTTTGTTCTTCTGAGTTGTCCTTAAAAAAAACAACTTTCTCAGCAATACAGTTATCTGTATGTAAGACAAAGAGTACAGACTCTCCTGTTACTATGGGAGCATGTGGGCAGTTGCAGGCAACGTGGGATGGGGAAAAATTGATATGAATAAAGATAAACTTTAATAAGAACGGCCACAGTGTTCAAATTCACCATGATTTGAAGATTAAACCTGGTTTGGGGCTCAGTAGATTTAATGCACAAATTAGAGCCTGTTTTGAGGGAAAAGATGATGCGTGTGAGAAGTAGGGAGGAGTTTGTGTACTTGTTTGGCTTTCAGTATAGGCATCACTGTATGAATTGGTATAACCTGTGGTGAATGCAGGCAGGTCTGCCCTTTCTTCTGCTTGAGGCATGACGCTGAGCTCCACAGCTACAAAGGGCTGTCTGCCTGTATGAGGGGTTGTGCTGCTTTGCTTACACTGGTGGCTGCAGTCTGCCAAATCCCCAGCACAGAAAATGCTATATGTTCAGTTTCATGCCAGCTGAATGGTGACAAGAGAGATTCTGTTACATTGTCTATGTTTATTTCTAACCAATTTTTTTTTCTTACAACTGTAGAAAGAACCTTTGCCTTCCTGAAGAATTTTTGCTAATTTATCAGATGCTGTGCTTCTCTGGGATTGCCAGCACAGAGTGGCTAAGTTGTTTGACTCATGTTAGGCTGGTCCTTTTTCAAGGCATCTAAAGTGTTTGGTGTGTCACACCGAGTCTTGCCTTTGGTACCTATCAAAAGTAACTTCTCAAGGCCAACCTGTGACAAAGAAAGGGAGCAAACACCATGCAGTAGTGTAGATAAACTCAGGCCTGTTGGCCTTGCTCCTTCTGTGGTTGATGCTCTGTGTTCTGCAACTTTTTCTGATATGTCTGTTTACATTTCTCAAGATGAACAGCTCAGTTCCTGTTTTTCTGCAGATCTTATGTGAGCACCAGATGGGCAATGGCTTATAGCTTTCAACTCATCTGAGACTGGACCTTCAGCTTGTCATATTAACCACTCTTGTAACTTCTTCCACTGCAGCTAATCTGTCAGAGCTTTGCTCTGTTGTCTGCTGAGGCACCAGGGTTCTCGATCCCCTATGATTTCATGAAAATTTCCTAGTTGATTTTTACTGGTAGCATTGATGTATTTTTTTCCTGAGAAAATATGTAAAGAAAAAATAAACATGTTTATTTTAACTAAGTTACGAAATACCAAAAGTTTAATGTTTGTAAAATGAGTAGTAATTTAGCAGCACAATAAAAAAGTAAAACTTGTGCAATTAATCATTGTGGTTTCAGCCACCTTTCTGTTATTAAAGCAGTTTTTAATTGATAGCATATAGTCTCTTATAACTGTTTAAAAATGTCCTTAAATGAAATGATGGTTTGGGCAGCTGTCAAAATGTAGATGAGGCCTAGGATATAAAGCATGAGTTTATCATTGGCAAGGTTGTAGCAGAGAAATGTTTGCTTGGAGGTGACCTGTGTGTTTCCCCACATCTCCCCAGCTCCTTGCAAGCTCTATATATATGTTCTGTAAAACTACTTCAACAAAATAAGACATGACATCATCACACTTGAGCAAAAGAACTGGAGAATTAAAATGGGAGAGAATAGCCGTTGATGGGCTTAAGACTTTGGACAGAACCTAAGCTTCTCCACATTCATGCTGTCAAGAGAAAGAGGAGGTGTTTTACAAAACCTTTTTTCCCAGATTGTTGGTTTGAACTGATTTTTTTTTTGTAATTTCAAGGGATAGCATTAGGCAGGCTGACTGGATTTCATTTCCCCTTTTAGTCCAAGACTTCTTGAGTTTCAGCATCATTTAGTTTAGTGCCTGTATCTCTTATTCTGCATTTCCACAGATGGTTAAACAGTAAAAAAGAAGTCACGGTATTCAGAGTGTTGTGTCTGAAGATAGCTGTCTTTTCTAAGGCACTGGTGAAGAGCCTTAGAACTTTGCTGTACATGGAAAGAATGAAGTGAGAAATCCTAGTTTTAGTTTGAGTGCGATAATTGGCACGAGTGTAGGGTAGCTGAGATTCATTCCTGCACATTTATGTCTGTATGTATAACTTCAGACAATTCTCTTTTTTCCCCCCAGACTCCATGAAAACAGAAGACCAGTTGGGATGGGAGTCAGACTAAGTGGGTGAGTTTATTTATAAAACTGAATAACTTTGGATCTTAAATATTTGCAGATTTGTTAAATACAGAATTTCTTATTGGTGCCAACAGCCTGACTCCGTTGGTGTTTAAGTGGAGCTCTGGTATTCTAGTGCATTCTTTTACCTCTGCTTCTGTTGCGTTGCAAGCTGTGCTAGAGAAGACGTAGGAAATTCATTTTACCCAATCAGCAATTGTAACAATGGACTACAAACCTGCAGAGCAAGCCAGTTTGCTGGAAAACAGGAATTCCTGCAGCGCAGCACTTGTCACAGACTATCCAAAGAGGGCAAAGATTCAGGAAGGTGAATAAATTGAACATTGGTTGAATGAGGTCAGGAACACTCTCCCGGAGGAGAACCTTGCCCTAAAATACTACTTTGAAAGTAAAAGCCAATTTAATGTGCAGATTAAACCTTCTCATTTGACCAAACTTGTGTGCAATCCTGGATCTTTGCAGATCACAACCGGACACTTCAAAACCCTGTGTATTATATTTGTTTAAAAAAAAATAAATCATAACTTGTCTTGTTACAGCTGTTACTTTTGCCATTTCACTGAGAGTATCTGCAACATAAATGTGTATTTGACTCAGAAAAGTATCATACACCCGGTATAATAACTCAGGTTGTCAACAGAATTATTCTGTGAGGCTCAGTATCCTCTCTCCATTGTTCTGCATTAACCATTGCTGTCATTGCCAGATAGCCCAACTGTGCATTACAAAATTCCTCATTAATTATAATAATTGACCTAAGTTGTAATTCTGTTTTTATCCTAATAGAATACTTAAAATCCTGACCATCAGACTAGACCTTTGTAGTCTGGTGTTCATGAAAATCATTTTCACTGATTCGCAGTTTTCATTCTGCATCTCAGTATTTTGTTTTCTTCTCCTTTTTCCTTGCCTGCTAAGGGGTATGGTCAAGATAATACTATGATCCAGTAACACGCATGATGGTAAGGGTTTGCCTTTAGTTGTTTCAGGAAAAAGCTGCCATTATCTCTTCTCCCTTTCTCGATAGTTCCAATAATATGCATAACATAAAGTGTTTGTAAATTGATACCAAACTGTTTGTGACTTCACCTAAATAAATTTTTATATTTAAATACTATTATTAATCTTACCGGGTTTTTTCCTCCCTTGTTCTTGTATTGCCACTTCCCTTTTGTAATCACTTTTTTCCATCACCTGACCTTTTACACAATTCCTCGTTCTCAGTTATTGAAGCACAACTGAATTTTAGCTAGCATACTGAAAACAAATCAGCCTTTGGAATTTTCTCCCAATATTTTGCATAAAGACTTCATAATGTAGTTGTAGTTGTCATGGCCAGTCATCTGCCAGTTGTTGAGACAGTGAGAGGTAGCATGTATCAGGCCTTGAAAAAGAAATAGCTTCTGTACTAAAATACAGAAAATAAAATCTTAATGGCCTTCAAAGTGAAACTGATCTAGTGAATGCTGAGATTCCTGCATTTGATACAGTAGAATATAGAGCACTTTTTCAGATATTACAGAAGTACTTTTTGTTTTCAAGAAGGGGCTTAAGCTCAGTCATTAGATCAGTCATGCTATTTTTCCCTTGCCCTCTTGTTTTAAGAAATCAGAACTTGGTTACTCGCTGCTTTGTGCTGTGTTTGTTGCCATCATGCTACATAACTGCATGACTGCTGCATTGTTGCAGGCATCTCCTCCTGAGTAAGTGCTGTAATAGTGGCAGGATTTGGGGAGAGGTGTGGAAAGAGGTGGATGTGGAGTGAGGAAGGATGAGCAGATACTGGTCTCGTCTGTCTCCCTGGTACAAGTGTGGTTCTTAACCTACTAACTGTGAAACAAAGCAGCAATAGTTTTGGTTTTTGTGTCCTCTCTGGGAGCAGCATAGCCAGCTGGAGTCTGAAACACTTCCTAGTGTTCTTTGCTGAGTCTTTCTGCCAAGAATGTTTTGGGTTTGTTTATTACTCTCTCCAGCTTTCATACAGTCTGGTGCCCTTCCTGGCACTCTGTCACCTCCCAGTCTCCTGGTTGCTACTGGTGCTGGGTTGGACCACCCTGTCTTCCATGTCTGCTGCAGAGCATTGCCAGAGCTCTACCTTGCTCTCCAGTGTCAGTGGCTGCTTTAAAGTTGCTGCCTGCTTTCATAATGAAACTTGTGTTTCATGTTGTTGGCAGTGATGTTTTTGTAGCATGTGGGACCTCCTCCCCCCTTTGCTGTTTTTCTGCCTCACTCTCTTTGAGCCACCCTGTAATTTCACTGTGGTACTTGTGCATCCTTGCTTTGGGGTTTATTGTTGCATGTGTGCTTTTCCTCTCATTGCTGTGCTGTAAGCTTCTGCAGGAAATTTCCTCTACACTAGTTTCTTATTAAAAGTGTTGGACTTAAGGGGTTTCTTCAAATTTCAGCAGTTAACTGCATGGGTTTGCTTCTATCCTTGACATTGGGGATAACCCTTTAAATAAGTGCTGTGTGAGGCTAGAGCACACACTTGGAGAGAGGCTTGGAATTGAACCATGGTTCTGTTACTCTGAGTAACTGTGATCTGCAGTGGAAACCAGTGATATACAGAAGTTATTTTTCTATAATACAATTTCTGTAGGTCCTATTTCATGGCATGGGGGAATGTCTTTGGTGTTGCTGCAATTTCTCATGCTTTGCTCAAAAAATTTTAAGCATTTTTACAAAGGTGCCATGGAGCTTTTCACTAAGACTGATGGAATTTCCAGTTGGGAATATTTGTGAAATGTGTGGGAATTAATTTGTTTGGGAGAACCAGCAGGTTATGGAAAACCAGTTTTCTCTCAGTGAACTAGAATTAAGGAGCATATTTTTGAAGAGTCATTTCAAATAAGTTTATTTTTAGGGATTTCTAGCAGGATAGCTTTTTTTTTTCCCACAGATGTGCTTTTCCCATGTGCTGGATTGAAATGCATTGCTTTTGGAAAGAACAAATCAAGACTAGTGCAGTGTGATTCTGACAGCACAAAATGACTTGCAGTGTAGAGATAAGACTAAAATACATAAATCTTTAAGCAAGCTGACGTGCTTGGAGAGTTCAGAGTTGAACTGTAGCAGAAGGAGAGTCAAATAAATGGGATTTCTAACTTTCACCTGTGTGCAGCAGTTCAGTTTGAGGTATTTGAAGCATCTGAAAAGACAAGGCTGTTACTACTCTTCTGGCCTTATTAGTATAATGATGTGTCTTTAAAGATAAGGTGACAGTAGAATATTTTGCTTGTGGGGTAGCCTGTTGCAGCTGCAGTTGAGCAAAATTACTTCTGATCTCTGATGAGATCCTGTCAGTTAGTGTGGCTTCCAATTTAAGCTTCAAACATTGCTTTCCCATATTCTGCTATCTCCAGTCATCAGCTTGGTTATCTTTATAAAAATTGGGTGAGCACAGCAAACATGTTCCGAGGGCAGTGTCTGATCAGCCTATCTGTATGTATGGAGCCTTTCACCCTGTGTGGGTAGTTCTGCCAAGTTGTGTGGTCTAGCATGAAGGAAGTCAAGAGTGCGTCTTGAAGTGTGGCTGGATCGAGAGCACACCGGAGGCTCCCCAGCTTCCTGCAAGACTTGTGTGTTTGAGAAGCCAGTGTCATTGGCAACATGGCTTTCTGTCCACTGCTCTGGTAAAATCAAACACAAAAGCCCCAGAGACTGTTGTAACCATTGAGGGGAGGGCTGTGATTCAGTTCTAACAGCCTTGGTGTTGGTGGAAATGTTGCCTAGTGAAGTTACCAAACTTCTTTTTAGGTCATATGCTGAACAGGGACTGCAACAGTTGATAGTGTCTGTAGACGTGCTTTTGGTAGCTCTTCCTACAAAGAGATTACACTTCTGAAAACTTGGCTGGAGAAATTATAAAGATCTTATTTTCCCCTCTTGTTTTGGTAACCAGGTCTGGTTTTTACCCTGTCAAGAAGTTTAGCATGCCTCAGCCCAATCCAATAAAGGACATAAATTTTTATCCATAAAATCTTCTGGGTCCAAGGTTTTTTTTCTTCACCTGGGAATTCTCATCAAAACCACTTGCCATTGTTGCAGTTTAGCAGTTTCTGGGCAATCAGCTAAAGAGCAGCTAAGATTTAAATAGCAAGAACATGTTTACAATATCTTATTATTTGTAAACTTGAAATAATTCAATAAGTACTTTTACCTTTTTTGGTGGTTGTTGGTTTTCCTTTACTTTAAAGAATACTTTCTTTTTCACAATATCTCAGTGCAGTGTTGCTGTGTCAATATTTCCAAGGCAGCAGGGGAATGTTTACATTAAAAAACCAAAGTGTTTTCTTTAAGTTTTTTAATTGCAAACATTTGTGTCCATAAAATCCTTTCCACAAAACTAGGTAGCTTTTTTTTTTTTTAATCCGTTCAAAGCTAAAGCCAAATCACATTCAGTTTCCAGATTTTTTTTTATTTTCTGAACCGTGTAATATGAGCATTTTATCGGAACCTGCATCAGCAGGTGTAGAAGATGCCACTTCAAATGACAGTTCTAATGATCTGAAGTCAGGAGTGGTTGTTTAAAAACAGCTGCATTGGTTGCAGTGGCTGCAGGTATTATAAGCACTATCTGCATTGCTGGTACTCAGTGTCCATAAATGCTCTCTATTATCTCCAAATACGAGATTACATGAAGGTAGCGGGCAGTAAAGTGTGCTGGTGTTGGTTGGTGGGGCTGCTTAGTGGACAACCTGCAAGAAAACATGCTGGACTGTGTCCCCTGTAGATGTTCTGGCATAAACAGGGACAAGGCATGTCCTTGAAGTATGTAACATGGGCCAAGAGTTCAAACCTTCTTTGCCTAAACTTCCCACCTTGCACTTGGGCATTCTGGCACCTGTCTTCCACCATGCCTCCCTAGTCTCATCTCCTGGGGTTTTTCACTTTGTATCAGTGAAATGTGGTTCATGGTGTTTGGAAGGAAGAAATACCAGGAGGGCAGGCAGATGCTTCGCTGCCGTGCACATGTCCTTGGGATGATCTATGCAGTGCTAAGGGAAAAGATTTTTTTTCCCCAGCTTTTAGGTGTGGAATGACAATTATACAAGTACTTAACAGAGGTACTTGGATTACAAATGTTAGCAACTCTGGACTGATGATAATAAAATAAGGTCAGTGGGGAAACCTAAGGAGGTACCTTTGCTCAGGGCACGCAGGTGTGTCTTGCTGCACTTGATGTGACTGAGTGGACTTGCAGCAATAGGCTCTTTGAAGTGGTGTTGGATTGGGAGAAGCATTTAGTTTTCCTTTCATGTGTCATTTTCCTTGTCCTTTCTCCCTCACCAACAGTATCACAAGTGAGATATGTGACCTTGTTATTGAGTCCTCGTGGATAACAGGAAGTCTCACTGCCATTACGTGGGGTTGCTGGGAGAAATGAGTGAGTTTGCACCTGTTAGATCATTAAGTTTTTCCAGGAGCAGCACAAAATATTTGATGGTATTCAAGGGCAAAAATAGCGATTTTTGAGGGTACCCAGTCTGTCGTTTGCTTTCCCATTGAGGAAAAGAAGATTCAGCTTTCTGGCTTAATGTGGTATTGGTCAGTGGAAAAGCTTTGGGCAGAGTGTCTCAAGGAGGTTTGGTAGCAGAAAGTAAATTATATGTGTGTCAGTATTGCTGCAGGTGCTCTGTAGGCTAATATATGAGCAGAAAAAGGAGCCCTGGCCAGCAGGTGAAGCTGGCCAGGCTGTCAGTGATGCTGACCCATCAAGCTTGAGGACATTTCATGGAACTGGTTATGGAACTATGGAGCCCAAGGAGGGACCTTAAAAGATCGCTCTTCTTGTGCCCTAGTATGCTTTAAAAAAAAAACCCCAAACAACAGAAAACTACACAACCTCAAAGTACTTTCATTGTATGACTGGAATATAGTTGCAAATGCTTTCTGAGAGGACAGTGGGTGATACCTTGTATGCACCATTTCCTACCATGCATTTTCTGTTTTAAACATTTTGATTACATGCAAATGCAATGGAGTAAAATTTAATCATTCAGTACTATTAAAGTAGAGAGCAATACAACTTACCAGTGTGTTAAGACAACTTAAAATGTTTTTTATTTTTGTTAGCAAGCATTTTAAAACATATTTGATTTGTTTGGGGGTTTTTGTCAATGCTCAAAGCATTGAAAACAAACCCTTAGCATGTTACAACACTGTTGCACGGTTGAGAACAGCACAAGTTGTTCATGGGCTTGTGTTGCACAGAGGTATAAATAATCTCAGTTGTTTGCCATCAGATGAGGAGGAATGGATAAGCACATCCTTTACCTGCTTCTTGTATGAGGAAGCTGTTAATATGGAGTGCTTCCCCAAACAGAGAAGCTGAGAACTAGACCTTGGGTCACCTGGTTCCCCACTGGCTCACAGCATCAGAACTGCTGGGCTTGGAGATACACAGAACCTTTTTGCTTCTCTTGATCTCTCCAGCCTACAGTCCCAGAATGAGCAGTTTCTGCAGAGCATGGAAACAAAGAAACTCTTCCTTTTTGTGTTACTTTTTTTTTTTTTTTTCTGGTGTTCTGCAGCTTCAGTCTTGGTACCTTGTTTGCTGAAGCTCCTGCAAGAAGTGCTGGAACTGAGAAACAGGTCAAGAGGGCTGAGATGTTTACTGTTGAGTGTAAGAAAAGTGCAATGATGCTACTTAGCTTTCCTAATTCTGGGAACTGTTTGTTATAGCCTGGTTAATATCTCCCAGTGGTGGAGGACCAGAGAAAGTAAACCTACTCATTGCTATAGCTTGTGTTGCCCAGGAGTGTATCACCATACCCTGTATTTTGAATGGCATGGGCATGGGAAGATTTGGCTGTGGTAGGAAGTGAAAATTACTTGACAGACATGTCCTGGTAAGATGGCTTACTCTGTGACTTAACCTGACTAGCCACAAGAAAGTAAAATATGTCTTAATTATCTTTAAGAATGCAGAAGTGAGTTTCTTGAGATGGTGGTGTTGCCTTGAGCATGTGTGCCTTTTTGATGTAGAGTGTTTTAAACTAGTGATGCAAGTGATGGGCCAAGCAAGAACCTCAAAACTTTGAAGTGTTAGCTCTAGATAGCTTCATCTGTGAGTTTGCTCTGCTCAGGACTACTGGCAATTAAATTAACTGATGTATTCATGTTTTAATACCTGTGAAGTTGCACCACAGGTTTGCAGTGTCATTATTGATTAATTATTTTATGCACAACAATCAAAGGACCTAATCTTCTGATTTTTCATCTTCTCTCCTCCCCCCGCACCCTCCCCCTTCGCCCTGTCCCAGTCTGTTGGACAGATGCCACTGTGAAAAGGAGAGCAATTTCAGGCATCATGGTGAAATTACCTGATGTTCTCCCTGTTGCTGCACCTCTTGAAAACAGGCAGGACTAGAGGCAGAGAGTCAGCAGCACCCGGGTGGGTCAGTGAGAAGGAGTGAGCCCTTTGAGATAGGTAAGGATGGAAGAGTTGTCAATATTTAATGACTTTCACCGATGGTGTCCATTTTAAGGATTTGGTGAAGTAGGAAATGCACCCATCCCACACACTAGTACTTACACAGAGCTCCAGAAAAGGGATGAAGTTTGGGGCTGGCTTTAGATTCCCTGCTTTCCCTCCTTGTCTCTTTGCTATGCTTGCTGCAGAGGCTTTGGCAGGAAGAAGGGGTCAATTCACCACCCCTGTTCCCTGTGACACCTGGGCTTGTGGAATTCCAAGTGGTGCTGGAACAGTTGGTGCTGCTGGGAGAGGTGGGTGAACTGTAGCTGAGGGCTGGTGGGAACAGTACAGAAAATCACATCGTGCTGTGTCAGATCTGCAGGGCCCTTCACAATTTCTCAGTGTTTCCTTTAAAGATGATGATTCAGCCCACGAATTTCCAAATATCCCAGTGTTCTTTCTAATTTCTTCTGAATGAAGGTGCTTCCAATGTCTCTAAATACCTCTGTTAGGTAGTGGGTAAGAGAAGATCAACTTCTGTGTCTTCAAGTTTCATTTGTTCTTGTCGTGTCTCTTGTCCTCTGAGACACTTTACAGTGCAAGCTTCTACTTCTCATGTTTCTAAAACAAAGCTTAGCCATCTGACCTAGGATGCAGCATTATGTAAAAAAAAAAAAAAATCATTCAACCCATTTTGTTCAAAGTGAAGCTGCTCCTACTGCAACTATATAAAAATCACTCCAATTTTTCTCAACAGATGAGCCTCTTAACGTTCAGCATCACACTCATGTACATTTTTTTATTTCCAATTTTCCAATTGAGTGTTTTCATTGTTGAAGATGTTATTTTAACAGGTTGTGGCATCAGAAAAGTTACTTGTTTCTTCCAGAAAACAGCAATTCCTATAAAACAGAAAAGGCCCTGAAAACCCATCTCAATTATTCTAAGATGTTTTGTTCCTTTTTACTCCATGAAAGTAAAATTGATTGATCATGGAATTTGCACAGAAATTTCTTTCACTTTACTACAAAGCCCTAGAAGTACATGATAATCATCTTTTCATGCACTTTTTACTACATAAAGGTGTGTATGCTAACAAAACATGAGTCTTGGCTTTTACATTAATGAAGATGGCCTGCAATACAAGTGGGATGTTTCAAAACATTTTAAAATCAGAAATTTTAAATAACTTCTTTCTCTTTTTTTTTTTTGTTTTTTTTACTTAGAGGATAACCAAATTGTGTGAACCAATTTCTGAGACTATATTTGTAGCACTATCTTTAGATTTTTCTATTTTTGTGGTCCGACTTGGAGCCAGACTTTTTTTTTGTTAACTTGGAGTTTTTCTGGCACAATGCAAAAATGGCTCTGTTTCATTATTCTGAACATTTTGCAAAGTCTCCTTTCAGAGTAGACTTTTCTAAGTTAACCAAGTCTTGTGCAGTTATTTTGTACTTCTTAGAAAACCACAGCTGAAAGGAGCAATTAAAACTTGACTGCTGCTTTAAACTTGGAATTTAATCTGTACTTAACACAAGTAAGCTCCCGTTTCAAGATTGTGTGATGCAGCCATTTCCCCTGTCAATGTTAATCATACTTTTGGGTATGTGCAGACTGTAGATCTGGTGCTTAGGGATTTAGAAATCATGGGCTCTCACACAAGTGATTCCAGATGGGCAGATTTTTCCTTTGGATACTCCTGGGTCTTCCCAAGACATAACTTGTACCAGCCAGTCCACACTTGAAACATGATGCCTCTCAAGAGCCATTTGGTGTAGCTGGGCCTGTATTGTGCTTGGTAAAGCTGCACTGAATTTCTCTCATCCAGACTTGCAAGCAGATTAATACTAGGCCTTACCAATACCAGTATAAAAAAAAGCACATGAAAAATCCCTGGAGGTGATTCCCTGCATCCTCTTTCACTGTCACTGCAGGAGCAGGCAGGTGCTCTGTGCAGAGATGGCTGAGCTGATCCTGGCGTCAGGCACTGCAGAGCTGTGGCAGCACCCTGGGGATGTGGGTCCTGGCGAGTCTGAGCCCCTGCTCACTAAAAACAGCATCACAGCAAGTCAGGAACATAGAGGAGGTGAACTGCTGCTCATCTGTGGCTTTTGGGCAAGCCAGATGTCCACCTCTAGTATGAGGTACAGAGCTGGGATTTAGTCACAAAGCAGTGTAAGCAGAGGAGAGCACTGGACCCGAGTCACACCAGTCCCAACCACGGCAATGACTAAACCTGCATGTGACTGAGCTGTGAGCTACTGTACAGGATACCAAAGCATTGTGCCTGCCTACCTTTACTCCCCTGGCCCCCAAAATATAAAGCTAGGTTTGTGTAAATGTAAAACATTCATACGCAAATACCAAGTGGATTTCATCCTCAAGTTTTAAATACTTGTCAATGGTCTAAGCGTAAAGGAATAAATAAATACATAAATAAATAAATAAATGGCTGTATGTGTGTTTTATTCAAAGCCACATTTACAATTTAGAAATGCTTGCTGGAGCCATCAGACTCAAGCAGAGAATCTACTGTTGGGAAGGCAGCTGCCTCAGGTGCTGCACTACTTATGGGTGTGTTGCATCTATTAACTGCAACAGCAGTCCCTGTCTGAAATTTGGGGTGGTGGGGAGCTCAACTGCCATCTCAAAAGTGCATCACAAAGCTTGTCATGTAAAATCAAGGCACCTCTAGTTGGACCAGCTTAGGCAAGCAGCACGAGGACAGAAAACCTGATCACGAAGAGTTGTAAGATGGTGTGTTTTGGTTGCTCTGTTGGTGTTCATCTTTCCTATATCCTAGGAAAAGTTCTCACCATCAAAAACAAAATTTTTTTGTTTTAAAACAGGATGAAACTTCATATGCACAGGGTTGGTATCCGCAAAGTTTCAATGTAAACTTTACCTGGGCAATAAGAGTTCTCACTATCCTCCTGAAGCATAGATAGTCTCTTCATTTTCATTCTTCCAGCAGACTACAGAGCAAATAGCAAATGAGTACTTTGATTTTTACCAACTTTTAGTAGTTGGCCTGTTTTCATAATGCAGAAATTATTACACAGATTGTTGTTTTGGCTGGAGAAATAAGCTCTAACACATTGCAGATCTTTAATGGGGAGAATTTGTTCTGGAGACAAGCATGTGTCCTGGGAAAGAGATGAGAAAAGATAAACAAAATAAATGAACATTTGGAATGGAAATGGTGAGTTAGCAGCTGCCCAAAGTGGAAAGCAAAATTCAAGTGTATTTCTTCTCATGCACGTGCAGTAGTTTGTTATCTTGAATCAAAAGAAAGAATACACAGAATCTGCCCATTTTTCCAGTAACTGCCTGCATGTTCACATGCAGCTAACATTTGCATTTTCAGTTTAAGAAGGAATACTATAACAAGTCCTTGCCAACCAACAGACAATATATTGCAATGGTTAATTTGATGTATTGTTAATCTTTTTTGTTCCCATTACATTTAGATACTCGTTTGTTTTCAGCTTGAAATTTTAAGAAGGTGTGAACTCTGCTTTTGATTAGCTATATAGATTCATCCTGCAGTGCATCACTAATTGATAAGATTTTAATATCATAAAAGCTAGACTGAGTTACAGCATTAGCAATGGATCTGTCCTCCTTTGCATTGATTACAGGTCAGCTGAGGATTTCACCATGTGGGAAGATGTGTGGCTGATGTGAATCAGCAAAGCTGGCCCTGCACTGCGCTCGTCTGGCCCCCTGCCAGCATCAGAGCTGTGCCTGCTTGAAAGCAAGAGATCACACTCAGTGCACTGCTGAAATATGCCTGTTGTTGGCAGGAGGGTCCCTACTGCAAAGCAGAGAAATTCAACACACTTCTCAGGATCAGCCTGGCAGCAGCTCATGGGTATGAAGGCACTTTATCATCCTCCTCAGGACGTGCTGAACAAATCCTTAGCCAAGCGATGGAAATGAGGCACGTTTCCAAGTCATGTCAGTGAGTTCCAGTGCAGTGCTTGTCAGGAACTCTGTGCGCACTCCTACTCTGCCATGCTAAGAGATGTTTTCAGTCTGTCCTGGAGAGGGATGAACTTTTGCAGCTTGCAAAGTACCTGTAACTGCTTTGGCTGAGCCTCAGACTGATTTTTCAGCTCCTTAAACAAACCAAGAGATTAAAAGAAAAAGCACTCTCAGTCTGTTTAAGCTGACTTTTTGTTCTTCTGAAAAATACTTCCTTTTAAGCAAAGAATTTCTAGAGAAAGTTGTAAGGGGTAAAAAGAGATAGACCTATTTCTTACTGATGAGGAAGAGAATAATTTGAGAAGGCACCTTTCAAGGACACCATTTGCTCCTTGTCCATGCAGACCTACAATACAGATTTAATTATTAAATCTGATCTATTCCTCTTCTAAAGTTTCTTCTGAGCTGTCTCTTTACACATAGTCACTATGCTGTTTGTTTCTTTCTGCCTGTGTCATTAATCCCTTCTTTAACTTGTAAAAATTCTTTTTACTGTTAATTTGTTTAAAAACACCACTGTGAACTTTTTTTCCTTGCCTTACAAGTGGGACCTCCACCATGCACCCAGTTTCCCATGACTGTCTCCTCATGTTCTATGCCAGAGCCTCTCTATGCCCCATGTCCCCATACTGCCATCCTCTGCTTCTCTCGCTGTGCCCGAGGCTCTGCATGTCCTCCCACCTGATCTTTCTTAATACTACTGAGTGCCATGAATGTGCCTCTCAATCTCAGTTGGCCCTCGTGCTAGCCCACACTGTGTCCCTCCCAGGCCCCCACCCCAGTCCCCACTGGCATTCCTGCCACCTGCATTTGCTTTCCCAAATCAGCCCTCAGACTAGGAGATTCTCCTGTTCCTCCTGATGTTTTATTTTTCATCTCACCCACTGACATTCCTAAGCAGCGTGGGATCTGGGTGAAAACAGGGCGTTGGTTTTGCAATACATAAATAAATAAATAAATAAATAAATAAATAAATAAATAAATATTTAAGGCTTTTTGTGGCTCTAATCAGCAAAGAAAAGCTGAAAACTCTTGTCCTAATAGAAATCACAAAGGTAAAATGGCACACAGTGGGAGTAAGAAGGACAGATGAAGCAAATCACAGAACCACATAATGTGTAAGGTTGGAAGGAACCACAATGGCTCATCAGCTCCAACCTCCCTGCTCAAGCAGGGTCATACTGGAGCAACGTGGCACAGGATTGAGTTCAGACCGTTGTGGAATATCTCCAGTGAGGGAGACTCCACAAACTCTCTGGGCAGCCTGTTCCAGTGCTCCATCATATACACAGCAGAACAGTTCTTTACATTCAGGTGAAACTTCCTGTGCTTCAGTTTCTGCCCGTTGCCTCTTGTATTGCTTGGCACCACCGAGCAGAGCCTGGCTCCATTCCCTTGACACCCTCCCTGCAGATACTGACAGACATTGTTTGGGTCCCGTCTCAGTCATCTCTTCTCCAGGCTGAACAGGCCCAGCTTCCCCCGCCTTTCCTCCCAAGAGAAATGCTCCAGTCCCTCAGTCATCTTTGTTGCCCTCCACTGGATCCAGTCCAGGGGCTCCATGTCCATCTTGTCCTGAGGAGCCCAGAACTGGACACAGCACTCCAGATGGGGCCTCACCAGGGCTGAGCAGAGGGGCAGGATCACCTCCCTCGACCTGCTGGCAATGCTCTTCCTAATGCCCCACAGGATCCCATTGGCCTTCTTGGCCACAAGGACACACTGCTGGCTCATGGACAGATTGTTGGTCACCAGCACTCCCAGGTCCTTCTCCACAGAGCTGCCTTCCAGCAGGTCAACCCCCAGCCTGTACTGGTGCAGGGGGTTATCATAAATTTTGCAGCCAAATTTTTGTTAATTGGTACTGCCATCATGCAATAATCTCCTTTTTCAGTGTGTCCCATATACCCATAATGCTACCTAAACTGGCTTAAATCTTCCCCTTCCACTTCCAAGCCTTCAGGTCTGGGGCTGCCATGTTCCTGGGAAGCAGAGAATGCAGGAACTCAAAAGAAATGCCACAAACACCTGCTGACTGTTTTTTCCAACTATTCCCACAACAACCTACAGCCTTTTTTTGTGGCTTCAGCACATGTCACATGTGAATCTGCAGCCAGAAGCATGTGTGTGTAAGTAGGTGAATGATTATCTGGAGAAATGAGGCAATGTGGTTTCACTGTAATGTGAAACCTCCCAGCCTCCATGACCTCCTTGATAAGACTGGCCCCCTCAGCATGGCAGGTGCACACCTTTTGGAAGACAAGGTAGAGAAACGTATCTTGGGATATTCTACAGTTCTGAAAAGATTTGAGGTACAGCTTTGTGAGCAGCTTTTCTTTTTTACTCCAGTCACAAGCCTTTCCATGGGTATGACTTTGGGAATGGCTTGTGGTCAAGAGAATTAGGAGTGCATTCAGGTTTGCTACCAGGAAAAGAAACCAGCAGCAGCCTGTGATAACAGAGCATTGTAATTAAACCAGGTGAGAACTAAAACCACATTGAAGCTCTCCCATAATCTGAAGTCTTTGAGATCCCAGACTACATTTAATTTTGTTACCTTAAGTAGACACTGCTGTTAGATGCCTTAGCCATCTGTCTTAGGCTGAGCTCACCTTCGAGTCAGGGGTGATCTCATGACCGATATCACATCACATGTTCCCTCCCTGCTCTTCCCAGGAATAATGCATGAACAAGTCAATAACCACACTCAAGCTTTCTTTCAAAAAATTCCATATCAGCTAAAAAAAATTAGTAAGATGTTCCAATGTTAAATATAAAATGTACTGCTCCTTATTTGTGGCAAATTCACTTTTATAGCATTTTGCTAAATGAGATTAAGTCAAAATCATTCTCTTGAAAAATGAAGCACTCTTTTAAAACCAGTTAAAGTCTGCAGTCTGTTTCAATCTGGAGGGAACAAGCCAAATGAGAGACTGACTTGACCCAAAGCCACCTGACTTCAGAGGGAGTTTTGCTCATTTTTGGATTAGGTTCTCCCTTAAAAAGTTACATAAGTCATGGTAATTGATACAGAAGCTGTATTACTGGATCACCCGGCAGCACAAGTCTGATATCAGATGTGAACACCTCTGCATTATGCTGAATCAGAGCGAAAAATATGTTAGGTATGTTGATTTTTTGCCAACCACAGGAGGACAAACAATACTACAGCCAAAAGAAAGTATTAAAATACTTTATGTAATATAACTTATATAATAAGAATTCAAACAGACTGTGTGAGTCTATAGGACAAGACATCCCTTCTACCTACATTTTTTTGAACCACTATGAACCAGCAGAGTGAGTTTGCCCAGCACCTTGCAATTTGTGTCTATTAGATAGGGTATGAAACTAAATAATCCTGTCAAACCACAGCCTGGGCACATAATAAAACAAGCTATTTCATACAAAGTTGCAATCTTACAAGCACAGTCATGTAGCTGAAGTGTCAGAAAACACACACGTGGTCAAGGGAAGCTCTCATGTGCTCAGAATTAAGTAATTAGCTGAGAAGTTGCACAAAAGGAACATTAATCCATGATTTCCACATTTCAGTTTGACCATAAACCTGGCAATGTTTAGCTAATACCCCAGCGATGATTCCAGGCTGGAAGGATATCTTTCCACCCTCAGATGGAAATATTAAACAAGAAGTTTTCTGCGTGGCGGGATCCAAACAGTGCTGCTATAAAATATTTGTGCAATCTCGGCAGCTGGGGCTCTCAAGAAGTCCAGAGGTTCTCAGTGGTACTAGAGGCACACTTTGCACCTGAACATATGCAAAGGGCACATCCTAGAAGAGTGTTTACCTGTTGTTAAAATATGAAGTGCTGTTCATTCCCTTATGTGGGTCTTTACTAGAAGAAACTAACTATCAGGAAGAATGCTTGCATGTGCCTCCACAAGCATCAAGGATGCCTTTGCAAATCATTCGCACCAGAAATCATCTATTTGAAAAATGCCGTTCTACAATATCATGTGAAGAGACAATCCAAAGTCCTGGAAATATAACAGCATGCTTAAATGACACTGGAAGCAACAAAGAGCTGTTCCGTGCTGAGGGTGAATATTCTGGAAGCTATACTTCTGGCTCTACTCAGCCCTGTTAATTAACAGGACTAATCAGTGTGTTGCAGAAAGTTTTATTATCTCCCCAAACTCATTTGAGATCACTACTAAAGGAAATATAGGCAGTGATTTAACCACAGCAACTCTCTCAAAAGACCAGATACTTAATTTTGCTTAAACAGAAAAGAGAGAGGAGATTTATTTTCATAATAGGGTGGAAAACATAACTGTCTCCAGAGAGGCTGTTAGCTGTTGGCAGTAAATATTTAACAAATAAAATGTAATGTGGTAATCAGTTTAGTGCTGTGCCTTTACCCTGGAATTGTCTCTATGAACTCAGGGCAGAACATCACTAACACCTGGCACCCGAGCCATGGCCAGAATGCCAAGCTGGAGTGAAGGCATTTTCATACACATTACTGCATCCATGCCAACAAGTATACAGAGCTTTCCTGAAATGAGGAAAACTAACTACTGCACGAGGGAAAAAACAGTGACACAGAGAAGTCCCAGAAAAGTGAGGTGAAAGCTGTAGCTATCCATCAGATCCCCCTGCACAAAAGGGGGCTCGGCAGTGGCCGCTTGCTGGGAGGGCCAGGCAGTGCCACAGTGCCCACAGTCAGTGACAGCATCCCCAGCAGCGTGAGAGATTGCAATACCCTCAGCTGCCTGTTAGGAGATCCATGGGCTTAAGTACCTCCCTGGAAGTAAACTACAACAATTCAGTGTCTTTTAAAGAGTCTCTATATTCTTTTGTAGCTTGCCTACACTTAGATTTCACTTCGGTACATCATTAAAGTGTGGGAGACAGCCATAAAACAACCAGATGAAGCACTTTCCTTATCTCAGACTGTGTTTAGCATTGGAATGACAGGTTACATTACTGTGGAGTAAGGACTGCATTTGTTTACTCACTGAAATATAGTCAGAATCTAAAAGTATTGAGTTCCTTTTTCAGCCTTTAAATAATCTCGTCTTTCCACATCTGTTAGTTTTTCTGGAACTCAATCAGTAAAATGTCTTTCAGTGTTCATTTTTAAATTCATGTTCTGTATGTAGACCATACATTTCTTAACATATTATGCTCTGTCTACATGATCCTCTATAGCCATAAGTCAGTTTTTCTGTCTTTCCTTTTCAGAAGATATTTAAAACTTTCTCAGAAACTATTTTCTAGTCCTTGGTATTCTCAGATTTGTATGAAATATAAATCTGTGCCACTTTCAGTACCCAAGGCTATTCTTAGTATATATGATCCAAAGAAGTTTAGACGTTGCATGAATAGTCTGATATAAACAATTGCCTTCAATAAATGAATTAAATAGAAATATAAAAAACAACAGTGTAATGTAAAGTGATTTAGTTTACACAGAAATCTAAGTGCAAAATATCATACTTTGAATGCCAAATACTGTATTAATATTGGATAAAAATGAGCCACTTACTCCAAGTAGCTTCTCTATAATCCCAACATCCTGTTTTTCCAATATCAGTACTGGAAAGAACAATCTTCTAGGCTGTTGGAATGATCCACTTCATAGCTTATTCAGCCTTTCTCAGCTCTCCTCCTATGTTATGCCCAATCTGAGAAGACCCCAAGACTCATCTCAGCGCCCATTGCCCACCAAGAAGGTTTCAGCCAGCACCAGCTCTCCTGGATTTGCAGGTTTTGTCATGAACTCCCAAAACAGCCTTTGTCTAATGCTTGATAAAGATGAATCCTACAGCCCTCCCCAGGACCCATGAGCACTGACATGCTGGGCATCGCAAGAGCAGAGCTGGACCAGGACTTAGGGCCTCTGCCCCTCTGGGACTTGAAGGCCTCTGGTTTGCCAGCCACCTTTAGCCATTCTTAACTGGCACAAGCAAGGAAAATAAGTGTAACACATTTTATACTCTTGATAGCTGACTCCAAGATATCTCATCTATTTCTTTTTTTCCTAGTAGGCTGTCAAGAAGATCACTATTAAAGATTTTCACAATTTCTCCAGATTTGGAGCCACTGTTTTTGACAAGTTTTATCCTGGCCTTGGGCTCTCAAAGCAGCTACTGACTGTATATGGACTGTAATTCCCCTTTCACCCCTTCATGGTATGGTATCTACCAAATATAGCTTTGTTGAAGGGGTAAACATGGTTGACTTAATTAGGACATTAACTTGTCCTTTAATGTCCTGTCCCCTACATTTGGGGCACCCTCATGTCTGTTCTTCTGCCCTCAAGAGCCCAAGAGGGTCCCTAGAGAAACATAAACAGGATGTGATAAAGCAGGCACCTTCAGTGTTGTCACACTGAAGGAGCTACTGATATTTCAGCATGTGCTAATACTCTTGGCTGAATAGCAACAGAGTTCAACTTGGGCTTAATTTCCAACAAAACAGGGAATTTCAAACATGGGCTAATCATGTGTTTTGCTGAATTTTCAGCCTCCAGCAAAACAACCAAAGAACACAGGCAAGCCCACCATCTGAGAAGCCTTCCCTCCTCCTCTTTCCAGGGTGCATTACCTCTGTTTAGTTGTATTTGCAAATGGTAAAATAAATAAATTGCACTGTGTGTTCTTTAGCTGAACCATGCATCCCTGGGAAAGGCTGGTTAGTCCAGAGCACAACAATACCAGAAGGCAGAAAAGACAAGAAAGAACAAAGACACATTCACTTAGCACAAAATAAATATGTTGAGAAAGGAATTACTCAAGGCTTGAAAGAATATAAACCCACATTTTTTATTCTTTATATAACAGTGACAGCAGCCTGAGTAATCAACAAGAGGAAGTAATTGCTTTAAATTAGCATAAACTACGCCCTCAATTTTACTAATAAAGTACAGTGGGAACATTTATATTACTAGATTTTTAATAATAAATATTATATCTAAAACCGAGCAAAAGAAAAAAATTAAAAACTCATTTTAACATGGAAAACAATTTAAATGTTAGGTATTAGATAGGTTTGATTAGGGAACAAAAATCACAGAACTATCAGAGGAAAAGAGTTATTTTCAGTTCATTGAAGACAATTCCCTTGAGGTGGGGTAGATTGGGCCATGGTAGTTTCTCTACCTTAGATATCTAAATCCAGCTCTCCCCATATCTGAGGAATTGCTGTGGTCACCAGCTGCTGGACTAGGCTAGACTGACAGTTTTAACTCGACACTTTGCAGTCTCTGTGAATAAACATTGCCCAGAGCAGGGGCAGGTTCAGGTCCTGCCTCCTGGAGGAAGGACCCAGCCACCAGCCTGTGCAGTCTTCATAATTTTTCACAGCAGTATTTATACACAGTGAAACAATATTAAGGGAAGTCTGAAGAAAGCTCATTGTGAACCACTTCGTTAATTGAATGTTGGGTGGTATTCTAAGAAATGGGAGAAAATCTCTGGCAATGAGAGAGTGGGGAAAACAAAAGCTTTATTTTTCCATTCCCATTTTCAGACTGGTTTGTGTAGCCTTTCTTGTAAGTTAATTAGGATGGACTGAGTGGGAAGAAGGGATGCGGAACTTGTACGCTGTATTTCTGAACTGGTTTCCAAGTCCCTCAGAGCTTGGAAGCAGAGGAAGGACTGAGAGGATGAGCTTTCACACCACAAGGACAATTCACAAAGATTGATTTGGCTTCTCAAATTCTTTCCCACACCATCTGCTTCTCACCACTTATAAGCCCACCTCTGACCTCTATCTCATGCCAAATATCCTTCGCTTCATAGTTGTAGACAGGGCTATTGTCTGTCCACAATAATTTGCTTCAGCTTGGGAAAGGAGGAAGAAAATGTGGGAAGACACATAACTGCTTCCAGAACTACACTCCCTCCTATACTTATTTTTCTAAGAGCCATCAGTCAGATCCTCACTGTGAGGACATGAAAGGCCATTCATGGTTATTTCCCATGAAACCAGGACTGCCACTCTAAACTAAAGTACTCTTTTGGAAACGTGTATCATGCGGGGAAGAGCACGAAGGGCTTCACTGTTTCAAGAGAATTTTCTTTTTGCATATTCAGAAAAATGACGTGCTGTTCCAAAGTAACTGCATGCCAAGTTTACAAATAAAATAATTTTGGAGTTATCCAAGCAAGGAAGAAAAGGAAATACATATCCCAAAAATGTTTTAATCATGGAAATTTATATTCAGGGTCCAAATAACTTAGGAGATGCCTAAAAATCTTCTGTGAATTACGAAAAGAAAAAATCACTTAAAAGCATATGGGCCAAATAAAGCATTGAAAATATCGAACTACTGGACAGACTACAAACACATGAAAATGTTAATTTAAAGCTTTAAAATCAGCCTTATCTCCATCATTTTTTCTTTAATGAAAAGAGTAAAATTAGGTTAAGAAACAATTTCCCCTATTTAGATTTTTACTTGTCAGTTAATTTAGAAATAATTTGTAAGTGCTCTTGTCATGTTAAATGAAAAACTGTGAAGAATGCTTCAAGGAAATGCATCTTCATTATAGCAGGTTTGTTATTTGAGTCTTCCAAAGGTTACCTTGGTAACTCCTTACATTGATCTTCCACAAGTATAGTCCACATCCTATTGTATTAGAAACAGCTAAACCTTTCAAGAATGCTAAATCATATTTCAATATCACTTTGTACCTTGACTTCTGAAACTTTGCTTTATCTGACTTGTTCAACGTACAGGTAAAGATGCAAAGGGAGGAACAGAAGGTGTTGACTGAGTGATCTTACAGAATAAAAGACCACATTGTATCTTGTTATCTCAGGTATTTCTTTTTTAAAGTCTCTCCCTTTCTTTATACTTTGGAATAAGGTGACCATGAAAAATAGAGCTTAGAAAAGAATGGGCATACAAAAAGAAAGACTTTACTGTACCAGCACATCAGTTGAAACTACGCAGTATGTTTGGCAGCATGAGGATATACCTTTCTTTGGAAAAGGTAATGTCATAGATCAAGAGGGCAGGGTGTAATTTGCTTACCTGTACTTCACAACGACTTTTCTGCCTCTTTGAGTAAGTGCACAAAGTCAATTTTTGTCTGGTTGGTTGTGGTTTTTTTATCAACTACCATTTATTTTCATTAATTGCCAGTTTATACTCTTACACCGACATGAGGAAAAATCTTGACCTCATGCATATTCTCACCTTTCCCTTTCCGAGTCATGCAAAAAACCCCTACATCCAAAGAAAATTACTGGGAACGCAGACTCCAGCCAAGTGAATGGGATGTGTGAGGAGCTGAAGGCTACAAGAGGAGACCAGACGCTGTGGCATGGGCAAGGTGGAAATTCCTTTTGTTGGGAGTCTTTCCTGGCTACTGCTAGAAACCTTCAAGGAGGTGCTCTCAAGCTACTTTTTCTTTTGAAAATTGAACGGGAATGAAAAAAAGGCTTAGGTGAAAATGCAGATGCAAATTTTGTCACTGATCTTCCATGCCAAGTAGAGATAGCAGCCCATTTCGTTATAGAACAAAGTGTCAGTTCATCTCTCCCCACCCCATGAAAATGGAAAGTGGGTGTGAAAAACACTTCAGAAAAACCAAATGGTTGTGGGGGATCACAAGTGATCCACTCAAAGAGGGAAAAGTAAAAAGTGTTGAAATAGAAAATGGGGGTGGTAAAGAGCAGGGCTGCTGGGGTTACAGAGGTTACATTAAAGAGAAAAACATGAGCCATGTGTGCATCCCAAGCCCCCTCCAAAATTAAAGAATTTCACCTTAACCTGTGCAACTGCCTGAACTTGAGGACTTTTCTGCAGACCACATCAAGAGACTGCCCGCAACTACAAGGGGCTCTAGAGCAACACTAGCATTGATACCCAGGGAGTGGCTTTACAGAGAAGAAAGCAAAAAACACTTCTGTGCTATGAGACTGCAGAATGGAAAAGGGCTGACTTCGAAGCCTGTGTGCCTCATAGCCTGGGCAACCCACTCTGACAGCCAGGAGGGGATGCATGCTGCTGCACAGCCTGGTCATGCTCCACAAATCCAAAAAACAGCTTCTTCTACCCTCAGTCTTGGGGCACAGGGGTGCCCTCTGCTCTCTCTGGCACTGGCTGCATCTGACCAGCCACACAACACCCACCTAACCCTCCTGCAGTGGCCCCAGCTGTTGCCTCCCGACCTGAACTGCATGTGTCCTGCTACACACCCTGCCTTGCTCAGCACTTTCTGGTCACCAAGGCAGACATAAGGTCTGTATTTTTTTCTTCCCTTCCAAGCTCCTGACTTTGGGGCAGCAGCTTGCTGCATTATTTACGATGTCACAGTGCGAAGGCCAGGAATGAGGGAGGTTTGCATTCCAAGAGAGCCATTTCTTTCCCATGAAAAGTATGCACAATCCTAATGCCCAGAGTATGTTTTCTACTACAGACAAATAATTTCCATGATACATGGTATGTATAAATACCTTATTTCTATCTTTTCCCCTACAACTTTTGCCCTCCACAGCAGCATAAAATAATGATGGACCCTGAAGGAAACCAGCAAAATTTTGTCTATTTTCTTTGTATTTATTCTATGCATACATGGGGATGAGCATTTGTAAAGCCTCAATGAACACCCTTTTAATTGTTTAATTTAATACTTGTGATTACAAGTATTTCATCCTTTTCCCCCCCCTCAAGTACTTCTGCAGCTTCATTGACCCCACTCTGCTACCGTGGTCAAGCCTCTCTCAGGATAAGTGTGTTCAGCATGTTTTCTCCTAAAAGTCTTGGGCTACTGAAGGGCACATCTGAAGATAAAAACTGGAAATACAACTGAAGGCCTGAAGATTGTACAGTCTGCTGCCTGGATACCTGCAGGCCCCATGCCTTGATGCCAGCACTGTTTCACACTGCATGGCTGCTTCACAGTCTGTTTAAACCAGAAAGGTGGAAAGTTTTAGCTTTAGCTCTCTGCTAGCTTGAAGCATTATTGTTATTTCACAAGACAAGTACCAAGGCAAAAATACTGAAGTCAAATGTAACGTGTATTTTGTAATAACTCTACCTGGAGTTATTTAAGTTCTGATTAGTTTCTAAGAATATTTGTCACTATATGTTATTTGTACTTCAGCCCAAGCTTCTGCTCAACTTTGCTACAGATACATTTGCTCAACCTATATTCTGACCAGGTTCCTTACTGCACACATAACTGTGCCAGGACAGCTGGTGGTGGAGGGGAAAAACAGCCAGCAGCAGAAACTTCTTAAGCTTCTTCAAGGAACCCTGGCCTGAGATGTTCTAAAATTAAAGACATCTCTACCAGTCACATGCAGTATAATGTGTGTGTGGGGGAGTTTGCCCAAAGGACTCTAAAGTTATGACCATAGCAAAAAAAACCAAAAAAGCAGGGCCTGGAAACGAGCTTAAGCACTGGACTGCTAATTGCCCATTATGCTTAACTGCCAGCATGTGTCCTGGAAAAGGTTTGGCTCATGTCAGCTTGCACTGTCCCAGACAGAATCCAGACCAGGAGATGTGAGTGTGCAGCCCATTCCAGCCAGCAGCATGCACCAGGCAAATGCCAGACCAGCCTCCTCTTTTCCCTCTTCCTGTGCCCAGCATCACCTTTTTTCACTGCCTTCAGACTCTCCAGGGCATAGGACACATGTTCTCAGCTTCATACTATGAAAATGTCACTCCAATAACCCTCTTTATTTCAGGAAATGAAAGAGCCAACAAAAAAGCACAAACACTAATGGTTGTGGTTTAGGTCCATGGAAAGGAAACAATTGCTTTGTAAAATGGATCTGGTCAGAGCTTGGCACTTGGCCAAAAAGCCAAATGCCTTCACTTGTTTTATTTGGTGTTATAAACATAGTCCAGCTGCAAGAATCTGGTGTTACCTTTACAGGGATGGCAGAAGGCATCTGTGACCCTAAGGTCACCATCATTTGGACAATACTGTCAGGCACATGGTGGATGAAGCTGTGAAGAGCCGGGAGAGGGATTCAATAATCCTCATGGGTTCCTTTCAATTCAGCATATTCTGTGATTTTGTTATCCTTCTGAAACCCTTGAGGGCCTTAGAAACAGGAAAGATTTTTCTTCCTTGTGCAGAACAAATGTTAGTTTTGATCTTAGAAACAACAACTGCTTTGGCTGAAACCTCTCTGTTTGAAAGAGACACCCAAACAAGAATACCAGGAGGAATGTCCTTCAGAGGTAACAATAATCTCGCCATCTGTAGCCTTTTTTTATCCCTGAGATGTCTGTAGCTTTACAGTAAATTATGGTGAGGGTTTTTTTTATTTTCATTTTTAAGATCTCAGAATTTAATTATGTTGAAACAGGAAGCATGCTTCATTTAAGTGATGTCAGGATTTCTTTCTTGACCTGTTTCATGGGAAGAATCCTTACTTCTTTTTCTCTGTTTACACTGGAGGTTTATGAGGCCAATGTAAAGAGCAAAATGAGTGTAAACACCAGGGATTAACTTTAGGATATTTAAAAGCAACAGTGTTTGCTGTAATCAAGCAAATAGTTAAGCAACAGGGTTTGCCTTAATAAAATTAAGCAAATAGTTTAGTATTTCTATATATCTCTATATATAGTTTAGAGATCCTCAAGAAGTGTTCTCCCTTATTAAACATTCACCATTTGAGCTTTCTGAGGATTACCTCAAAGAATCAAGGATAGCATTATGTTGGTGTTAAGCTACTTTTTTATTAAGTTCAGGGAAAGGACAACGTTATTGCTTCATTAAATGTGCAGACACTCATTGAAGTTGTATTCTCTGCACTGCAATACAGCAAGATTTTACGCAATACAGTATTCTTCAAGGATTGTTGTCTCTTCCTTGTGAGCTGTGCTTTGACTCTAACTGCCTCCTCCTCCTGCTTATTTTAGATGCCCTCTGCTTCCTCTGAGTGTCCTTTAACATTAATGGGGAAACTTCCATGATCCTAATACTAAAACTCCTGGTGATAATTACTTTTGAAAAACCAGTGGACAAAAAAGAAGAATGTAACTCTGCAAAAAATGATATATTATCTTGCCCTGATCAATGCCAAAACAAATAATTTTGCTTTCTAACAAATAAAACAGAGAAGAGAACATGTAGGCAATAGCTGTTGAATAAAAGTTTAGGAAGAAAGTTATACAGTTTTAAGAGATTCTGATGTGGCCAATGTTATAAGAGCCTCATAAAGCCAAAATACCCTCAGATGGTTTAAAGGTTTCCGCTTGCCCTTTCCAGTCTGAAAAAAAAAACAAAGGAGGGATTTTTAAGAACTCATTGCAGTGCTAAAAAAGCTATTGATTGCTTAGGTATAACTGAAGTCTCACCGGGATTCAGAAGAGGCACTGACAGTGTGGGTGCTGGAGTTCATGGAAAAAAACACCCCTCGTCTCTACTGCCCTCGGCTGATGCGCCCTCCCTTTCAGCACCGCAAACATCCAGGTGAGCCACGTAAACACGCAGCTGGCACCCGAACATCGATCCCAGGAGAAATAATGAACAGCAGGGAAGACTCAAACAACAGCAACTAACATTATGCACATCGCATCTCGCCAGACGAACTGGGTATGTCTGTGGGGTGCCGTCACCTTTCTGTTTGCCGGCGGACGTACAGCGAGAGGCCCGGCAACAGCAGACGTGGGGGTAAAACTGAGGTTACGCACACCGGGCCACTGCAAGCTCCGCGCAGAGCAGGGGAGAGGGCGGCCAGGCCGCGGGCACCCCTAGTCCCCCAACAGCCTGATCCTCGGTGTTCCCCGGCGCGCTGCGCAGGAAGGATCGAGGCCGGGAATTCTCCTCTTTGGGCGATCCCGACACCTCCTTCCCGCTGGGCCAGGGCGCTGGCCCGGCCCCCCGCCCGCCCCGGACTACAGCTCCCAGTGAGCCTTGCGCCGCCGCCGTCTTCCGCCTCACCAACACGGCGGGTTGCCTTGCTGAAACACAGCCCTGTGCGGAAATAAAACCTGTCCTCGAATAAAACTTTCTCAGCGTGTGCTTTGAGCCTGCAGTGAGGCGGGCAGCTGAAATACATCTTCAAATTAGCCGAATTAGCCCTCATGGTCTCGTTGGGTTCACTTTGGCAGGAGGCCAGAGTCTCCACTCCCAGACTGCTCCACCTCCCAAAGGAGCTATAAAGCCGCTTTTCTTTCCTGGAGGCGATGTAGTGTCCTGGGAATGTCCTCAAAACACGTGAGGGGTCAGCTCATCTCCTGGTTCAGCAATATTCAGCAAGCCTGGCTGCTGATCTCTCCCACCACTCACCCCTCTTCACTGCTCCTCAGTATTTGGGACCATGATCCCAAAGATGCTGCCTGATATTGCTCTGCTGCCTGTGATTTCTCCCTGCTGCAGACTTGCTGCCTCCGAGTGAGTAGTTCAAGCTGTAGTTCAAGCTTTGCTAAATCTCATCTATCTCTACTGGGCCTTTTGTTTATGTACTGTACATGGCAGGTAAAACTCACGACAGATGCTCCACGGCCAGTATGTACATGCACACACGAACACCATTTTCCAAGTGGCCATTGTTATCGACAAAAGTCGCTTAAAGCCAATTATGGTGAATAAAAAGATTTATTAAG
Source organism: Orthonyx spaldingii (assembly GCA_013397795.1). Classification (NCBI taxonomy): domain Eukaryota; kingdom Metazoa; phylum Chordata; class Aves; order Passeriformes; family Orthonychidae; genus Orthonyx; species Orthonyx spaldingii. The sequence continues at coordinate 356,542 of VZTJ01003935.1, forward strand.
CAAGCGATATACAGGCAAACCAGCGCTGGGGAGCTGTGGGAACTCTCTTCCCTCAAAAGCAGCTTGCCCGCTTATCTGTCCCCTCCGTGTTCTTATCTTCTTTTGGTTTCCGGCTGACATGCTTTTCCTGGTGTGCTCTGCTTCTGCGCCACGGTGTTGCTAGGGGGGTCTTTTCTGCCTTCTGGTGGTCTTGGGGATGAAGATAATGACTTTTCCTCAGTGACCTTCCAATGCCCTCTTGCTGTAAGCATGCATACTGCTCCATAGGTTACACAATTGTCAGTACAATATACATTGTTTATTCTAGCGGATGTCTGTAGTTAAATGCCCTGGTGGGGGTTGCTGGAAAACTCACACTGATTATTTAAGATTTGATTGACAAACACTGCTGATGTGTATCACACCATTGCTCTTTATTTTTTATTTTGGACAGCCATTTGACAGTCCTCAGCATGGAGAACTCAGTACCTTTGAAAAATCCACGTTCTGCATTTTATCTAGAAGTAGGCATTGCCTGGGTAGCGCTATCCTGAGTTTTCCATAAACAGACCAGCATTTCTCCTCTCCCAGTTCCCTTTGGGTGGATCTTAGTTAAGCACAGCTCACAAGTTTTTGAAAGCCCTGCTGGAGGAGGAGCCTTGGTAGGAGATCTGGCAAGGCCAGGGATCTGCAGGCAAGGATTATCTACAGCAAGGTGGCTCAGGGACATAAGGATAGATGCACATGTGCACCAATCTGAGAGTGGGAGCAGGGAGAGAGTAGACAGGGCAACAACTGGATCTCAAATGCTGTGGCAGAGAGCTGTATATAAGTATTAGGAGACCCAAAAGACTTGAGGAGTAGATTGGGAGGGAGCCATAAAAGAGGGCCAGGGTGAACCAGGAGCAGCTGAGACAAACAAGAAGCAGAATCTGCAAGTGGACACCAGTGGGGAGGAAGGAAAAGGAGGAATCTAGGAGGCAGTGTGGAAATACATAAGCTGTTTATGTAGAAGTGGTGAGACTCCTCTTGTGTGAGTACTCTTAACACCAGGTTGGAGGCAGGGATACAAGCACAAGTTGGTGGTTCTCCTTTCCTTGATTTGTTTTGTTGTTGCTGTTTCTCCCCATTTTTAAAGCATGGTAGTCCCTTGGAAGTAGCTTTGTTCTCCAAATGTCCAACACCATTGTCTTTATCTTACATACACAAAAAAACCCAAGTAACTTAAGTAACACTTCCTGCAATTGACATTGCAGCCATGCACTTTTGGAGCCTGTTTCCCAACCTTAGCATCAGTGGGCTCTGAACAATTTCAGGAATGCTTCCTTAATTTTCTCTCACTCTTTTCCATCAATTGGCTTCTCTCATTCCACCCAGTCTTAGCAGCAAGTTCACAGGTTTTCCTACCATCCCCACTATAAAAAATACATACGTTTTGAATCAAAAGAAATTGAGTACTCAATCCATCCTATCCCAAGGAGCAGTCACCCTCTCAGAATCTTGTTTTCTGGGCACCCCCTAATACTTTTTACCGTCAGAAACTTTCTGGTAATACACTAGAACTCCATGTTCTTTCCCATGTCATTCTGTACAGCTTCCAGCTTTGCTATCAGCCTCAGTGACTGGAAAAAAGGTATGAGGATTTAAACTTCTCTTTCCCGTAGCACCAAACTAGTGTATGCTCAGTTGTGCAGTCTAGAGTCATCCATCTCCTGAACAGTTTTCACAGGAAAACAACTTCACAAATGCTAAATAATCCCAAATTAACTGGTCTTTCCGCAAGGCTGGCTAAAGCCAGGCCTCCCAGCTTTGTTATGATATCATGTATATCAGAAATCCAGAACTGGCATAAAAACTGCAACAGCCCGAGGGAGCATCTAATAACATCGTGTGGGAAACTGCAGTGTTCCCCTGGCTGAATCCCACGAGGTCCCTTCCAGGCATCAGTCAGTATAAACTGCACTGGCAAGAAAGCTGTGTATTGATTTTGATTACTTGCACTATATGCGTGCTTGTAGAATCTGAAATTAAACACTGGATTGGGTTTCTAGTCCCAACACTTTTTATTTCTAGCTTTATTTTATTAAAGGAAGGCTGAAAGACGGAGAGCAAAACGAACCTTGCGGAAGGTTACAATGTACACAAAGCCATCTTGCGAGTAGGGGCGGTTCTTTGCTTAGCAGAGAACGCGGGAAAGAGGGTGAAGAATGGGAATGTCTGCTGATGTTTAGGGGGAGCAGTAGCAGAGAGAAGGGCAGCTGTCGTTCTGGGGGTGCACTTAACCCTCGCCCGCACCCCGCTCCGCAGGCGGGCACAGGCCCAGCGCACGCCCCGGCTCCCGTGGGGCTGGGGGCACGGCCAGCAGCTCTCGCCTGCCCCAGGAACTCCCCTGGCCCCGGGCAGCCGGCCGCTCCCCCGCGGCGGGACACGTGCCCGCCGCCCCTCCCGCCGGCGG
>VZTJ01003935.1:359533-387700 GCA_013397795.1 Orthonyx spaldingii
CGGCCCGGCAGGTGGCGGGGGGAGACGGCTCCGCCGCAGCTGCACTTGTTGCGGGAAACGGGCGCCGGCCCGGAGCGGCCGCGGGGCGGGGGCCGCCACGGGACAGGGAGACGAAGCGAGGTGGCACCGCCCCTGCACGGCCTCTCCTCTCTCCGTCTTCGCTCCCTGCGGGCGGCTCAGGCCGGTCCCCCGGTGGGGCACAGCTGTCTCCGCGCGCCGCGGGAGCCCCGGGGGTTAGGGGTGCGGCTGTTTGCGAGCCTCTGGGCCTGCCTTCCCCGCGCCGGGAGCAGAGGCGATGGGGCCCGCGCTGCCGGGGCCTGGCTGCCGCGGCAGGTAGAGCGCGGAGCCGCCGAGCCGCTCTGGAAGTGTCGGACGCGCTTTCCGCCTTCCGTTCTCGGCTGAACACCTGCAAAGTAATTCCGAAGTCTTACTACCACCGCTGCAGTTTTGTAGCGTAGCTGGATGTATTTCCCCTCACGCTTTCCCACGCTTACTGCCGGCCCTTCTGCTTTTCAGAAGGGTTTAAGTGGTACCGCTTGTGCAGGAGAGTATACGGAAATACGATAGCAGGCAGTGCGCAGTGGGCCATGAGTGTTGCAGTAAGCGGTCGCTGGCTCCATTAGGGCCTGGCCTTAAAAGTAGAGATAGTAATTACAGAGTTTTATGTAAATACAGGGTTGTTTTAGGGTATCAGTGGTACACAAGATTATTTTTTCAATCCTAAATCATCTTTTTCCGACTTCTGGGTGGTTTTTTTGTTACAGAAAGGGATAAAAAAGGAATTATTGCAACTGGATTTTTTGGTGAAATTAGTACTTTTTGCTGTAGGTTTGCTAGTTGTGCTTGTCTGTGTTTCTCAAACATCTTTGATTAGAAATGCCACTGTCCTGTAATATTTTCGGCTGCCCTTTTGTTTGTACACTTGTTCCTACGTTCTGACAACCTGGCAGCTTTAGTTGCTATCCCTATAAACCTGTAAGCTGAGTACAAAAATGTATAGTACCTTTTTTTTTTACTCTCAAGTACCCTAAGCAGCATAACTGTCCATGAAATCATCAATAGTTCTTAAATTCTGGACTCCCAAATTAAAATATCACTCTAGCCTAAGTACTGATACGTGATCTATTGAAAGCCAATCAAGTGCAGGCAACACATCTTCTGAGGTGCATGCCCTTTCAGACTGGCCGTTGCACATTTGTGAAAGAGGAAGAAAACAAAGGCTCAGATATTCCCAAAGTCTTTTAATGTTTTGTGGCTGAGAGTCTATGGTGTTCAACAGAGCAGTATTTCGGAGGTTTATATAGAGAACTGTGTTGTTTCCTGCTTAGGGGGCTTGAGGAGACAGCACCCGGGAGAAAGCATTAGTAGCCCAAAGCTGCATATCCATACTGTGCTGCTGCACTGTTTGATGTCTCCCTTTGTCTGTCTTGAAAGCATGAGACATTTGAGAATAGGACAAAGATGGTCTTATTTGCAATGTTAAGAGTACTCAACAACAAAGCTAGGTTTTCTGATCATTTAGTATAATCCTTCTGCTCACATCAGTATTAACTGGCAAAATAACAAGTCTATTTAATTTAATTTTCTTTCTTTCCTTGCATAAACTCTCTAAATATGCAAAGGCTTACTTTTTCTCAAGCTTTTTAATACATATTATTTAATATTTGTTTCAGATTGTTGATATTGTTGTTGGAAAAGATGAGAAAGGCAGGAAGATTCCAGAATATCTGATTCATTTTAACGGTTGGAACAGAAGGTAAGAAACTGTATGTGTGGTTTCAGTTCTTCCATTTCTTCTATTTTATTCTGCAAAGACAGGTTTTGCACACAGTATCAAAGGACTGTGTTTGCAGGAGTATTTTTGGTGTTGTGAATGCCTTTAGTATACTTGCTCATGTTGAAACATTGGTCCCTATCCATAAATTTCAGTGAATTGGTTTGATAGACACAAGTTTAAACTTTACGGGTTATCTGTCTGTGGCATATACCTATGGCACCTAAGTTTCCATGAATAAAGGTTAAATCTATTTAACAGGGCTTTGTTAAATCTAGCCCTGGATTGGTTGATTATCAAGGCCAGTACATGAGTGCAGTGTCTTGACTGTGATGATATTGTATCTGTGCTACAAACACTATCATGGGTTAAGTCAAAGCTTGAGAGATTTTGGATGGCAACATGAGAGTTGAAGCCATGTGAACAGAGAAGAGTACAATCCTTGTGATACAGATGTTGCTTCTGAGTGACATTAAATGAGTTCTGTGTAGATTTAAAGTATATCAATTCATTGGTGATCATGAGTGGCATATATTCATAATAATTTTTTATTTTCTTTTGACCTGTGCTTAGCTGGGATAGATGGGCAGCTGAAGATCATGTTCTTCGGGATACAGACGAAAACCGCAGATTACAGCGTAAATTGGCACGGAAGGCTGTGGCTCGCATGTAAGAAACCCTTTTGGCCTTAAAATAAATGAGATTCATTTTCAGATTCAGACAGATACATCCAGGTGTCTACAACTGAGCTTGGCCTCTGAGCTCATGCTGTAGGTGGTAGTCAGTGCATAATACAGTCAGTGCATTCTAGAGAGCTACTCTAAGGTAGAAGCATGTTTATTGTTATTAACACTCTAAAAGACTAATACTCAATAACTGTGTTATTCTTAACTATTGCTGTGAAATGCCTGTGCATTGGATTTGCATCTTCCCAAAGAAATGTACTTGCAAAATCATGTAGGAAAATCTGAAGTATTTTTCTGACAAAGGCGATAATCTAATATTGGTTGGCCATGGCTTGAGGATCTGCTTGAGAACACAAATGAGGTAATGTACAGACATTAAAGTATCCACTCTCAAATAAGTGTTGTCCAAATGATTTCAACATTAATTAGTGAAATTAACTCAAATATACGTTTCCTGTGCATTTGCGTATAATTGAATTAACTAGGATAGACAAATGAAATAATACTACCCAAATGTCAGTGAACACTTTTATGTTCTCCAGGAGAAGAAAGGGAAGAAAGAAGAGACGTTGCAGGTTGCCTGGTGTTGACTCTGTGCTAAAAAGCCTTCCTGCTGAAGAAAATGATGAAAGTAGTGAAAACTGTGAGCTTGTTTTCTTCCTTTGGTAACTGGTGGGATGCCTTTAACTTCTTGAGCTGGGGGAGAAATGCATGCTGTCACTTGCCATGACAGTATCATGGTCATATCTGAAATATATACAGAGGCAGTCAGTCATATGAAGAGTGAGCACTGTGTTTCATGCTAAGTATCTGTAAAGTTGGAATATCTGTTTTCTTCTTATATTCCAGAGGCTTTTGATTGCATCTCTTCCACTCAGCTATTCTAATGAGTGATTTCAGAGCTTAATGCTGTTTTCTTTAGTGTGGTATTAATAGGTGTGAGAAATGCTCAGTTCTCGTGGTTTGATTTTAGGAAACACAACATTTCCCTGCTAGTGTTTGTGTATTTTTGAGGGCAATAAGATTATTTTTTTCCCAGTCTACTGTGCACAAAGGTCTGTTTCTTGTCAGCTGAGTGGCTGATTTCACTTTCAAGCCAGATCTTTAATTTCCTACATTTTCCTTTGTAACTAGAAAGCCAGCAGGAACACTGACTGGCACTTAACTGATGTTCTGGGAACCGTTGCTGCACAGATTCAGACCTATTGATTGAATGATTAATATGTTAATACCCTGTTCAGAACTAAAGTCCAATGAAAGTGTGGGTGTTCAGGATGTAGGGAGCTTTTAAAAATGAGTGCTTTTCAATTAGAGAGGATGCAAGAATGCTTCCTATAAACTCATCTTACATATTTAAAACGTTTGTAGTGTGCAATAAATAATAAATGTTTCATTCAGTTAGAATAATTAATCCTCATTAAATACAACAAACTAGTTGTGGTTTTTTGGTGGGTTGGGATTTTTGGGGTTTTTTTGTTGTTGTTGTTTTTTTTTTTTTTGCATTGAGATCTCAAACTGGTCATAACCTCTGCAATGTAATTATAAATAATAAATATGTGAAATCTCTTTTATGCAGCTATAAGTAGTTCTTCTTCTGATGACAGCGATGAAGGAACAGATGAAGAAATAAAAAGTGAAGAAAGTGACACAGATGAGAGGACAGAAATGGTATATTCATGTGCTCCTTCCATTAAAAGAATTTGAACATCTGTACTTGAAACTCTGGAATAATTGAAGTAGACGAAATATAGGCCACAGCTGTTAATGTAGCTGGAATTAAAAGTATAATTTTCTTATTCTTGGTATTTACTGTGGTTGAAGTTTTGAAAATTATACAATATGTCATATTCTCCATAGAATTATATGATATTTATCTAAAAATACACGTGTTTCTATTCCTCTCCTTCTACAAAAAAGGCTTATGTAGAGAAAATGTAGCAGACTGGATTTTCCACTTTTGTGGGTGCTGTAAAAATTTCCTGATCTATGCAGGTTGGACAAACCCTAATAGCAGCAGGATCTTTGTCTTGTATTTTACTGTGAAACAGGCACATCAATCCTGGTCTTAAGTTAAAATGTAGAGGGCTGTTTTCAAGAAACAAACATATTTTTCTACATTATGAAAAAGAAATTGTAGAGTAAACACTTCATCTGAAGATGTATAGAATTTAACTACTACAGTATGGGTGATCTGAAGCAGCGACACCTAACAGATTTCTGTTTGGTTTTTTTTTAGTTAAATGCTTAAGAGAATGCTAAATTTAAAAAAAAGTTTTGAAAAATGAGTTTGCAGATGCTTTCAAGAGCAGTATTGTTAAATAGCTTACATTAAGACTATTATCCACTTGTATCCTCACTACTGAAGTTCTTTTTTCACAACCAATATATTGTTTGTTTTACTGGTCTGTTGTAGAAAGAAGAACAAGACACTCATACAAAGAGGGACATGGAAGAAAGAGCAATAAGCATAGAAATTCCTGAAGTCTTGAAAAAGAAGCTTGAGGAAGACTGTTATTATATTAATAGAAGAAAAAGGGTATGAAATAAAAGTTGGGAAATTAATATGCGTGGGGATGTGAGGAGGATGCCAAAAGTAGTTTTTGTGTATACAACTCCTGGATTTTTTTTAACTTCACCTTTTTAGCTTCATGTTGAGCTCAAATAGGGTAAGAAAGAATACAAAGAGTGTATGGACTAGACTTCTCTATAGCTAAAATGGTGACTTGTCATATATAACAGTGTAGTGTTTCGGTAACTGATTGTGCTTCAGAATGCAGATTGCTTTTTTAAAGCTGGAAATGCAGCAGACTTCTTAATCTGACCATATTTCTGTATTCTGATGTTGATAAAAAATGCAGTTTAAGAGTTGAAATCATACAGTCCTGAATTTGCTTTGTGCACTAGACATTTACTAAATTAGTTGGTACATTACAAGCTCCTGTTTTAACTTGGTATACTTCCTCGTTGTTTTTATAAGACATTAATTGGTTGTTTCTTTTTCAGCTAGTGAAGCTTCCTTGCCAGACAAATATAATAACCATCTTGGAGTCATATGTAAAACACTTTGCAATTAATGCTGCTTTTTCAGCCAATGAGAGGTCTCGGCACCATCAGATGACTCCACATGCTAATATGAATCTTCATTATGTGCCACCAGAGAAGAAGTAAGTAAGCTTTAGTCCACTGCTACTGTCACAAGAAGAATGACCTTGCATTCTGTGTTCTCTTTTATGGCTGTTCACTTCTGTGAGCTTATACCATGATGTATATCTGTTTAGAGGGCTTAAAGTATTTGACAGATACCTGTGGTAACACTGATGATTTATCAGTGAGAGCGTCTCTATACTCTGGAAAGTCATTATGCAAAAGTATCAATATCCTGTTTTATCATATAAGTTTTTGTAACTGTTGTGATCTGTTTGGACAAATATGTTGATGTTGTCAATGTGAAGAATTTCATGTCTGTTATAAGAATACCCTGCCTGGGTAAACTGGAACAGGTTCAAGTTTTTAAAAAGGTGAAAAAATTAATACAAACACTTAAAAAGAATTCCAAGTGCAAGTTGTTTGTTTTTTTGTTTTAAAATGACAAATGATCTTAATGGCTCCTAGAGTCAGTATGTAGGGAAACTCTGGTACACCAGTCCTGTTTTGTTGAAATTGATGGTGTCTTAGTTTCTGTTCTCTCAGTTGAGCTGTATGTTCTTCTACCATGTTGCAAATGCATTAAGCATGCATGTTTGCAGTGTGGTGGTTTTTGATTGTTTTGGGGGTTTTTTTCTCTTCTGTTAAAGATTTTTGATATTAGATGAGACTGCTTCTTTATCTAAGCATAGTAGGGTGAAATACTGTTATTTTATCAAAGAGCAATCCTGACTTGTGTTAGTGTTCTGTTTCAATGGTGTATAATTACACTGTTCTTTGCAATATTCTAGTCTATGTGAGTGTCTTGGTTTATGTTGATGTCATTCATTCTTTGACAGATTGACACTTTTCCTTCTTTGTGGTATAATCTCCCGAACAAAAATGAAATATCAGAAATATGAACAGAAGGTTTTACACACATTATGATTTTTACAGCTTTATGTTTAAGTAACGTCCTCAATAAAAACAGTGCTTTAGTTAAAAAAAAATGGATATAGTTTCGGTGATCCATTAAGTAGGAGAGGTTCAGCTGACACCTTTATTGTATTGCCCTTACTGCTTTAACCCTGAAGGTTATTGACCTTCTTGGATTCTGTAGAATTTCTGCACATGATGGTCCCCTGACCCAATTCATATGTAGTAGTTTTAGTAGATGGTATGAAATGGTAATAGGGAGTTTGGAATTTCTAACATGGGTCATTTTGGCACAATCAAATTCTGTTGCCATACACATGTGTACACTTGAAACATAAGAGAGGAACACCTTTACAAAGGTGAGAGGTGTTGCAGGTGGGCTGCACTTGGTGTTCCTGGTTCTGCTTGTAATAACTCATGTACTCACCACCTAACGTTGTAAGTCTTTTACACAGACCTGAAACTGAGATTCCTGGTAGCCTCCAAATGTAGTGCTCTGATGACCAGAGCAGACCATTGGAAACTGCTCTCCAATGCAAATGTACCTGATTTTGTTGCTTCACTGGATATCTCTTGAGCACAGCCTTGACTGCATCTTAGCGGGAATAGGTCAAATTCTGCTTATGCATTTTAGTCAGAGATTCAGTCTGTTGAGGACTAACTTTTTCTGGCAGGTGTCTCTTTTTTCAGCGTAGTGAACTTGGAAAACCAAAATAATGCTTACATGAAAATCATCTGACTAACTTTATGTACTCTACAGTAGATTTTATGAGTTTAGTGAATAGTAATGCAACAGAACAGTTGTGTGATTTGGTTTGAGGTTGTGAAGCAGACCTTTTAAAAGTTTGTATTACTGAAGTTAACAAGAGCAGTCACCAGCTTTTTAAGTGTGTTTTTAATCACTTATCATTATTTAGTGATTTAATCAGCATATTGTAGTTATGATGTTAATGGACTGTATAAGAGGGCAGTTTGGTACAACTATGCCACAAAATTTTGATCTGCAACTTTGAAATTAATAATTTTTTTCCCCTCTAGTGTCGAGCTATGCAAAGAGATGGTGGATGGGCTGAGAATAACCTTTGACTTCACGCTTCCCTTAATTTTGCTCTATCCTTATGAACAAGCTCAATTTAAGAAGGTGACTTCATCAAAATTCTTTCTTCCTATCAAAGAAAACTCAACAAATACTAACAGGTAGGTTGGATATAAGAAGTTTAATACTGCTTATCTCAAAATGTAGGAGAATGTGGTATTGATGGTTTTTAACTTTAATTTGAAGATAAGTATACTTCTGGAAAATAGTACTTAATAGAAGGCCGCATCACTTTAATAGTTATTGGGAGTGGACTGTCTTATGTGAATAAGTGTTCAACAAGATCTGTGAAACTAGAAGAATTTCTTTTGTGGGTAGAGCCCTGATCTCTTCAGCTCTGAAAAGCTGCCTTAATTTCCTAGAAATCAGGAGGAACTTTCCCCAAGCCCTCCTCTGCTGAATCCGCCCACGCCTCAGTCGACTGACAGCCAGCCCACCACAGGGGAGCCAGCCACGCCGAAAAGGCGAAAAGCCGAACCCGAAATCCTGCAGTCGCTGCGGCGTTCGACGCGCCACAGCTCCAACTGTGACAGGTTATCGGAGAGCAGCGCGTCCCCACAGCCCAAACGGCGTCACCTTGAGACCCCAGCTTCTATGCCAAAGCTCTTCTTGCACCTGGAAAAAAGTAGGTTTTTCTCTTCATGTTGTTGGTCTGAACAAAGTGTAAAGTTCTGTTCTTTTTTTAATGCTGCATGGACTGTGAACTGAATGGTTGAAGTGGGAATTCAGTACTTGTTGTATCAGTTCTTTAACTCTGAGGTCTTATTACCAAAGAGAGAAATATAAAGCAATATTCTCAGTACTTTGCTGTATTTTTCCACAGAATTCAATGAACTGCTTTTCTGAGTGTCTATTTTAGGATAGCCTTTATTTTCAGTGTTTAAGACTTCAGACATTTTAGCAGCAGGGCTTAGATGCATTTAATGACATAGTTCCAAGCAGTAGTTTACAAGTAGTAAAATTTATTCATATTTCTTTTGTTTTGTTTTTCCTTTTGTTTTGAAGAAACTCCTGTCCATAGCGGGTCATCTTCACCTATAACTTTGACTCCTAGCAAAGAAGGGAGCACAGTGTTTACTGGCTTTGAAGGTAGAAGAAACAACGAATTGAATGAGGTAACAGATTTTGATGTTACTGTCCTAGATTCAACGATTAAAGGTTTTGTGGATCTCAGAGCAGGGCTGTGGAAGAAAAGGTTTTGTTGGTATTACTTATTTCATCTTTGAATTTGAAGTTCTGTACAGACTAAATTATTTAGGATGTTACAAAGTTTTCATAGCCAATATTTTCACATTTTATGTCTAGGTTTTGTCCTGGAAATTGATGCCAGAGAATTATCCACCAAGTGATCAACCACCACCTCCGTCGTATATCTATGGATCTCAACATTTGCTGAGGATGTTTGGTAAACTGATGCAAAACTCTCTACTCAATCAAAGTTGCTTTATTTTTTTTCCAGTGCTGATACCTGTGTGATTTTTCTGTTTGCTTGATTACATTTAATGTTATTCTTGGAGAAATGTACTTTTTAATCTATTTGGAACTTTTAGGCTATTAATAGATTTGCTTATCTTTTCCTGGCTCTGTAAGCCTTCATTTAAGAAAAGCAAAGCAGTATTAGTTCCAGTACACTATCAAGCATATTAAACCCAGCAGCATTCACTTTCTGAATGTGTTTCTATTAGTAAGGCTTTGAAAGATCAAAAGTAGCTTTGCAAGGAAAAGTGGGATTCGTGGGGAGGAGAAATTTTTATATTCTTCTTTGTGTGGTGGATAAAAGTAATTAGAAGTTGCATTTACAAGAACAGGTATGAACATTATTCTTTTTATTTACAGTAAAGCTACCAGAAATACTGGGGAAGATGTGCTTTCCTGACAAAAACCTAAAGGCTTTAGTAAAACACTTTGAGATGTTTCTGAGGTAATGTGACACAATGTACCGTAGCAGTGTTTCTATTGTTATGTGGATCTAAATGTCCTGGAATGACAAAGGGTTTTAAAATAAGATGTTCATTTTCTATAACTACAAGAGGATGACAAAATTAATGTACAATTTTAACAGTAGCAGTTTGACTAAAGGTGAACCTAAGATTTTCTGTTCTTTAATTCAAATTCAAGGGAACCTGAATTTCCTACTTCAAATTTTGATAAACACAGTGATACGGAACTGAAGTGTGAAAGTTTGTTGCTGTGTATAGAATTACAAGTCTGACTTGTTTAAGTAGCATGTTTTATGAAGAAATGCAAAGTCTGCGTTGTTATTATGTCAGCATGATCTTGAGAGTTTTGGTGTCGTATCAGGATTAGCAGGGAGAGAAACTTGTGCTTTAAAATGTCTTTTTAATTATGGTGGTTTCTTAAAAGAAATGTCTGTCTTAACTGAGCTTTGAACAGAAAGTTTTCTCTGTGATGCAGTGCAGTGGTTTGTAGAGATACACAGCTCTCTCTGACCACACTAGCTCCATCACTGGAGTCAGTAAAGTCATATCTGCACCATGATCAGATTGGTTTATCAGGTACTGGAATTAGTATCTCTGCATGACATTGAGGATGTAGTTAGATATCTAGTGAGGCACTGTGTTGTGCAGCATCAATACACTGTAAAATAAAATTGCCAAGGAAAACTTTCAGGAGAAAGTGTTGTAGATGGTAATGGAACAAACATGGAAATTATAACTTAAATTTGGTCAATGACTGAAGTAGCCACTTACAGAAAGATAACATAGTATTACATCAACAGAAATACAACTTGTATTAGAGATCAGGGAGACGAAAGTTTTAAAATGCTTTTGCTTCAATTGCTTATTGAAAATAGAAGATACTTCCAATGACAAAGTTTCTACAATACACAGTTTTTGTCTGAAAGCAGTTGTCAAGTTTTACTGATTCCATTTTACATCTCTTTTGTCAGATCCTTGTTGGCACTCAAAATACCTCTGAATTAAACAGGACAGAATTAGAACTCCTTGCTGAATACCTGTTTTTGCATGAAGTGAATATTTTTTAGGGAGCTTAACTCACTGTGGATCAGATCAGTTTTTATCAGACCTTTGCCTGTTGAGATTGTTCTGTGTTCATCAGAGCAGATCTCTGTTCATTAGCATCTGTAGTAAGTGTTTTCATACCCATTCTATGGATAAGCGTTGGTGGAGTAGAATAGAGGAAAGGAGAGACATGTCCCCTACACCCCATACAATAAAGGTTACTTATTGGGAAAGGATTACTTAAGGGAACGGAAATTTCTAGAGGTAGTATCCATGTGTCTTATTTTTCCATGTGACTATCTTGTTGAAATGTGTAGTCATCTATAAATACAAATAAAAATAAATCATGTTTTTATGTGAGCATTTTTAAGGGAGATAGAACTGTGCTTTTGAAGCAAATCTCTCAGTACTTCCCACTTCCCATGCTTGTGGTGGAGAGTCCTCTGAGTAGGCAACCTGCATTCCTTTCAGAAAACAGGTAAGCAGAAGTGTGCTTCAGTCCTTGAGGCCAGGCTGCATCTCAACCAAAATGGGCCACTCAAGGCAAGCATTATGTGGGTATCATGTATCTGTTACAACAAAGTACTTGAAGGCTGTGTTTTTTCAAGCGCTTTCTTTTTTGATATTGTCAGAAAAGCTTCAAAGTTACAGTTACTGCTGTAGGAAGCATTTGGTGTTAGTTAGCTTTGTCATAAATATTTTTTTAGTCTAGTTTCTTTACCAGCTATGCTCTGGGCATTCACATAGGTAACAGAAACCAGTGCAAGTTACTAGATTTTTTTTCTCAACACATATTCACATGGTGCTTTGAAAAGTCTTTCATTTGGGTATTTATTTCTTTGTGCTACATGTCATTGAAAGGGATCAAACAACTACGTTTTTCTAGACACTTATTAATGCTTGATTTTTATCACAGAAATAGGTTTGCGTTATCTGTTTCTACGCACAAGAAAACTTAAATTTGAGGTGACATCTTGTACTGATGCCTGGAAAATAGAATAGATGTTCCAAACAACGTTAGAGTGAATATAAAAGCAAACCTTTACTTGAAAGTGTTCAAGTACACAATGTGGCAAAAATCACAAGTGGTATAGTAATTCTACAGTTTTTATAAGGTTAGTTGATTAGTATATTTCTCATATACCATCCAATTAAAAGGTTGGTTGGTTAGGTAATCATTCCTGGGGTCCTGCTCCACTGAAAGCAGTCCAGAGTTTTCTTTTGCCCCACTTTTGTTATGTCTGGCCCAGATTCTGGTTGGAAAACAGAATGTCCTTGCAGTTGGTTCTCTTGGAATAAGACTAAACAATATTTAGGAATGTGTTTATAAGGTTAGCTTATTGTTTCAAAATATAGGGAAGGAAGGAAAAACACTAGAAACTATAACCCTACTTTAGCAATCTGCAAAACTACTAATATATGAAAAATACAAAAAGCTAAAAATCTTAGGCGTCAGTACTAGTTCTTCAATTTTCACTTTCTGTCTTTTTCTTTTTGGGCATAAAAGGATGTTTATTATAATTATTTTATATCAGTTCTGTTCTGGCTTAACCTTTGAACAATAAGAACTTCCCTACAAGGTCTATATGAATTAGATAATAGCAGCCAGTTTACTTAAGACTGCTCAATTTTAATTTTTCTTTTTTTTGTGAATTGCTCTTGAGTGAGAAACTGAAGTACTCTCCTCTTCTTTATTTCTTTACTAACAGGCAAAGGACTGATGTGTCTGTTTGCATTAATAAAACTACTCCTGAATCTTCCTTTGAAGTCTAGGTAGAGTAGTACAAGCATAAGTAGTTTATGTATTCTTAAATAAAACTTCCATGCAGTACACAATTGATTTAGTTCTTCCATAGATACTGATTTAGTTTTGAATTATGATTTTGTGGCTAAAATTCACAGTTTACCATTTGTACTATTAATCTCCTGTGGGCTGCGAAACTGAGACTTATGTAATGTAATACTTTTTCTGGAACCTTGTCTTGAGTTTACTTAGGACATGATAGATGAATTAAATTAGCTTTGAAATGCCACATGGATAATATTTTCCAGTCATGCCCTCAGACTGCTGCTAGACAAGATTTTTCTCAATTTCCCAGACAACATATATTTTTAAGGAATGTATGAAACACATCTTTTTGACTTGCTTGTTAAGTAGAAACTCTACCTTCTGTGCTTAGTCCAGCTTTCTGCAAGTGTGCAAAATTAAAATTTCTTCATGGAGAACATGAAAGTTGATATCTTAATTATAGAATTTGCAGAAGTAAAGAAAATCAGTTTCTCAAATTAAGTACAAAACTCTGAGTCTTAAATTATTTAGCTCTGAAAAAATTCATAGTACTTTCAGTCTGAAATAGACTTTACTGAAAAACTCACCAGTTGGTTTCACTGCATTTCACTTAGTTCACATTTAGTCTTTAGGACCAAGCAGTGGAAGCTAATGTTTTAACTGGTGCTTACTAATTGGTAATCTGACTAGTGAAAGACCCCAGATTAAATCTTCTTGCCTGTTAATACTTTTGAGAAAGAGGAAGTATTGACTTTAAACTAATTCCATTATTTCAGCCACTTTTTAAATAAAATGCTGCATATGCTCTATTTTATAATTTCCTGGCGTTGTAGGGTGCCTAACATGCCTCCAAAGGCTGCCTCAGTGATGAGAAATGGTTGGCAGGAAGGTGTCCATTTCTGTTTTGCTGTTTCCATTGATTTACACACAGCTTTGACTTGGAAAACTGTTTAGGAATCAGAGGCCTCCTCTCAGGACTGTTAACCAATAGGAGCTACTTAAAAGTTAGGGGAATGCAGCATGTCTGTTTTTATAAGAGCAAGACCCATCTTCACTGAGGTAATTTCAGTGAATGTCATTTGCATTTTAGGAAAAAAGGCAAAATGAAGTGGTACAGAAAGACATAGATATTTTCACATTCAGGAAATACAAAAAAATGAAGTGATGAAATATTTCTAGAATCTTGCTTCTAAAATTTCTAATACTTTTCAAATGAGGCCGTTATGATTATGGCGAACTAATTTCGTAATGGTCAGATATTTTTGTTTTGTTAAAAAAACCACAGGTATTTCAAACTCAGTATTTCCTTTAAGCTTACATCTCTTTTTTTTTTTCACCCTGATGCTCTAAAATCTGCTTGTGTCTGTTGTACCGCTCTGCTCCATGGTAGAAAAATATTTTAATACTTTTGAGTTTTTCTGAGAAGGAAGCCAAACCACAATGTGACAAAATTAGAGGACTGTGATATTAAAATGTGTATATACAAAAAGTACAAGTTGTTTCAGGTAACCTTAAGAAATAGATCTATGGTTTAGACAGCACATTTTGAGTGTATAATTTTATTATATATAACTGCAGTGGTGAATTATGACCACTAGTCTGTGCTAATGTACAATTCATGAGAGGTTATTTGTGTCTGAGAATGAAAAAAATCAAGCATTGCACATGGTGAATGGAATAGAAGACATCTTTAGTTAGGCGAAGTTGCTTTGTGACAGAGTTCCTGCTCATTGTGAGTCATTGTGTCTTCAGCTCCAAAAGGGCAAGTAATTAAAAATCACTTTCTGAAAGGTGAAAAAGAATGCAATTGTGCCAGTGTTTCTTATATAGTATTATTAATTGAGTAATATTGTTGAATTATATTGGGGTTTTTTCTCTCATTTTTTTGGATTAACCAGTTACTCGGTTATGACATACTAGAAAACTTTATTGGAACTTAAATCTGAGAAAATCAAGTTTCTGAGTGTAAATGCAGATATAGGTTTAGAGTCCACACCCATGTAAAGGAACATTTTTATTCCAAGTTTTGAAACACTTTGAACTGAAGGAATTCTGTTTGCATAGTACCTTATTATAGGACATTACTACCATTTATCTGGGCTTTGCTGTATTCATTGAATGGGTAGAAAGTTAATTGCCATTTTGGGCCCTCTCAAACTTTTGGCATCTTTATGTAGAACGCTTCTTAGTTGGTGAGTACCTGGTATTGTGCAGCTTCTTACTTTCAGTGGGCTTTGCTGTCTTCTTGGTCTGCAGAATGTGCTCATTGATTGGTGCTTATTGTTCTTGAGTAAGGTTTTGTTGCATTGCCAAAAACTCTTCCTGAAACTCACTGTGTGGATTGCTTCTCTTTCTTCTGCTTTCCAAATCATCAGCTGTCTGGGAATTTGGATGAGCATATTGCTAGTCAATAGCTGAGGTTTGGGTCATGCATCTAAATTGAGAGGTTGCCCCAAATACTTTAAATGTGTTACAGTAGCTTTTTTAGAAGGCAGCTCTAGGGACTTGTGCTGACCTGGCCACGAGTGGGTCTTTATCCTCAAGACAAACCAAGGACTCCTGTACTGAGCTCTTGCAGAACTGTTTTCCCAAAAGATCTTTGGGAAAATGTAGTTTTCACTCAGTGTGATTATTGGAAATGTTACGATGGGCAGATTGGCATCTTCAGAATTCTCTATGCTTTCCCTTAAAAGGCCAAGGAATATGATCTCAGTTTCTGTATGTCAATGAATGACAAGAGTTCAGTGAACAAAACAGGGCTGTTTACTCCTTTAGCATGGCTCTTGA
Source organism: Orthonyx spaldingii (assembly GCA_013397795.1). Taxonomy (NCBI): domain Eukaryota; kingdom Metazoa; phylum Chordata; class Aves; order Passeriformes; family Orthonychidae; genus Orthonyx; species Orthonyx spaldingii. The sequence continues at coordinate 374,709 of VZTJ01003935.1, forward strand.
GACACTGGGTATTAGAATAAACATCTGAAACTTCACTTCTTTTGAGTGCAATGGGGTTATGATGGATTTGGTCATCTTTTGCCCTTAACAAAACAGCTTTCCAGATGGAGACAGGCCTATAAATTGGGGAGGGGTTAGGGTCAGGTAGTGGCATATGCTTTTTTTGTGAAACTAAAGTATTTTAGTTTTCAAATCCTGCATTTGAGTAATAGTGTCAGAGATGAGGTAACTTCTTAATCTACTAATGACATTTCTTTTGATGAGGTGACTCATAGAGTTAGGACCCATAATGGTCTTCTAGCAAATTTAGGTAGATCATCACCGTTGCCTTTCAAACAACATCTAGATGTCTTGGTGTGAAAGACAGGTGTCTGCTGAGGAAAGCAGGAGCCTCCCTTGGGAGAATGTAACCCCCTCCCTCTGACTTAGTATAATTTTTTTAATTAAGGGGCTTTCAGGCAAAAAACATGAGAAAAGGAATAACAGTTCTTTACTAGTATTTGTATGTATAACAAGGCAGACGAACAACAACAGTGGCAGCAACAACAAACACAAGCAGAGACCCCATGAGCAGTCTCTTCCCGCTCTGTCAGCAATTCCCACCGGTGCAGTTCCAGTCACGGCCGGCAGGGGCGCTGTGGCTCCTGGCTGGGCAGGGCGGGTGCAGTGAGTCCCCACGCCTGCAGGGGGCGCTATGGCAACAGTCTGGCCGTCTCTCCCCGCACGGTGATGGCCGACATGGCCGGCGAGAAGGGACGGAGACAGGGCTCCCTCCACAAACCCCCGGGGCAGCTGGGCCCGGTGTCCCCCCGCTGGATAGCACCAGGAGCTGTAGCAGGAGCCTTGGAAGCAGCAAAATTGGAAGGGCAGGTACAGGCAAGCTCCCGGAGTGGTAGATGAGATGTATCAGGAACTTGCAACTGTAGCTGGGATCACATGGCGTCCCCAGGGCAGGGGGGGAAAGGGTACAGTGTAGCAAAACCCCCAAGCTGTAGCAGATATGGATCAGGGTCTGAGCAGGGCAGCCCAGCTCCTGCAGGGAGACAGTGTTTTCTCCCCTGGGAGGGGGAAAAGACTTAGGGATCCCTGGGTTTTCCCCTTAGGCACCAGAGCAGATGGTTAAGGGTTGTTTGGTGGGTGCAGTAGGGTGGTCAATAGGTCCCAGTGCAATGGCCGCTCTTATGAGCAGAGCTCTACTCATGGTAGAAGCAAGCAGCAGGAGACAGAAACCTGCAGTAGTGGCGAGTTCTCCCTGGAGCGACTGCAGCGTCTCTCCCCTCTGAATGCCGAGCTGCAAAAAAAGCGAGCAAGCAGCTGCCCCGGCCCCCTTTTCCCAGCTCAGTTCTTGTGGTGTCTCTGTCCCCTCTGAGAGGAAATCTCCGATAAAGGAGTAGCTAGCCGCACGCACCCTTCCTGCACCCTTCCCAGGCAGGTTCTTTTGTCTTTCTTAAGTACCCAGTTATTATTGTATCTTAGCAACATATGGGAGAAAAATTCTTTAAGAGTGAAAAAACAAAAGAAAGAATCCTAAACCCCAACACTACATCAGGCCACTGATCTCTTGAAAATGTCTGGTTGCATTTTAAAACACTGTAGCAGAAGTGTGTCAGATGTCACCTTCCTGGATATTTTTCCTTTGGACTCTGTCTTCTTATACCTTAACAGCTGAGGATGTCTTTCTAAAAACGAAGATTTTCCTTTCTTTGTCATTTTCACGCTTTCAGGGCTGTCCCTGAGTTTAGTCATGTGATGGTAGCTGGCTTTTAAAAAAATTTCTTTTTCTTACTTCAGAGACTTGTGGTGTTAAGTTGTGCTGATGGTGTCAAGACAAGGCCCACCAGAGGATGCTCTTAAAACTCATATTAATTCAGTGATTCTTGTTGAGATGTGTTCATGACATGTGTCAAATGACTTTCTAATGTGGATAGTGATAATTCAGTGCCTCTTTTTGATAGATCTGCCTGTATAAGTCAGTCATATGGTAGTATAGTTGTGAGGCTATTGCTTGCTTATAAACACCCACACTTGAAGATCGGAACATAGCTTGAAGAATTCCTAAGTTGCCCACATATCTTTTTCCCTTGTCTCCATCCCTTCTAGTCCTTTCTGAAATGTTGCCCTTCTAAGAATCTGTGTGAGGGAAATAGCTGCATTGTACTATGTTACCTCTGTGTTCTAAGCATGAGTTTTGTTTTTGAGGATGTTCATGATGAAAAATACATGCAGTCTCACATCAGTGTGGATTGTGCATCCCAGAACTTGGTTACTCATCAGCAGTCTCACTGTGTAGATGTATGCATATGAATGCTATAAAAAGTATAATAATGAAAATAGCAGTAATGCAACAGGTGACTGAATTGATCAGATTTGTAAGTTAAAACTAATGAAACAATTTCTGAATAGCTCGATAGCAATGTGCTTTTTGATCTGTTGCTGAATATTGGCTCTGTCTGCTAAGTGCAGCTCCCTCTGTCTTTAAATCTTAGCTCATGACTTGCAGCTAACAGTGTAATTGATCTTGGTGCTTTAGCTTGGTGTTTTAGCTTGTCCAAGAGCAAAGCAATAGTGAAATATCCAGCAGGCAAAAGTCTTAGGAGATTTCATAATATTTCTGTGCCAGCGTTCTGCACTGTGATGTTGTTTGAATAGAAAGCAGATTCAGAAGGGCCCTTGCTCTTTGTATACAGATATAGTAGGCATTGGGACAGAAGCTGGTTGTGTTCTTTCAGCAGTTTTCTCCTACTGCTCTGCAGAAAATGATTTGTGTTTACTAGCTCTGGGGTATTTTGCTTTTCACAACTGTTACATGAAGAACAGGGAGATGTATATTTGACTATTTGACTGTGTGCATTCTGCCTTTTTTTGAGCTGTAGCTGTGGCACAGCATCTCAGCTAAAATTTCTCATCTCTACCATCTACACTTCAGCATGTATGACTGATGATTTAAGCAAAAGTCAGGAAATTTGTAAGAGGAAGTGAGCCTGTTTCCCATTACTTGCTGTTAAATTCGTGGAACTGTCAGCTACCCAATGCCCTCTGAAGGTTCTTTTAAAACATGCTCCCTTGTATGGTCTGGCTCTTAGTACTCTGTTTTACTGAATGTTATCCAAAGACACTAAGATTTTCATCAGCCCCTGTAATTTTTTAATGTCTTGGAGTCATTAATGTGTGTTAATGAAGTATTATTAATTAAATACCACTTGTGGCTCATCTTAGCCAGTCTAAGGACGTTCAAAGTTAGGCTCAAGTCTGTTAAGTTTTAGGCTTTTCCACACTTGCTTCATACCAACCCCTCATTCTAGAAAGTGATTTGTAGCTAACTAAAGTCAGAGGCTATAGCAGTTGATAACTTGGGTATTTTATTAGCTTCTAAATTGCTGTAATTTCAATGCTCTTTTTTAGTGGTTTGAAACATTTCGCATCAGAAACCATTTAGGTCCCTCTGTATACTGTTAATTACAGAGCTGCTATGAAATAAGCAAGTATGGAAGAAGTTGACAATGTGCCTTCTAAATTAATGGTGACACTGTGAAGGATTGATTTCTTCTAAAAAAGTTTGTATTTCTCACTGCTTTTTCTAGAATTAGTAGGATGTAACTAGTTATTCCTCCAGTTTAGCACTTGTTTGATGCCTGTGTTCAAGTGCAAGGATTGGGGGTGTGTGGGAAAAATCAACCCTTCTTCATTTATCTGCAGTTTTGTATAGTCACCATTTTCTATGAGCTCTGAGCAATTAATATATTCCTTATCAAATTTAAAGTGCTTTATTTAGAGGATCTTGCCAGTATTCTTTGATGGTTTGCCTCTCTTTAGATCAAAGGACATGCCTAGTTCAGGCAGTGCAGCAGTGAGTGGAGAAGCACTGTAGTTTTTATGGCATTCACCTGAACAGTGTTTTTAATTTGGACTTTCTACGTCCAAAGTACTGGCTATGCAGAACTGATATTTTCAACTTCCAATAGTGAAGTCATCACTCCAGCCACTGTTTTTTGAGAGAACCCAGATTCTGTAAATGACATTGTTTTCAGTTGTTTCTGTTGCTTCCTACTCTTAAATAGAGAACCTGTAGCTAGCATTTTGCCATGTTTATTGATGCTGATCTTTAATGTCCAGATACTTTTGAAGATCTATGTTCTTTTCTGAAGTACGGCTTGAACGTAATCTTGAGTTTAATAACAATTTTGCCCTTTTGCCCCATTTATACACCCACTGTCTTTGATTACAAAGGAAGGAGCAGAGAGTTTATAGTCATTTTAGCTCTTTATTACTGGTGTTTGTAGCAGCACTGTTTATTTTCATTTTCGAATGAAACCAAAGAAACAGTTGTGTGTTAGCAGAGCAGGAAAAAAAAATCGTAAAATATTGAGTGCTTGACTGATTGAATAATATTTGAAGACCACTTTGTAGAAATATGAAATTAAGGAACTGAATTTGCGAAGGACGTGTTATGTCATTGACAGCCATATTTAAATCAGGTACTCTTGAAAGATGGAGACCCTAAATGAACAAGCACATGAAACATACGAAAAATCATAGCTTTGCTCGCCTTAAAAGAAATAGTTTGACTTAATGGCTCCTGGCCATTTTTATAAGATATTGACATAGTGATAACTGAAAATACTGGTTTGGACATAAGTGGAAATAGTGGGCTGAGCAGGTAACTTACAGAAGTTGCAGAAAGATCTAACATTTTTTTCCTTCTGTGTTGGTTCTTTGAATTCTTTTTGTGAGTGTAACTTCAACTTCTGGAATTTTTTTTATTATTGAGCTTGAGGAATTTTTTTTAATGCTTGTTGAATTTCAGAATGATAGGGGAAGGCTGTTTCTCACTGTACAAAACTTGTAAAAAATAGGGCAAGTCCTTTGAATGCCAAATTTCAAAGAGTAATAATTCTTAATTACCAGGCTGTGTTTTTGCTGAGCTTAAAAATTAGTTTGCAAATAGCTTTTCTCTTAAATGTTTCATATTCTGTTCTCTTTTTTTGGTGTGCTTTCTTCTCAGGTTTTTAGCAGAATACCATGATGATTTCTTCCCAGAATCTGCTTATGTAGCTGCATGTGAAGCCTACTACAGTACTAAAAATCCTCGGGCAATCTACTGAAGCTATTAATAAGGATTAAATCCTACTATACATAGCCCATGACAATGCTATTCTGCTACATGGCTACAAGATGAAAAAGGAATTAAAACAACTTCTGGAGTTGAAAACATTGGAAAATATCTTTGTGATGGTTGGATTACTTAGGAATGGAGAACTACTTTTCAGAGGTGTGTATAGACAGTGGTGTGAGTTACTTAGAGGATTGGATATAAATCTGACTCCAGATAAATGAAGAAGCCTTGTTCTGACTTCTACTGCATAGGACTGCACGGGAGTAATAAAAAGCAAAGGAGGCAAAAGCAGATGCATTGGCAACAGGACATTTTCATGAAGATACATCACCATGCTGTTTCATTGTAGCTCAGCCTCTCCTGCCTGGAAATACGACTTGACTAAACAGTTACATGAAGAGAGTGTGTAACTGGTATCTTATGGATTGTTTTCCTCACAAATTACATTTCATTTCGTGAAACTGTCATGATAGAAAGGATTGCTTAATGTAAAGGTGGCTTTGCTATTTGGCTAGCATGACATCTGCCTCAAAAATGACTTGCTTGAATGAAAGATGTATTGCTGACTTTGCATTTTGCAAAGGTGTATATAGCCCTTTCGTGGTAAAGCTGACAGAATTCCAAGCAGACCATACACTGCCAGGGATTCAGCATTTACCTGGCAATAAGTGATTTCCAGAGCCATTATGAAAGAACTGATATTCTACAAGTAAATGGGAAAGTCAGTGAAGTCATCACAGTTTAATTGGCAAACACTTATTTTCTTAATAAAGTTCACAGTGGCTGCTGTGTGGATGTGTGATTTTGACTGTCTAAAACATCTTGTTTGTGCTTAATTGGTATTTTTGAGGGTGCTAAGTGTGCGTATGATGAGAGGTGGGAGCACTGACAACATACGGAGAGGAGCCCTTTCTGTATCATTGGGTGTACTTCTGCAGACTTGAAGGATGTCTCTTTAGACTGTTTTAGACACTTCGGCTCTGGAAATAGCAACTCAGTGAGAACAGAGTTCCTAGAAATCTGACAACACATTCAGTAGAAATTAATTGAAACATAATTCTTGTCATTGAAACCACATGCAGGACTTAGAACACTGGCCTTCAAAATCCTTGGCTATCTCAAGATAAACACAGATTTTAAAAGCACTGAGAGAAAATAGGACTCTGGCTTACAGACTACTGCATTAATCACTCTAATCCTTCTTGTTCAGAAAACTTCCTGTAATGCAGAGCTCAAGTTTCCTCACTGATTTGCAGAAACTAGTAATTTGGAGGAATCATCTTTCAAATGTAAATGGCAAGCTTAGTCTAAGAGGCCAAAAAAAATGTGAAGTCTGCTGTTGACATTCATTGTCACTTTTCAGAGTGCAGTGATGTGCTCAAGCTTTTGAACTCAAAAGATAAGGATTACCTGGGTTTTAATAATTTAGGTTTTCCTTTTTAGAAAAACTTCTATGAAGAGTCTGTTGAACTCAGTTGTTGTTAAACCAGTGTTTGGCATGGATGCATGCAGATTTGGTGATTGTTAATTCTAAAGATTACCGTTTAGCAGCACTACTCTTTTTTAAACCCGTTTCTCTTGTACCCAGAAAACCCCACATTTTTAAGCTGTCATCATTCTCAAATGACATCAGTTTGGAATCTCTAGCAGAATCCATGTACATTAAAATTTTGCTGACATACTTCATTCTAGGTTTAAACCCCGTTTCTCTAAAGGACAGTTCAACAAAATATGAACAAACTGTCTAACATGAGATTAGTGTAGGAATGCAGCTTGAAACTTCAACCTTAATCCTTTCTGTTGTAAGAATGTTCATGTATAATAGGGCAGATCTGGTTTTGTTCCATTTTTTGCACCTGTGAGTGTAAGACAAGTTACGAACGGAGTTTAAACCCTATTGTATGACTGTGTTTAACTGTTGAAATGAAAATTTCTGCATGAAGGGGTCAGATGTTGGTATTGCCTTGTGGAGATGCTCAAAAGATGTGAAGGGGGAAAAATTCTGCTGGTGCAATTATAGTGTAGTCTTCATGTGAACAGACTTTTTCATAAAATTCTCTGGAAACTGCTGTTGGATATAATATTACAAACTATCTTACTCTCATAACAACCAAAAACTTTGTTCTCCAAAGTTGCACCTTTTTGTGCTTCTTGACACTTCTAATTGATACAACTTTCATAATTGAATATATATTTGAATTTTAAAAGTTTATATAGTCAATTACAGTTTTGTGCAACTTTGACATCCCTCTTTACTGTCACTCTTCATTTGGTGCATTCATGGTTTAATACTTGATTTTTTAAAAAAAATTTTAAGCTGCAGCAGTGGGAGACACTTGGAAAAACTTGAGCCAGATTGCATAAGGGGGCAGTGCTTACCAGTCTTAAAATATAAAGAGACTTATGAGAGTGGGCCCCAAAATTCACTTGGAATGTAATGTTCAAGGGTTCTTGTGGCTAGGAAAGTTTAATAGTGTAGTCATACAGCCAGTGTGAATCTGGAACTCTTCAAATGTCCTTGACTGATCAGATCCTTCATAGGATCCTCATCCATCTGAGATGGTGAAAGATGCACTTAACTGTTTGTCATTATTTAGTTGCTCCTTGTAGAGTTACTCATACCATATTTTCTAACCTGATTCAGTCAAAATGGTGTGGATTAGCTGGAGGAATATGAAACCCTGACTGAAGCAGGCTACAGGAGCCTTCAGAGGAGCAAGTCTGCCAGCAGAGCTCAGAGACAGTCTCCTGCAGCAGAGGAGCCGAGCTGAGCAAGCAGGTTACTGGGCAGTGATAGTTCGTACCAACACATCTGTTTGGACAAGGCACACATGCTCTGTTTCCAAGGGAGGGGCGGCTTTGTTTGTGTATTTCAGGAGTTTATCCCAGTGGAATTGCAGTGTGTACTTACACTGGTGAGTCTCTACCCTGCAGGTGAGTCCTGCACTTACCTTCAAGAGTGGATGTGGTGTTGGGTTTTGGATATGACTGTTCTTGGGAAAAGGCAGAGGAGAACAGTTGCAGCTCAGGTTTAGAAGCAGGTAATACAGCTGATGGTGGGAAGAGAGCTGCTGCCTGTGTGCCCGAGCTGCTTGGGCTGGGCTCATAGCACTCATTTCAGTACCTGCTCTGACCAGCACAGGATGGTGCCTGAGGAGCTTCACATGGTGCCACAGGACTATGAAACTGACCTTATGTAAAGTGCTTTACATAGACAGTAAAGATTACCAAAGAAGAATAAACAGAATATAACTAATATTCTTCTGTTTTATTCATGATTTGAAGCTTGATTCTGTACCTATCATCCTTTAGAAAAGAAGAAAATCATACTGTTCTTTGAAGTGCACTACCTAGAATTGCCATATTGCCTTTTATTTTGCTATTGTGTTTTTCAAGTTCCTGTTTCAAAGCTCAGGCTTTCATGGAGGATCCTTTTGCACTGAGATGGTGAATGCAAATGTGTCCGAGTGCTAATTTAAAATATGTTCCATGTCCCATTCTGAAAGCAAGCATACGCACACGTTAGGGTTTCCCTTGGCACTTGGAGTGGTCTAACAGCGAGTGTGTCGTCACCCGTTACATCAGGAGTGTTTGATGGGTACTTGTCAAACGCTAGTCTGGGATAACCTTGCTCTGGATTATGCTGAGAGAAGTGTCTGCAGTCAAGGAGAAAATAAAAAGTTGATTGGAAATAAAAAGCTGTTACTGCTTTTCATGTTTATATCATCAAAAGTGTTATCAACACAATTGGGAAGAATGCTGTGGAGATTGTTATTGGAGTTAAAATGTATATGTGTATATTAAATCCTTCGTTTTGTGAAAATTACACATTTTCTCCACTGGCATCTTAAGCATGTCTTCTAAAAATATGTATACTGGGGTGGAAGGAAGGGAAGGAAGGGGAGGAGAGCGGGGACGGGAGGAAGGGAGGCAGGCAGGAAGGAAGGCAGGAAGGAAGGCAGGAAGGAAGGTGTATTATCCTTAGCCAAGTCTCGAGTCAAGCCAAGGTGGTTGGCTGTAGGAAAGCACAATGCTGACAGCCCTTGGACAGAGACCCTTGCCTTTTGGGCTGGTGCATGTCCGATCACTTTTAACTACTTGACCAATTGCAGAGGCAGAAAGCAAGATTGCACTTCAGAGCACACAAAGGCTAGTCTAAATTTGAGCAGAAAACGCCAAATAGCCACAGCACAAGCATACTTTGGCTAAATGTGTTGTTTTGTCCTGTGTACTGTAGAATTTTTGTGATGGCACTTAATTACGGTAAGTCAAGATACCTGTTTAGTTTTTTATATAAATACATCTCAGCGTCACGAGGTTCCCCGGAACAAGTTCTAGATGGTGTGTTACATTCGTTGTGCATTTGATGACAATTGGTATGACCTTGCTGTGTTTACATAGTCACCTTTTTCACTTGATTATGAAACAATGAATTTGGAGGGATTTTCGGCTTTTTATATGCTTTTTCTGTATGAAATTGGTGAATACAGGTACTACACTGCTATAGTCAGAAGTAGAAATACTACAGTATTTCTGTCTCAATTTTTAGTGGTTTTTACTTCAATGACAACACCCCTTCCCCCCAACTCCTAAACCAAAGTTTGGAATATATATGGCTTCAGGAAAATGTTATCAGCAATGACTGAGTGGCAGATGTAGATGCTTACTAAGATCTAACTCAGTGCATCCTCCCTATTGCATGCATTATGTATTTTCCCCATCTAACTCATATAGCAGATGACTTTTTTGCATTAAGGGTAAAGATTATAGCAAGCTGAATAAAATCAGTGAAGTATAAATTTGTACTCAAAGATGAAAAGAAATCTGTCTAAAAAAAAGGGGGGGGAAATTAAGTGCACATTGTTCCTGCTGTCTGTCATCTGGGAGTGGTTGCTTATATCATGTAAGCTGGGCAACAGCATGAAGAGAATGAACAAATCTCAGATGCAAATTGATAAATCCCACCACTCATACAGACCTTTAAAAATGCATTCCATGTAACAGAATAATTTCTCTGCCATTTTGTTGCTAGAAATGGTGAGAAGTTTTGATTAAAAATTACTTTCTCTCTTAACCAATGCAAGATACTGGATCTAATTCTTGGGAAAGCAACCCAGGTATTAAAGCATTAAATCATACAAATATGTTCTTGGAGATATTTCAGTGTGATGCTGGAAAACAGAGTGTGTTTATATAGTAAGAAATGTAGAGATAAACGTATTTAGTTCCTGGCAAAATGAACAACAACACTTCCATTACAGCAGTAGTGTGCATGTTGGGTTTCTAATAGATAATGTCAAGTAGATGTTCAATTTATTATACATTTTTTAGTCTTTAATTACAAGCTGTTAATAATTGTCAATCTGATAATTAAATTAATAATCTTTAAAGTCCTTGAAACAAAAGTATCTCTCAAGTATGTTCTTTCTTTACTCCCTTCTTTCCTTGCTTATATTTTTTCTATTAGTCTAGAAAGGTGCAAAAAACATGTATATGAGGTTCATGGAGAGAAGAATGGTTCTGACTCAGACTAAGCAAATCTGAGCACATAGTTTTCTTAACCATTTAGATGTTTCTGAGTCATTCCGAGGTACAATCATCACATCTATAGAACATATAACTAGGTTTGTGTTTGTAGGCTCCAAAGTAGTGCCAACATGAAAGAGTCAGGTGAATTGAATGTTGTAAATATCTAGTTGAGTTAATGGATAATTTAAATATGCCTGAAATTAGTTCTACTGTATGTATTTATATGGTGGAGGTCTTTTTGTTTTATATGTTGCTTTCTGATTCTGGTTACTTGATGCCAAGCAGTATAAATGAGGACCTTTCTCTAAAGTGTAAAATTGATTAAATGTTAATGTGACTAATCAAAACATCAAATCTTGCCAGAAATTTCAATTCAGACATAGAAATGCTATCATCCCATGTTGCAAGCAAAGAAACATTCTGCCCTTCTTTTTGCAGAAGCTTCTTAGAAATGGAGTATATGAGAAATCTGCTGCCACATGGCCGGCCTGGTGAAGGTGTTGTTCTCAGCAGCAGGACTAAGGTAACCTGCAGCTCTCCACAAAGTGCCTCCAGCCCATACAGAAAGTGCTCGAGTTCTTCCACTGCTGGGCTGGGGGCATTGGTAAGCACACAATGAGAGAGTCCTTAGATGGAAGAAACCTTCACAGGTTGTCTCTTATGTTTGTATTTCAATGACAGCGCTACAGCAAATGCTTGTATAGTTGATATTTAGTAAGAGTTTTCATGGCTTACCTTCTGTTTTATAGGCTGCTGAGTTAAGAAATCTAAAGTAGTTCTGCTTAGGTTTCACATGCATGTTTGAGTAGGAGGTAGATTTTACTAATTGTTTTTAATCAGATTAATGAGGAATTTATTTTCTGTTGCTGTGAGTGACTAGTGCAGTGATATAACTCCTTTGGTACCAGAGATTTGAACATTATTTAAAAAAATCATTTATTAGAAACAGGGTGCGTAGTAACTAATTGGACATTTCATAAAGATTTTGTTTACTGGCAGATGGATGATATGACACATGTAATGTATATACAGTATTGCCAACTGTAGGCATTAGAAATCATGAGTCAGACCCTTAAAAGTCTTGAAAGTGGTTAAGAAAATGTGACAATTAATTTCTGTTCTTTGGGCCCCTAAGGTAACATGAGTCAAGCTTGCGACAAGGCTTGCTTGAGACTTCAGAAAGGAAAACTGAGGATTTTGACTAATCACATGTCTTTTAGAGTTGGAACTTTAGGAAAAAAAAAACCACAAAACCTTGCAAGACTGGCAATAAAAGGATAATTTGGCAATGCTCTAATAGAGCAGGATGTCATTAATCTGAAAATAATCATAAGACTGAATTTATTTGTGAACATCTGTGCAAACATAATACAAGCCTTGGATAGTGAGGTTTTCTGGGTAGGATGGTTATATCTGCTAATCTACAAAACAGGCTGCCTTTGCCAAAGGCATAAACCTAAATTTGTAGAGTCAATTTTTTAATTGTTTGAAATGACTATTAATAAAATGAGAGAGATAAATTGTTTACCATAGTAACAGAATTACCCTGTGCATGATGATGAAGTTGATGAAATCATGCATCAGAAGAAAGTAAGAAGCGAGATGAAAACTCCACTGTTTCTCTATGGTATATGCAAACTTCATATGTTGTTTATGTTGTTAGACCCACTCATTGAATTATTTGTCTCTCTCTTGTTGTGACAAGATAACAAGTTGTTGCAGTTACCTTAGGCCCAGCTCTGTCAAGGGTAGTAGGTATCTAAAGAAAAATCTAGGCTGAGATCAGATAAGCTAAAGGGAGGAATCCACAAATCCTTTCTTTTCTAAATCTAGCACAGCAATCTGTATGGCTGTAGTTGCCAGTTTTTTCCAGTAAAGTTATTTAGATATTAAAAAGACAAACTGAGCTTTTAGCATTCCTGGCAGGCTGCAAGGCCATGTGGGATGTACAGATTGAGCACCAGTTTTGCACTTGCATCTGCTGGAGGACACGTGCCTCTTGCCAATGGGAGTGCAACCCAATTTACAGCAAGAGCAGTTCTGTGACAGGAGGAGCAGGCTGGAAATGCTGTGGCAGGTCCTTTAGATACACTGGTTTAGAGGTTGATTAGACAATGGGGGGTCTGGGTTTGGTGCCTACTCCACCTCAGAAGTTTTGCTATGCACTCTACAGACCCTGTTGCATGAGGCCTCCTTTTAGATTGCTCATGACACTCTCTTACTGCACAGAAAGGGCTGCGAGAGCCACAGGAAGGAGGGATTTTCTTTCTCATTGAGCTAGAGAGTGTTATTTCCACTTGCTTATTCTGATTTCTCCATACAGCTCTTGGATTCCCTTTTTTTTTTTTTT
>VZTJ01003936.1:0-11391 GCA_013397795.1 Orthonyx spaldingii
CTGGGAACAAAGCTGGTCTTAAACTAATTGTAGCAGCATAAGGTATAGACTGATGGGTATTTCCAAAGTTTACATCTCATTTAAAGTGTCTATTTCAGCCACACTTGCTGCTGCAAAGGAGGGATACCTAACTGGATAGTTACCAGGGGTTTCTGACTCCAAAATTCATGCAAGCTTCATGTAAAGCTGCATGGATTTATTTGAAACTCCAATTTAAAAAAAATAGTTTGTTTTTGGAATTGTCAGTAGATACAGTTTAAAGCATTCTTAAATGTTAGCAGTTCAGGAGTCAACTGCATGTAAAGAGATAGAGTGTTATACACTGCTTATCTCTTGCCAGTGAAAGTCCCACAGAAAAATGCAAAGGATATTTTAATTAACAGAACACCAGTTTTTTTCCCCAGATCTTACTAAATCTGGTCTTCCTCTCAGATCAGTCAGGCCTGCTGAATAACTGTGGGAAATAAACAACACATGATATTCCATATCTGATTTTTCCCTCTCTAAGGCAGAATGATGTATTCATAAGTGCTGAGATATAAAATCCATTAAAAAGGAGACTGCAAACCTAGTCAGACAACTACTTCACTATTCTGCTACAGGTAAAACATTCAAAATTACTAATGTTTTCTACAAAGACACAGCAGCAGTTACCACTCACTCTGACAACAAACCTTCCCAAAAACCAACTGTCAAAAAACAGATCTGGAAGGAGCATGAACAAAGTTACTATGATATATTTTCACTTTCCAGCACTGTTTCACTCAAACACAGGGATTTTTGTCTTTGGCTTCGTGCTACAAAATGCAACTGTAGGAATTCTGGTGATGATTAAATTAATACCCCCACCTCTTAGCTGTTCTTTACTAATCAGTCATCATAATCTAAACAACTGGAGAATAAACATCTAAACCAGCATGTGAAATAAAAGGTGCATTTGATTGGATTATGGGGCACTGGCTCTGCTGAAAAATAAGTGATCACAAGGAAATAACCAAATGTGTCTTCTTTTTAATTTAAAAATCTCAACAAGCTCAGCACGCAGAACATGCTACAAGAACTAAAGACAAATTTATTTCATCATAAAAGCACCTGCCACTGTTGTGCCAACCTGCTTGCCATGAGGAGTACAAGTACCCAGAGAAAGGTGTCAGTGAAGTGTAAAACAGCAGTTGTCAGACCTTGAAAATATATTATGCCAATTTTAAGCACTGCTTGAAGGAATATAACCAGAGCAGCAGCTTCACTTGTATTTACAACAAAAATCACAAATGTACATGATGTATTTCTATGAACAGTCCTTACACAAGTAGCTTTAGCACAGTAAAAGTAGCTCTGGTATATTAGTCAAACAGGTAATGATTTTAAAGTCTTTCCTTTTTCATTTGAAAGACTGGAAGCTCCTTATTCTAGCAAAAGGTTAGTTCCAGGGAACAGTCTTTGAAATAGATTATAGCAAAGGCTTTACCAACATCCGTTGATGAACAGTTGTACAGAAAGCATAAAAAGAATGATTTGTAATTTGTCATATCTTTTCCACATCTGATTACACTGAAGTAATAGCTAACTAAAAAAAAAAAAACCCTTCTCCCCTATTCAGGTCCTTCCTTTGCAGAGCTATTATTATTTCTGTATTATTTTATGTTTTAAGGGATACTGAAATTGCTGGGCAAAGCAGACACTGGCGAGAGCAGTTTTTTCTTCCAAACCTAATAAAATGTCATCCCACAAAGGCAGGTTCACAGCGCTTCTGCCACACAGTGTTCAGAGGAGGAACAGAGCCAGTACTTGCTTCCTATTTGCCTTCATCCGTATTTAAAATCATGCAGAGAAAAGAAATTTTAGATTTAAGTATTTTTAAAAAAAAATTAAAAGTGTTTTAAACATAGAATTTTATCTTTCACACTGATAGCAATGGTGTTAAAGAGGATAATCTTTGGCACAGACCAAGTGATGCTGTCAATGTTGGTGGCCAGGAAGAGTGAAAACATCCAGTACAACAATGTTCAGGCACGCTGCCAGCAAATGGAGGAGGAGAAGGAAAGCAGAAAATCCTCCAACAAACCCTTAAACTATTCTTAAGCCTCCCCACTCATCACCCCTTATGAAATTGTATTGATTTTAGAGAAGCTGGGTTTCCTTTCACTTGTAAACCAACTCTAATTTAATTACTTACATTCCAGGGACATTAAAAAAAAAAGCCAAGAATTTTGATCAGCCAAAACATGACTGACGTAAATCAACTTTTCTCTCTGTATTTTGAATTTTTCCATCATATTCTTTAACATTTCCTCACCAGGTCACGTCTGGCTTAGCAGCCAATCTCTCAGGCATACTTACTGAATTGGATGCTAGTGAAGGTAAAATACGCTGCTGTATTTCCATGAAATTAGAGAAAACAGGGAAGGGCTGATCTTCCCTGTCCTGCCTATCACATTTATTTCTCACACAAGAGCACCAACTTCTGCATGATTTGAATTCTGCACTATTTTTAAAAGCATTTGTGTTACAGAGTGGACTCCACAACACAGGCAGATATAAGTACTCAGTGAAAAGGACCAGAACCCAAGGTCATGTGGCTACACAAGCACTTTCAGCAGAACATCTTGGATTTTTATGCCTAGCTGATTAAACTATATAATTCATTCCTGTCCACAGCAATAACAGAAACAGCCTTACACTCCAGGCATAAATTAATCACATTTCCAAGAATCAGTGTCCTGAAAACACTGGGCGAGTCTGGGAGCACATCACCAGCTGGTATCAATTGCTGTAACTACAGCAGCTTTGTGGGAATTGCACTGTTTTATACTAACTGAGGATCTTCCTCACAATTTAATGTTCATCAACGTGGATCGATATAACTGGTGTTACCACTGTGGAAAATTAATCACTCTGAGTAGCTGCATAGTCTTGAGTCTATGTTATGGACAAATAGGAAAAAGAGAAGGTTGGGTGTGTACATGGAAATAAAAGCCCTCAAAAGTTGTTAAATGCTGTATTGGGTTTGCAGGGACAGGTTTTGGTAGCAGTGGGGCTGCAGGGATGGCTTCTGTGAGAAGCTAAAAAGCTTCCCCCGTGGCTGGCAGAGGCAACCCCTGGAGGCTCCAGGACAGACCAAAGCCAAGCCAGCCAGGAATGATAGCAACATCTCTGATAACAGATTAAAAAAGGACAAAAAAGTTATTGCACAGGTATTATTTCAGCAGAGAAAAGAGGAGTGAGAATATGGGAGGGAACAGCCCTGCAGACACCCAGGTCAGGGCAGAAGGAGGGGCAGGAGCTGCTCCAGGTGCTGGAGCAGAGATTCCCCTGCAGCCCGTGGTGCAGCCCAGGGTGAGGCAGCTGTGTCCCTGCAGCCCATGGAGGGCACGGGGATGCAGGGATCCACCTGCAGCCCATGGAGGAGCCCACACCAGGGCAGGTGGATGCTCAAAGGATTCTGTGAACCTGAGGGAAGCCCATGCTGGAGCAGGGTCCTGGCAGGGACCTGCAGACCCGTAGAGAGACGAGCCCACACTGGAGCAGATTTGCTGGCAGGACTTGTGACCCTGTGGGGGACCCACACAGGAGCAGGCTGTCCTTGAAGGACTGCATCCCATGGAAGAGTGACCCATGTTACAGACATTCATGGACAACTGTTGCTCATGAAATGGACTCACATTAGAGAAGTTCAGGGAGAACTGTCTCCTGTGTGAGTAACTCCACACTGGAGCAGGGGCAGGACTCTTCTCCCAGAGCAGCAGCAGGAACAACCTGTGATGAACTGATTATTACCCCCATTCCCCATCTCCCTGCACTTCTGTGGGGAGGAGGTAGAGCTGGGAAAGAGGGAGGGTGGGGTGAGGTGTTTTTAAGATTTATTTTGTATCTCATTTTCCTGCTCTGTTTTTCTTGCAATAAATGCAGTTAATATCCCCAAACTGAGTCTCTTTTGCCCATGACGGTATTTGTTGAGTGATCTGTCCCACTTCTTACCTCAACCCATGAACATTTGCTTTATTTTGTCTCCCCTGTCCAGTTGCAGAGGGTAGTGATAGAACAGCTCTGGTGGGTGCCTGGCACCCAGCCAGGGTCACTCACTGCAAATGCAAAGATACCTCTATTGGCTCAGGAGCTCTCTGCCCCTACAACTGTTGAAGCATGAAAGCAGCCCTGGAAACGTGTCACCAAATGTTTGGTCTATTCTCATACTCATATCTTTGAGCTATTGGTGGAAAATACTTTGAGACTGTATGAAAGTCTTTTGAATACGTGCATTTAAAGGCATCCTAAAGTCCTGAAGTCCTATCATGCTTCTGTTCAAAATAAGAGAATTTTGAGGCTTTTTATCACAAAGAAAAATTACTCCTTTCCTTAGGAACTTCACTTTATCCTATGCTAAAATGTTGCTTTGATATAGGCTGTCCAATAACAATGTTTTTGCTTACCGTAGATATAGGAAACTCCAACAAGCTCAAAGATGGCAATAATGACAAGAGAGTAAGAGGCTGCATAAGTGTCCACAAGCTGTAACATGTACATTCCACCCTAGGGAAAGAAAGATAAAAGATTACTCGTGGCACGGGGGCAGGCAGACTGGGGAGGAACAGGACCCAAGTAAGCATCCAAACACCGACTACAGTTTCTTCCTTCTGGAAGAATGAATATCAAATCCAACAAGAACCAAGCAGAGGGTACACCTGGTTCTGGTAGCTAGGACAGCTTGGGAAGGCTTCGAATTCAGCCCTTTTAAGATTAAGGACAGAACTGTGATCAGACCTTCCACCTGCAGTATCTCACACCACAAAATACTATGTCAAAAGCAAAATCACCATTGAAAGCAGAACTACCATAATAATGAGTCCAGTTCATCTGTTTGGAAAGGATTTAACAGCCTGTCTTCATGATGGAGTTAAGCAGCATAATTCAAGTGAATAAAGGACTGAATCCATCCTGGGCTTTAGAACAGTGAAGTTGGTCTGGTAGTCATGAGGTAAGGGGGAAGAAAAGAAAGGGAAAAGGGGGGAAAGGATGGATGAAACATTAATTAGTAAAATATTTTGTGCATCTCATCTTGAAATTTCTGAGAGTTTTTAATGCTGGAGGTATTAGTGAAGAAAAGGCACTGAAGGTTATCAATAGTAGATGGGAATTCCAGTATTAACTCCACAGTTTGCCAAGACTGTTAGCATGTGTATGTCTAATCTCAGAGGAACGGCACTCAAAACGGGTGTGCATGTTTGTATGACATTCAAAGTTGGGGGTTTTTTTCCTTAATTCATAGAATGGGTTGGGTTGGATGAAACCTTAAAGATTATTTCATTCCAACCCCCCTGCCACGGGCAGGGACACTTCCCACTGGACCAGGTTGCTCACAGCCCCATCCAGCCTGGTCTTGGACACTTCCAGGCGTGGGGCAGCCACAGCTTCTCCGGGCAACCTGTGCTCACCCCCCTCACAGGGAAGAATTTCTTCCTAATATCCAATCTAATCCTGCCCTCCATCAGTTTGGGTTGAATACTTAATGTATATTACTATTTTGGAGATGTTCGGCTAGAGAAAATTTTATAGGCCTGATTCTCAGAGGGATTTGAACAGCAAAGTGTTTTAAGTAGATCTGTCAGAGCATCCATGGGAAAAAAAAAAGTCTTTCAGACACACCGTGTATCACGTGGCAGAATTCAGCTAAACCTTTTGCAGCTTGTGCAGGAGGAAAACAGCCACCAGAGGGGGGCTGCGGACAGCCAGCGGTGCTCAAAGCCGGTGACATTACCTGAGTGATCATAGGAAATCCCATGATGAAGAAGGACACGCAGCACCCAAGAGTGAACAGTGCCTTGTGCGTACGCAGGTACTTGGGGAACTCATCTGACACAGAGGTCACGATAGTCTCGATGGTGGCGAACTGAAAGACAAAATAAATGGTTCATTTCAGCGCTCACAAAGTGGTGCAGCTGGATATAAAACAATATAAGGGAGTATTTTGGATCCGAGGTGTTAAATGCTCAGGCGGCAACACCAAAGCTCTGCAAAAATGATTTCAGCACTGATGGCCTTACTTCATTCCTCTTTTTTCATGACTCACTGCCCACATGGAAAATAGCAATTAATTGCATGGTCCTCCAAATCATGCAAATAGGAAATAATAAATAAATAGGAAAATCAAAAGGAAAAGAATGGGACACAAAAGCAGTTTACCATCGTGTCTAATCCAAGAGTTAGAAGCATCAGGAAGAATATTATAGCCCAGAAAGGAGAGAGGGGCAGCCTAGTTAAGGCTTCTGGGTAAACCACGAAAGCAATCCCAGGACCTAGAAATAAGAAAAATAAAGGTCATCAGATTTAATCTTTCTTATTTACAGAAAGACTTAAGCATTACAGAGTTTAGCCGTACCTGATTAATTTCTATTTACACTGTAAATTTCAAATCACTTATTTACTCCAACTTTCCAGCCAGAATACATGTTCAACCAGTATACCAACACACTGATCCAAATTTGTTTAAAAATCAGCAAAAATTGCATGCTGCAGCTATGTTTGTGTCCTGCTCTGCGATCAAATTCCTGTCACTTCCCTGCCAATTAACAGCCCATGGCAAACACCCACACCTCAGTGCTACAAGGAAGAGTGGAAATGCAAATACTCTTCTTCAACTCATTACCACACTGTTAAATGATGAGCGAATATAAAAGATGCCCAGACCTGATACCAGACAGAAGGTGATAACTACCGTGATTCTAAAAAATCCACAAAAAAACCTGAAATAATGCAGAGCACAAGAAATAAGGAGATGGAATCTTTTAAAGCCTAAATCAGGAATTTTCTGGGTTGGGTTTTT
Source organism: Orthonyx spaldingii (assembly GCA_013397795.1). Taxonomy (NCBI): domain Eukaryota; kingdom Metazoa; phylum Chordata; class Aves; order Passeriformes; family Orthonychidae; genus Orthonyx; species Orthonyx spaldingii. The sequence goes on from VZTJ01003936.1 coordinate 6,821, forward strand.
GGGGGTTTTTTAAATTCTTTGATATATTGGGTTTTAATTTCTATTGACTGTAAAGAAAAAGTATTTTTATAAGTGCTTAGATTTGCCTGGGAGCAAAGGCTGGCAGCACTACAGTAGATGGCACTTCTTCTCCACTTATCCCAGCTGAAGGGATGCCCACTTCAAGCACTCTGAAAGGTGCTTCCTGCCAGATGAGACACAAGTGAGAGCCAAATTGTCCTTATGCCAAGAGAACGGGCTCCCCACTCGCTCTGCCCTGGACATTTCTAATTTAGATCGTTGTACCCCAGTTCCTGCAGCTGCACATGCTGCTTCTCTTCAAGAGAGAACTGCTGCTTGCTCATGTACTGAGAAAAATACAGTTTCAGCAGCATAAAAATCGTCTCCTTGGGCAACTTGTGAAGTGCTTGAGGTTCCTTCTAAACAAAAGGTAAATACAAGAGTTAAAACACAGCAAAAATAAAACGCAAAACAAACTCTGTACATGACTCAGTAAGTGCTGCTGCCTTTAAAATGTGCTGCAAAAAAATTACTTTTTTCATGTAGAACTACTATTGTATTGATAAACACCTCTCTAAGGTCTTGATTAGAGATTTCTTCTTGACTATTGGAGATAAGGGCTCTCATTACACTCCCTGCCTGCATATGGAAGTTTAATTGTCTCAGAATAATTAGTTCCCATTAATCACACTTCTAGGAAAAGTTAAATTATAGAATATGAAACTGTACATGTCTCCATGCCAGCCCCTCATAACTCTCCTAGATCCAACCACAGGACAACAGTCACAGGGAGGCTGGCTCCCATTCCTTCCATCTTCCAAGATTTAATGGGTATGAACTCTTTATTTAAAGTGCATTAAAGCCAGGAAAACTCCAAATACTTTGTATGTCTTAAAATTTAAAAATTAAAACGACCTTGAACTTTAATTTTAAAGTACTAACAATTTTCAACTACACTATGTTCTTAATCAGAGAGCAGAACAAAAAGAGATTATCTTTCCCTCCATGTTTTATTTGTTCGTCAGATAGATGAGTTTTTCCTGAAAAGAATATTTTAAATGAAAGCACATACTATGTTTTTCAGATTAATATTTTAAGAGAAAATAAAAGGAAAAAAAACCAAAAAAAACCCCTTCTTATTTCCATTAACATTGTCATTCAAGGTTCTGAAAACTTGAAGGGAGATTATGTTTCATCATCATTTTGGCTTTTTTCTCCTTTGCTGCAAAAAGAAATACAACTTCAGAATTAAAAAAAATAATAATCAGGCAATGACAAGAGCTGGTTCTTTTCACCAGCTCTTGAGTCTGCTTTTTAACTATGGTTATTCAATGCACTGTGTCTGTCCACAATTATCCTTAACCTTCACTCTCTTCCTATTGCAAATTCCTCTTCTATTACTTCACTAAATTTTACTTGCCCCTGTCACGGAGAGCAGCAAAGCTTCACCTTTGTGAAATAATTTTAAAGGGTCTGAACAGGTCTTACAAATGCACTTACAGCTGTTTCCACATGCTCTGCCACAGCTGGGAACACAGAGCTCCAGCCTGGGACTAGTTGCTCACTCCAAGACCACCAGCAAGCACTCAGCACAAAAGGGTTTTTGCCCTCCTGTGCTAAATATTTCACCATCTCCAGCGAGATGCACCAGCTGAGCCAAGTGTTCCCTCCACCATCCTTGACAGTTCTGCCTCTCATCTCACCTTTCTCCATCCCTTTGGAGCTTCCACTGCAGCTCCACCGAAGCACAGCCTCTTTGGCTGTCTTAAAAACTCCTACAGCTCCCTGACAGGAGGGTACAGCCAAGTGAGGTTCAGGCTCTGCTCCCAGGCAACAGGCGACAGGACAAGAGGACACAGCCTCAAGCTGTTCAGACTGGAAACCAGGAAGAATTTTTTCACTGAAAGAATGGTTAAACATTGGAATGGGCTGTCCAGGAAGGTGGTGGAGTCCTCATCCCTGGAGTTGTTCTAGCAATGACTGGCACTTAGGGTTGTGGTTTATGCCAGTTGGCATAGGGGTGCTCAGCTCTACAAATGAAGACCTTTCAGGTCCCCACTTACGACCTTCTCTCTTCACTAACCACGATGTTCTAATCAGTTCTTCAGGAATGCTTTGCTTCTCCATGGAGGCATCTCCTCGCTCCCCACAGTTCAGAAGCACAATCCACCCCTCGCACCAGATTTCTCCCACCCTCCTCTCATCCAAAACTCCCACCACCAGAGATAACTTCTATCTTGAAGAGGATTTGACAAACGGCAGCAGAGACCAACGAGAAAGGCAATAATCCCTCAGACTGCATGAAGGGGCCATCCTGCCCTACCCTCCATCAGTCATTTACACAAAGAGTCAAAATGAGTCTCAACTTCCTTCCTTCTCTTACCAAACAAGCGATGGAGAGGCTTTAACTAAAACCTTGACTTCCTGGAGTACCTTCTCCTGTACAGAAATGCCTACGTGTGGTTTACTAATCCACACCAGTTTGAAGCCATCATTCCCACCTCCAAGATCAATGCTATCATTAATAGCAGAGCTGGAAGTGCCACGGGATGCCTGCCTAAGTAATGAAATACCAGTGAGCCCTACCTTGGTCTGCCACAGCTTCGATATTCACTTTGAGTTCGTTTGCCATGAAGCCAATCACTGAGAAGATGACAAAGCCTGCAAATATACTTGTGGCACTGTTGGTACACGTGACTATCAATGTGTCCCTGCAAAGAAAACACAGGAAGCTTGTTGGGATACACACAAGGAAGGTTTTGTATGTCCATTTCAGGAGACTCTCACGAGCACTCACATCTTGTGGGAGTGTTGGTAGAGGCACCCTTTTATGCTCATCAGGTGCATCAGATGCTGATCAGAGAACACAGAAGTCTCCACAGCACCACCAGTGATCAGCCGTGCCAGTTTCCATCACCCACAAGCCATGTAGGAACAACAGAGCCAGGCAGGATTTATGTTGGCTAGAATTGCTTGTTCCTACTGATATTTGTTTGTCAGAAACAGAATGAAATACCTGAAAAGCAATCAAAGAACCTCACTGAGCTGGCAAACTTCTAGAATTTCAAACAGAGCATCTCTTAATGGGAATGATTCTGTTAATTCTTTGGGTCTACAGAAAAAAAAATGATAATGTGCTGTTTGGAATCATCATCTGTTAATCTTCTTCCAAGACTTAGATAGGTTTGAAATATTTTAGGTATTCATTATGAAGTCAATTTATGTAAATTTACTGCAATTATAGATTTTTAACTATGTCTAAAATTAATGTGTAACTGAAAAGTACAATTGCAGTATTTAAATGTGATTAATATAGAAATTGAATGAGCAAATAGTCATGCTTCGTTTCAGTATTCAAGGTTGTGTTGTAAAATTAAAAATATTAGAAGTAACAAAGCTTTTCTAATTACTTCTACTTGAGTCTCCCATATCCCTCTCTAATAGTTAGCATGTATTTGGTACTAGAACTGTAAGATTTTTATACTTCATTACCACATATTCCCTTCAAAATTTTCATTAACGTCTTCCAAGCTGCAAAAAACATTTTTAAATTAATGCAGAAAGGTAGCATGATGCTTCTGCCATTTTTTGCTTCCTGATATTCTGATTGTATTAATTTATCAAAAAAAAAAAAAAAAATCATAGCCTAGGAACAGCATTTTCAAAAATAGGAACCAAAGGATTGCTGGGTGGGAGTTACTGAGTATGCAACACTATTACTTTTCATCCACATTTTGGGATAATTGTATTAAATTACTTTTGAGCACTAGTAAAAATGTTTTTGGAATTCCTTTTTAATATCCTAATCCACATTTCTTTTTGAAGTGAAGTATTTTTTTATGCTCTACTTGGAAGTCATAGGATATGGCAGTGGAAATCCCAAGGGGTGTGTCTTTTGAAGTCTTGATCAGGGTAAGTTTTTGAGCATCCTCCTGGGTGACTCCCTGTGCATGCTGCTGGCTGTCCTGAATCACCACCTCTGGCATTGCAGGAACTGGCAAAGATTCACTTCAGACTGGCTTTAAAGACTGTGAAATAGCAGGGAAGCACCCCACTAATGTCACCTGCTCTCCTTTTTTCCACCTGCAGATATTTATACTACACACAACTATAAAAACTATACACTGGTGTTTTTCCTTGTAAAATGGCTTTCAGTGATTTCAAATGTCACAACATGAAATAACTTTGTGCGTGTAAAACCATGGTAAGAGTAATTGAGGAAAAAAAGAATATTTAGGAGATGTAAGAATCCCATATATAGAAGATGCAAGTTAAAATCCCACATCTCACAGTGGCAAACATCAGCCCACTCTACACTGGGCTGTCCTTCAGCAGGGCTGCTAAGTGACTCTGTTTCACTGCTCACAGCTCTTCACACTTCCCAGATTGCCCTTCAACCCCAACCTCCTGATTCTGAAAATGAGGAGCCAGTAGGATCTTTAATAAGCCTAAATGCTCATCTTGAAACTAGTAGGTTAGGATCTGGGGAGAAGAGAAAATACACAGAACCAAATGTAAAAAAACCCAAATGTTTAAATGTAAAAAAATGGAGGGGAGGGGAGGGGAGTGGG
>VZTJ01003936.1:22034-135042 GCA_013397795.1 Orthonyx spaldingii
GGGCAGGGGGGCGGCTTTCTCAAAGATTTGTTGGGCACGAGGTAATTTTGTTCACTCTGACAAAAAAATAAAAAGCGCATTGGCAAATCGGGACGTTCCCTACGCAACCTTCCCAGTGGTTTCAGCGTCAGAGACGCTGTTCATCCGCATAGACCCTGCTGGTGTCAGCTCCTCCGGAGAGTATTTCACATTTCGGCGTAAGCAGAGTGGAGCGTGCGCCTATGCAGGGGAGGGGAAGGGAGGAGGGGGCTGAATGTACCAGCATCACACGCGTTTCTCCTTCGTCCTTGCTTTTACGGGTTACGAGCGTTTGTTTCGGCGGACGAAGTAAATAAAAAATTCGCAGTAGAGCCGGCAGTGCTGCAGAGCGGTGCCAGCAGGAGCGGTCGCCCCGGCAGGGACAGCGGAGCTTTGTTCCAGCGCCCGGCCCCGGCTGCCTCCCGTCGCTCCCCGGCACCGCGGGGCAGCTGAAACTCGCTCGCCAGAATTATTGACGGCCCCACTAAAGCCGAGGAGCTGGGGGCCAGCAAAGCAGAACGGCGAAAATCGGTTTTCGCGAATAGATCAGTCAGTCTCCCAGCTGGAAAATGCTTTTGCCTCCCAGCAGAGCTCCAGAGCACGTTTGCAGCACAGCTCTCGTTAATTTATGATGTCGCTTCGCACATCTTCGGGCATGGGGGTTACCTGTACCAGAGGTATTTCATTATAACATGCACATAGAGGTATTTTTACACACGCACACTGCCTGCAGATTGCTGTACCTTCCTACCTTTAATGTCACTTTCCTGCCTCTGTTCCATCACGCAGCACAGCAGCCTGCTCTCGTGGGAGGTGTCCCTGCCCGTGGCAGGAGCGGAGTGGAACGGGATGAACTTTGAGATCCCTCCCAAGCCGAGCCCCTCTGTGATTCCATATACTCCCCGCGGGTCTATTTAGAAATCGAGGGGCGCTCACAGGAGCTGGCTTAAGGAGGGAGGGGGAAAAGCTGGTGGTGTTTGGCAGCGTCTCCTTCTCGAGGCACCCTCCAGCCGCAGAGCGCTCGGCTCCTCGGCTCAGCTGTGCTGACCTCCCGTCTGCATTAACGCCTCTGAGGGCACGGGCCGAATTAAAAGCGACAAGGCAGAAGTACAGGAGGCATTTTGGTCGGGAAGACCCCTGAACGTCTTCTAGAGTCACTGGGTTGACTTATTTTGTTTTCTCAAAAAATTGGAAAACTCCCTCTTCACGTTCTTTTCCAAGGTATATTTTTGCTGTCTCCACTAGCACTGAGAAGTGAAATCGAAGTTTTACCCCTGGAAAAAGGGAATCGGTCTCTTTACTTTCTGAAAAGGCAAGAGCACCCCTCTTTGCCCTGTACCCTGGGGAAAACTCTCGGAGGGGCACGGCCGAAGGCTCCCCCTGAGCACCGGAGCCAAGGACCCATTCTCGTTCAAGAGGGAGAAGCACGGCTCGGTTTTCAAACATTTTCCTTCGTCCTACCCGTCCGTGGCCGGCCCTCGAGGCCGAGCAGCCCAGCTCCCTACCGACCCTGCCCTTCCACGCGCGGCTTGGGATGGAAACACCTGCTTTGGTCCAAACTCCGAGTTTGGGTTTACGGTTCCTTTCACAACCAACCCAAATCCCTGCGGCGTGGAGGTTTAGCGGCCCAGTTAGCAGACGCCAGGCTCATTCAAATGGTTTCCCTGAGCTCCTTCTCACCGTCCCTGCCAAACGCCTGTCCCGCAGGCGGACCCCGCTCCCAGCCCACACCGTGTCCCAAGGGATTAAGGAAAAGCAGCGGTACGGAGCTCACACCCAGCACCGCCCACGCCTGCCTCCCTCCCTCGGGGGCTCTGGGGAAGTCACCCACCCTCGACGTGAGACTCCTCTGCCTGGGGGGGATCCCTGTTTTCTTCCCGAAGGGAATAGCTGGGAGGGAGGGCGGCTGCTCCAGGGCGGGGGAGTCTCGGTCTTCCCGAAAGAAGGGAAGACAGCCCTTCTCTTCCCCGAAGGAGCCCTTGGGACCCCTGCGAGCGGTGCCTCCCCCGCGGGGGAAGGGCTGCCCGCAAACCGCCCCCTCCGCGGCCCGTGGAGCGGACCAGCGAGTCTTAATTACTTTGTCAAAGATGAAAAATAGCGATTGATTTATTTTTCTCCCCTCGCTGGCCATCTTTCCTCTTCCCCTGCCCCTTGTTTGCAGATAAACAAATACACGAAGGAAGGCGGCGGTGCTGAAGCCCCGGGAGAGGGTCTGGGGCTGTACCCGATCCGCGGCCCCGCGGGCTCGGAAGGTGCTCCCTGCCTCCCTCACCTCCCCCCGTTCCCTCATCACAGGCACTTTCCTGGCTCTATGCCGCATTCGTGCCGTGCCTCAGTGGAAAAAAGCCAAGTCACGACAGGAGCAAGCGCTGATACCTCTCCACAAACACCCCAAGCACGCCCACCGGCACCCATGCAGTTTCAATCCCTGCGCTAAAATCCCCCGTCCTGACTTTATGACGGAATTAAGCATTGCAGCTATTGATCTGAAATCTTTCTCCTCCCTTCCTGCTGGAAAGTTTGCTAAAAGGGATGGAGGCGGCCGCAGCAAGAACCTGCACTCCCTTCCCCGTGCAAAGAGAACAGACCCGTTCTTAAGGCAAAGATTCACCTTACCAGGCTGCAATATTTTGCCTCTCTCAGTTAATTATTTTCAAATAATGAAGAGACTGTAAAAATCTTTCAAGTGATAATTACCTGTTATTTTTATCCTGTGAAATGCCTCAGGCTCATCTCATTATTTATTAGCTCTGCTGTACACTTTCCAATTGCCGTAATTCACATAACTCACTGGATGGCCCCTGGATCTTCAGATAATTATCAAGGTCTGGTATCCTCGTGGCAAAAGGAGTCAGTTCCCTGAGAGGTTTAACTTCTTCTTTGGAGACTGTAAATAACAGAATTAAAAGAAAGGGGGATCAGGTGGGGGTAAAGCAGATGCATTTGGAGGAAATTTCTGCACCACTGGTCAGGCATTTATGCTCCTAACAGCTATTTTCCCCAGATATATATGTTTCTTCATTTGTCCAGACATTTGCCTTAATCACAGGGCATAATCTCAATATAGGACATAACAACCACAGATCTGAACTTTCACCTTGCAACAGAACAGGGCATTAAAAAAAAGCATATATTTAATGGGGGGAAAAGATAAGTAGATGTTATTTAGAGCTCTAAATAGATTTTCATGATTTACCCATAAGCAATCAAGTAAAGGATTTTAAATTTTTTTTTTCTGATGACACAGTAAGCTCCAGACTTAGCCTAGAACTTAACACGTTCCCCTCTTCAGGCAAAATTATACCTGTCCTTACACTGCAAACAAAATAAAATTACATCTTTTTGACCTAGTGGTGCTCAGAACTAGATTAAGAGCAGTAGTTTCTTCCAACTGTACAAATACACAATAAGTTGTGTTAGGACAGAGAACAGACAGGAAGACTCCTTGGATCCATGCTTTGCAGGGAGAGCTGCAGAAGCAACACACCCAGGAATGTTTTCCAGAGCAATCTAAATGCTCTGGATGTCATCAACCAGGTCCCTTTATCTCAGTCTCGGCACAAACCTGAGCGGGGTGATGGAGAGGGGTTGGGGCAACCACGGGACAGAGGGGCTGGAGCAGCAGCAGGTCTGGGCTCAGGGTGGCAGCAGACCCGATGCCAGAGCAGGACAGGGAAACAGGGACAAGGACCCGAACGTGGGGGGACATTCGATCACAGCATATTTACAGGGAAGGTTCACTCGCAGAAAGTGCCCAAACCACCTGCTGAGGGGCTTTTGCTTGGCACAGACTCAGTGCTGAGCCATCAAGCATCAACTCAGCTAAGTTTCAATATTAATAGAGATTAACACTCTAAACAACACTGCCTGAAAAGAGCAGTTCTCCAAAATGTGGTATCTCGGCCACTTGTTGCCATGTAAAAATACCACATTAAGGCTTAAACTCCTGAGCAGAAATTTGGAAAGAAAATATCACAAGTATCACAAAATGAGAGCAAGTTGATTTTCTAAGCAGATTCCCTGGGAGGACACCACGAGTACCCACCCCACAGACCAGATTCTAGCAGACAGCCAGTCTGTTTTAACACTGTTCACTCACTTCTGACTGCGGAGTCAAAACAAAAAATCAAACCATGCACCTCTGTGAGGCTGTGTGAGCTTTCCCCAGGGTCAGCAACATTGGCTACGTGGTCCCATTTTAAGAAAAAACATAATAAATGTGGTAATGTTCCTACTTCAGTATTTCACAAGGCAAGTCATGACAGTCATTTGGATTCTGATTGGGGGAAAAAAAAAAGCCTTAAACTTTTTCTGTGGTTGTTCATGGGAAGTTCTAGGTTTGTTTAAACAAAAGGGCTCCACATTAATTTTTTTTTTCCTCTTTCACTGTGAAAGGGAAAATTCCCAAACACATAGTGAATTTGGTACACAGAGATAAAACCGTGATCCCTCTGTCAGCATGGAAAAATCCCACCCTTCACCTTGCAGAGTGCCACTTGAAGAAACCCATCTGTTCAGTGTTGGTAACCCACTACTGGGAGGTAAGGCTAAATCAGTGAGTGGTTTGTAGGACATTCACAGCTAGTGAACTTTTGAAGTCGTAAGTTGAATCTAACATTATTTTGACTCAAGAATAAATGTTCAGGATGAAGTTTCAGCTACAGAGCTTCTTTCTCTGGGCTACCTATTTGGAGGACATTAGCAATGACTCCCCTTTCTGAATCAAATTGATCCCAGTATACTTGGGACAGCTCTGTGGGAATATACTGCTGGAAATAATTCCAACCCTCCTCAGCAAGAGTCCCAGTGCAAACCCAGAGAGAGCCCCTATCCTGGGGTCTGTGAGAGTGCCAGGAATGCCAGCACTGTGCAGCTGGGAACATCCCTGTAGCTGAGGAGCAGGAGACAGGGATGCATTACAGAGCCACTTTTCAGCTCCATTACACTGTCAGATGGCTCAGAGGGGCTGTGGCATCGCAGCAGAGAATCTGGCTGACAGCTCCTGCACATGTGGCTCTTACTCACAGCCTCCTCAGCTGTCTGTCACAGCTCCACAGTCCCACAGAGTCTGCACCTCACTGAGCACTGAACCATCTCTGTAATCCCTCAGCGCTGATCTGGTCATGCTGAACTAGACAAGACTTGCAGCATCCCTTCAACTTTAATTCTGGAGAGACAACTCCAACATTATTCACAATAAAAGAACTTAAATATCCTCAGATGATCTGTGTATTCCACTTAGGTATTTGGTTTGAATCGAAGACATTGAATTGCTTAAAAATTGAAAAAGCAAGTAAGCCTCTATCAGTTTATATACTGCAATCAGGTTTAAGCATTCCCTTGAGCATAAATTTGCAAGTAATTAGAATGACTCTGTTCTCCCAAGGTATGAGATTCATTGTGTAAATGATCATTTTGTTCATTTCTATGCTTCATTTTCTGAAATTCTGCGTAGCTTCAACAATGAGTTCCAAATATACTTAATGCCTTGGTCATATGAAAAATTCAAGGTGATCCACTATCTAAGATAATGGGAAACTGAACTCTGACTTCAGTGTCAAGATCATTTTCTTATCAAGATTCTCAGCTCACTCCTATTCTTGTCAGTGAGATGGTATGAGATGCAAAAAACCGAGATCACCAGAGGTACTTCAGCCATCAGCTTTTCCCAAGTACCTTTTCCATTTAATCTTTCTTCACCCTTTCCTAATAAAGCCCCATTTATCTGGGACACTCAGAAGATGTTTTCTCATCACATTGCAAAGAACAAAACACAGCTAAGTGCCATCATTTCTCCTCTGCAGCTGAAGAAGCAGACAAACAGCCCCAGCACAGGCAGGCAGCGGATGAACTGGGGAACAAAGGAACCTCCCCAGGATGATGTGAGACTGGAGCTTAGCTCTGCCACAAGCCCCCAAGTGACCTCAGGGACATCACCTCACCTGAGAATTAGAATGAACATGGGCAGCAACCTCCATCTTTTCTACTTCTGCTCAGCAATATCTCCTCTGAGATCCGGCTGATTCCAAGGACTTCATCCAATTTCATATCCCCTCGTGTGACTTCTCAGTAGACCCCAATAGTCTGGGACAAAAGCATTTAACTAACTTTAAAACCTATTAAGCATCTTCATTTTAGGCAAAAGCACGAGGATCTGGTTATGCTGGCAGCCAGGAGGAGGTTCCACGTGGTTAAGCAATTAAACCAAGAGAAAGCGGTTAAGCATTTCTTACCAATACCTTTGGGCTCAGGCATTCCCAGCTGACTCCCCCTTTCCTCAATAAACACATCAGTTGTGGGGGAATCTCTGATGGCTTTGCTGTGTTGTCCTTCCACTGCTCACACAGACTCCTTTTTAAAAAAGGGGGAAACACGTGACACAAGAGACATCCATGCAAAAACCAAGAGACATCCAGAAAGCAAGATTTCTTCATTCAAAACACCCCGAAACAGGCCCTCAAAGTTTCTTGGATTTGCATTAATTTTTATGGTTGGTTTTCGGTTTTTTTTAAAGTCATGTGTGAACTCACCCATCCCTTGCTCCTCCCTACCCTAAAATAACAGCCTCAGCCTACTCCTTGCTTCCTTAGTGTTCAGCTTTTCCAGGTCTCTGCTTGTATTTGTTTATCCACATTCCACGTTCCATCTTTTCCTGAAGTATGCCCCAAGACATTTACATATCACTACCTACAAACACAAAATTAAATACAACTTCTAAAGCATTTAAAGACTTTCAAGGGGGGTTAGAATCAAACAGTGCTAAGTTAGATACCTGCTCTCCTTAGAAATTTTAAACATCCACCTGAATTCCAAACAAATCTTTACAATGAAACTTGAAATCGTATAAGAAAAGCTCTCCCTCTAATTTATTATTTTAGATATTTGTCTTTTTAAAATACATGTAATAACATGAGCCAGAAAACTAACTGTATATTTTTAGCTTTAACTTAGCAGATTTACAAGCAAATCAGTGTACTGGGGCTTGGGGAGATGGTAGCACTATCCATTGCAACTACCTGTTTGCATATTACTTAAACATACTAAAATATAAGTCAAAACTCCCATATTTGAAGCATAATTCTCATGTTTCATCAATATGATTGTCCTTGTTATTGCACTCTGCATTTTAATATAGCTATACCTTACTAGATTTACTTTTTCTGTTATGATTTTGTTCTCAAGTTAGAAAAATCTTGCTTGGTGATGTGTGTTTGACAGGCACCATTGGCTTGGTGTGCAATATGGTGATTGATTTCATCTTTCATGTACCTCTGCATGTGTGTTCTCCATTTCAGATGCTGTAAAAGCAACAGAACGATATAATTTTTGAAAGACAATCCAAAAGACTAATAAATAGAAAATTTTATAGATAATACTTCTAAAAGTAGTTGTAACACTTTAACCCAAACTTCCAGTTATTTTCATGGGAGATAATCCAAACGTTTTAATAAATGTTTCAACTAAAAGGAATAATTTAATGCACCTTTATCCCTTGACAAGGTATGATGCAGGGGTTATGATTGCTCTCAGTCCACCTTGCACAGTTTCTAAGGAAAAAAAAAAAAGATCTCATCAAATTCTTCTTTGTTGGAGCCTGCACATTCAGGGCTTTTCTGAAACTTGGCATCTGAATCTCTCCAGGTGTCCTCATTGCAGAACTGTAACATTTTGGATCACAGCTACCAGTATGGTGGTTCAATGAGTGACACTATGAAGAATTTTATCGGGCTTTTTTTTCCCCTTCTCCTTTTCTCACTCTTTTTGTTTGTTCAAAGTGTTCTGAGACTAACCCCTCAGTTCTCTTCAAGCTGATACAAAAATCAGAGAGAAGCCTTTTGTTCACATACCCACATTGTGACAATAACATCTCTCTGACAATCACAAGCACATCCCCCTTTAGCTGCAACAGGGCAGATGGATGGAAAAGACATTTAGTGAGATGATATCCTTTGAAGAGACTTTCTGACAGTGGAAACATTTGCTTTTCCATTCTGCCACCTCATCATGGGTGTAGGACCCGGTCAGGTGGGATGAGGGGGATTGAGTTGACTTCTCCCCACTCCAGTCCCCAACAAAGGAATGACCACAGGTATGATAAGCCAGAGTCAAACACCAGAGACAAAGTTATGGCTGCCCAGATATTTGCAATATAAGCACCCAGACCAGACAATTACTTCAGTGTCAGCACTCTCATCTCTCCTGTGTCACAGGAAATTTTTCACTGCCTTACAGGAATTGTTATAAAACTGACAACACAGAGATATCTTAGATCTAGAGGATGGCTCCTGCCTCTCTCTACCCAATTTGCTCATCTTCAAGCAACACACCATTACTCAACTTTGAGCAATAGCATTTAGATAGACAAATTAAATTGATTTTGATGGCTGGAGAGTTTAGCCTGGAGAATTTTACAGAACTTGGCCATATGTTCCTTTCTCCAACTTTCTGCTGGGATTGACAATTATTAGTGGTTACTCTTCAGGCACAGAGCTTGGTCTGTAGCAGGCAGAGAAGCAAATTCCAGGTACCACACAGCACTGATCCTGGGGGGAAGCAAAGAACCCCCAAGAAAATGAAGGAGCGTACAAACACACACTTCAACTTTGATTTAGACAATCACAATTTGGGAGCAGGTGTGAGATACAGTGAAAAGAACAAAAAACCCCAGAACCAGACTGGAAATGAATGTACACTCCAAGGAGAAGCAGCAATAAGGTCTGCAAAACAGAACAGCTTCTTCTGCAGAGATGATCTGAAAACTACAAGCAGCTCCTGATACCATCTGACAGAGTCAGCGGTGTTCAAACAGGGCTGATCCAGAATTCCCAATTATGTTTTTTAGGCTAGCAAGGCCAGCACAACCTGCTTCAAAGCTCAGCTCTAGGTGCAACAGGCAGGAGGACTTGAACACATGGCTTTTCCTTGGGCAGTCCCAGGCAGAGAAAGAGGGGCATGAGCATGCTCAGTACTTACCTTTGGTGTGATTACCACTGAACATACAAGCCTAGAAAGCTCGTGTGTGGAGTCAGAAGGGTATTAACACCCACGGTAACATGGTATTAACACCCGTGGTTTATTTATCCCTCTCAAATCCCACAGAACCAGAGGGAGGCAAGTTAGAGCAAACCATGGTCCCCAGAACACGCTACAGAAAGATTAAACGTTTGTCTGCACCATCTCCCCTGGCCCTTCATCAGATCCACGTGTAACCCCCTGCAAAACTCCTCCAGGTGATAGCTCATCTCTCTACCTTCTGTTCCCATGCTACTGAGCATGAAAGAGAGCTTCACAGTGTGAGCTGCAACAGGCTGCAGGGAGCGAGGAGGGAAGAGAAATATGACCTGCAGAGGCTTCTGTGAAGCACAGGAAAATCTAACAGGATCTGGTGATGTTTTCTCAAACTACATGCTACTCTAGGTTGAGGTAATTACCAAGTTGCAGGTAGGTATTTTATTGCCTTGAATTAACTTTTCCTGTCCTATACACTCTCATTACCAGCTAGGATTGTGCATTCCTCTCCTTAATTCAGCTTCATCTCTAGAGACATGGTAAATTCCACTTGGCTAACTCCATCTAAGTTTTTATTCTTTATGGAAGACAGGTAGAGGTGAGGCACGATGGAAAGAGACTGTATTTAAAATAGTTTATGCAAAAAAGCACGTGATAGATCTAGCCAGTGCCTCAGCCTGATTCTCCACACCACCTTTCCAAAAAGACTGGTGAAGTGTTGCTTAATGCATAACACACATCAAACAAATCAAAGTTTAATTCTGGGCCACTTCCCCTCCTCCCCAAACAACAACAGCTGTACAGAATGCAGATGGGGAAGGAGATTTGAAAAGAAGTATTTCTCCTCCTCCAAAGGATCAGTACACTTCGGTGTTTTAAAAATACAGCCAGCAACATCAGAATATGCTGAGGAGCAGATTGACTAGCAATGACCTACTGAAAACAAGATTTATTGGTAGTATGTTAGCTGGGCTTTCTGACTCATGGGAATGGCTTCATTTTGCTCTCAGTGCTGTAACATGAGGTACAAACACAGGAATTTATTAAAAACATTCAAGCACAGAGAGGTCCCAGACGAGCAATGACAGAACCCAGGAAAAGCAACCATGTCCTGGCAGGCATATCAAAGAGTAGCATTTTATCAAAACCATAATAAACTCCCTTGTAAGTTCTTTGAAAGTCTTTTCTCATCTCTGTAGACTATCATGACAATTTCTTGCTGGGAATAAATCCATGTGAGCAGAGAAATGGTGGGGCTGTGGTAACAGCTCAGCCATTTCTTGCTTATTCCACTGGCTGAAGCAGTCTTTTCAGACTGAAGTGAAGTTTTCAGATAGCAACTAAAAAAGCAGACTACAGGATCACAGAATCATAGGATTGTTTGGTTTGGAAGGGACCCTAAAGCTCATCTTGTTCCAACTCCCCTGCCAGGTGATACCTTCCACTAGAGCAGGTTTCTCCAAGCCCCATCCAGCCTGGAACTGGACACCATGGGGCATCCTCAACTTTTCTGGGCAACCTGTGCCAGATGATGTTACAATATTGATTGCGCGAAGGCTTTCCTGCTGACAGCTCTCTCACCCACTTCCTTCAATAATGTCTCAATTACTTCAAAAGTAATTAACTGTCACATGGATGAGTAAGTCAGGCGTGAAACATCTGATTCAGAAAAACAGTTCTGTGTGAAAACCACAAAATTCCATTAAGGGATGGGCTCAGCCACAACCCTAACTCCATGGTGTATTCCTTAGCCAGATGTTGCATTTAGGTTTTAACTTAAGAACTGACCAAAACAATGGATTAAAAGGTGATCTGAAAGCCATGAAAGATTGAGTATTTACTCCTGCCCTTATAACACATCATCTGCTTGTGGGGCTTTTTTTAACATAGGAAGATGAGAAAAAGCATGACATCTTTTAAATATTAGAACATAGATCAACCTACTCTGAAGAAATGACATTCAGGAAGTCTGTTTTAGAGGAAACAATCTTAAACTATCTTTCACTTAAGGCACTACAAAGGAGGCTGCCTTCAGGTTTTTGAGGAGCTTGCATTCAGAAAGGCAAACTTTTGTAAAAATATAGATCTCAGTTTCATTAGAGCAATTAAAAAAATTTAAAATCCCTAGTCACTTCAGAAAATTTTGATCAGAGCTGAATAGTTTGATAGTTAAAGAAGGAGCTTGTCATTTTTACCTCAACGTCCTCTGTTTCTGACATTAACCTTCTTTGGTTGACCAAACCCCTCTGCTTCCATCTTCCTCAGCTGGCAGTGTGTCCCCTGCTGCAATCTGCTGTCATTTGCAAAGGACGTTGGTTTGTTCCAGGCGAGAAGCTAAAAAGACTGGGGACACTCATGCCCAGCTAGGCTGCTCAGTCCAGGTCGCTGTCACCTGGCACCCTAAAGGAGGTCACAGTCACTGCAAACCAATGGTAACAGCATTATTTCTACCTCTGGGGACACCACATAACACCTGTTATTCTCTAAGTTAAATCTATTTTGGTGTCTACACAAACACAAGAGCTGTGACTGTTCTAAAGGCACGAAATTAACATCAGTGCCTGTATTAGTGTGAGGCAAGAAACTTAACTTTGCACTGCTTTTTCTCCTCAGTGCATGGCTCTGTATTAATTCCCAAGCAAGCACTACAGCACAGTTTAACATCTGAGTCACAGACAGGTCCTCCTCCTCCTCCTCATATCCAATTTTCCAGTTGAGTAGCCTTTGTTCCAAGAATGTCCAGTGCAGTGACAGGAGTCAATATTATTAAGAAATTCCCTCTTTTCAGTGCTCCTCTCTTTGCATAACCCATCAGAAGGTTAAATCAAAATTCAATTCTACTTACTGAATCCTACTTGTATTTCAGGCTTAATTACCTAAACCATCATTACCCAAAGTGGATCAACACTCCTTCAAAGGAGCTCCTTGTGCCACCCAGGACCTTTGGTTTTCTGGTGTGTCTCTCACCAGCTCACCTTTCTCTCCTGCCACCCTGGAGCTCTTTCCTTCATCCAGACGATCTGCAACACTCAGGGAAATAGAAGCAAATGCTAAAATTCTTAGCAAGACTGTCTTTATAATGAAAAGTACTGCAAACTAGAGGTACTGGAGATACTAGAGAGTGATGGTCCTAAAGAGTGAAGCAAATGTGTATTAATTTGGACAATACTGTATCAATTTTACAGATTTACATATTTATTTATTTTTAATTCTAGTCTATGAATATCACCTGCTCAGGTGGTAAACAAATTAAGCCAGGTGCAGTGACACCAAGAGGAGCACACCTGGCACAGAGTATGTTCTGGCATTATGCCCAGAAGGGTTTTCACCAGTGGTAATTGTCCAGACATGGGGATCCTCCATGGGAATCACCCACACCTTGCTCCTCACTGCAGATTACTCTGGGGTGCAGATGTGATCTCAGTTAATGCAAGTCACTTTGGAAAAATCTATCTTTTGTATAGGCCATGTATCAAGATGCCAGAATGGTAAGAAAAAACCCCTGAAACAATGAGTTATCTCCTGTTTCACCCATTTCTCCTTGGAAAAAACCAAAATAATTTGAAAAGCCTCTCAAATCACCACATGAAGGGGATTATTTTAGCATCTGCCAATTGAATCCAAGGAGAATAATTTTATTTGGGTTGTAGTTCTTACTTGTGAAAGGCTAACTTCAGCCAGTTTGCTTTCCACGGGACATATTTGCTCTCACTCTGTTTGCACTGATGTTTCGAGTAGTACCCAAGTGGAAAATAGAATTAACATGTTGAGTAAGCTTTATTCCTCTTTAATTTGTTACTGCTGTCATTAAGAGTCTTTTATTTTACTTTGGTTAATTGTTAGAGGAACAGCAATAGAAATGTTCTAAATCTGGAAATTGATTGTTTCATGGTAGCGTTTTTCCATGGGATGAATGAGTCCTTTTCATTTATTATGGAGGAGTTCAGAGAGTGCTGGAACCTGGAGGCATTAGTAATTCAAAGAAACCCAGTAACACCTTTGCCATTCAGAAAAGGATAGAAAGGGTTTGTTTCCATTTTGGTATATGGAAATTAGCAAAGCAGATAAAAATTCCAAGCCAATGGTGGGCACCAGGGAACAGACACACATTCAGGTGCTGGAAAAGCATGAGCTTTTTAAATATCCTATTAACAATTTCTGTGTGCATGGTACCTCAGCAGCAGGAAGGCTTCTCCTTCTGTCNGAACAGACACACATCCAGGTGCTGGAAAAGCATGAGCTTTTTAAATATCCTATTAACAATTTCTGTGTGCATGGTACCTCAGCAGCAGGAAGGCTTCTCCTTCTGTCTTTGCTGCTCAACAACACCATTAAAAACACTGCTTTTCCCTGTGAAGTTAATTATCTACCTATGAATTTTATATAAGGTCAGAAAAAATATCAAACAATATGAGTTTAAACTTTTACTAAACTTGGAAAACTGAACCATCTTCAGGTTTCTATCCAATTATATAAAAGCAATTCCAACTGGATGTTTTCTACACCTATCATTCTGCAAATTTGTCTGCAGTGCTTTAACATTAAAAGCCAGATTTCCCCTCTAATTTCCCTTGCCCTTCCATGTAATAAGGTATTTGTCTTTTAATTAGATGCCACTATTTCACCAGCTTTAACATCTGTCAATGCCTGGATAAACAAAATAATGTAAAATGTCTTTGCCATTTCTTTCCAAGCTTGTATATTCAGACACATGCCCATTACTTTAATTTTGGTTGCCTTTGAAAACTCCTAAGTGCAGCTACTCTGCAGTTAATCAGTATAGTAAAAGCAGTAGCAAATTGTACCTCTAAACCTGGTTTCTAAAAATAAAAGCATCACTTTAGTCTTCACAAAAGCCTTTAGTTTCAACCTTTGATCTTCCAACTCCCCCTCCTACTGCTTCCAGCCAGCCATAGCCGGGCGGTGTCATTCCACAAACCTCAGGGAAGACACACTCCTGCAATTTTTCCTTCAGATAATTTAAACCAGGGACAGAAAATGCTAAGAGTCATTACTACTGGGGACTTCAGGCACTATTAAACAGAGAGCAGACAAACAGCCTTGAAATAAAACTCTCAAACCTCGCTAGCAGCCTACATTTGTAGTTAGAAGCTCTATCTCCCAAACCATCTCTCCAAATCCTCTGCAGAGCTTTATTTGAAATTGAGGCGTTGCTTTTCTCTGGATCACAGGAGCTGGTTCTGTCTCATTACAGCCCACCCCACAGGACAGAATTTAGAAGGTCAAACTGAGGTGTACACACAAAAATCCTATTAAGAGACCCCAGCGTGATGCTCACTGAAGAGTCATTCAGTAACCAAGGACCAGAAGCTTCCAAGTTTGTCAGTCTTGCTTAGCTGCTCTCTGATGGGTAGAAGCAGCAAGATAATTTTACAGCTTAGCTAAACATTTAAAAGCACTACAGAAGATTAAAAAAAAAACAAACCAACAAACATATCATTAACATCTAAATAAGAAGCAGAGCTGTGAGCATCCATACTATTTTCAGGTGGGTTATTTATCTTCAAGTACACAGCCTCTGGGCACAGATTTGCAAGAAGAAGGCAGGCCAACCTTCAGTTATCTGAATATTAACAGAACTTTTATGAATCACTGCTCAATCTTAACTCCTCTGACTTTGGGCTAAGTCTAATGTAAATTGCTTCAGCACAAACAGAGATTGATAACTGCTAGTTAAGAACACTCCTTGAGAAAAAGGTTAAACATGGAATTAAACATTAAAAACTTCTGTCCATGCAATGTTCTTCAGAAGTGCTGGACTTCATTATTAAGCACAACAAAAACGTACTTTCCAAAAAAGAACCCCCCTGAATCGCCAAAAACCACTCGCATAACAAACTTACAATGACATTGCTAATACCTACCCTGCAGGTTCCCAGGTTTTGCAAATGAAGACACTTTCCCATTAAACTTGTAGTTGCCACCTGGAATGTGGGGCAGGCAAATTTTATCCTCTTGGAAAACAGCCATGCCATTACCCCCATGTATTCATTCGCCCTTTGTTGAGTGCAAATTTCACTAAATGAATTTATAAAGTGAATTAAGGGTCCTAAATTTTCTGATGTCAAAGAAAAGGCTTTGTTTATGCATGAAATTACACATTAAGGAAGGTATCATAATTTCATCTTGTATTTCTTCACGCATCTGACAACTCACCTGGAATTAGCAGTCGTTGCAATCATTTTTCCTTCCTATCTTTTCTATATCCTCCTAGATATGCACCATAAACCCCATCAGATTTTTTAATGTGCTTTAGCAGTTCTCCATTAGCAACAACAACTTACTCATACGTTTCAAGGCCTGTGACAACCCTTTGTCTGTATCTGCCTTGTTGCACCTGCATCCCATTTCTGCTGTGCCTGCAAATCAAGCACGCTCTGGGCAGCACTGGTTGCTGAAGCAGAGATTGTATTTGTACAGGGGTTGTTGCAACTCCCAAGAATCAGCTGCACATTCAGCATTTCAAATGAAAGGATCAGGGAGAGGAGGAGCAGCCTAGGATGGGATAGATCTGGTCATCAGAAGTAAGGGAATGCTGTCAGGGCACGTTATGAGTTCAGCCAAAATGAAAACCAACACAAAATCCAGAGCAGGAAAAAGCCAAAAGCCAGGGGCAAGAAAGATGCTCTGGAAAGGAGCCAGCAGCAAACAGCTCTGTGGATCATGTCAGACGAGAATCAAGGGGTGAAGAATGAGCAGTGCAGAGCAGCCACCACCAGTGGGGTTTGTTTCTGCATCCAAACCTGCATCTGTCCACAGCAGTACCAGGGAAGGGGAGGGAAACAGGAGAAAACAGACCTGAGAAAGGCAGGTAAATAAATGCCTCATTTGAATTTCACAATTACAGAGATCTAACCTATGGGATATATAATTTCAATATTTCCTAGTCAAGAAAAAGAAAAGATTTTGTCAGGTAAGATGCTGTTGCTAAGAAAATAAATCTGTGTGGTAAACCAGCTCAATTTATACAAGCTAGTGTAACAGACAAATGCTGTCAGATGATAAGTGAAATTCAGGCTCTCTACAATTTACTTTTTTCTTTCTCTTCTGAATACAGGAGCACACACTGAAGTAATGAATTTAGGTCTCAAAGTGTGACTACCCCAGTTGCTAATATCTAAAAATTTGATACACCAATGACTGATGAACAAGTTGTTCCTACCACCTGGAGCAAGATACGTTTCCATGAACTATGTAGAATTCCAGCCATTTTCACACTATTTTATTTATTTTTAATTCAGCTACAGATTATTTGCATCTTTGGCCACATCGACCATGTACCTTAGAATAAAGGATCACATTTGTATGAAGGATTGCTATCTCTCACTGGACAAATTCAAGGGCATTTCTACTCTAAATTGTTACTTTCCACTTTGCTGCCTCAGATTTAATCATTAGAATTCCTTCAAGAGAGTATTCATTGATCACGTTTCCTACAATATTTAATTCTTAGAGCTACAATTAGGAAATGTAAATAACTGATTGTGCTGTCAGATGAACCCCATATTATTCAACAGCTAGGTTGAAAAAAGCCCCCTGTAATTGATGGGTTATTTCCACACGATGCTGTGAGACACTGGGTATTATATCAATGTCCACTTGTGTATTTGAAGTTCTTTGAAAACCCAGTGCCTTTATCAAATGACTCTCCTCAGGTTTTACATTAATGGAAGTCTTTTCAAAAGATTTTCCTTCTCATTAAATGATACCAAATCCTCTGTTCTTGGCAGAGTTTGGTTTTTTTGGGTTTTATTTATTTATTTTATAATAGCATTTACCTTTTTCTTATATACATCTTCAAGCTTTTTATTTTCATTTTTATCCCTGCAACCCAAGGCTACACAAACTCTCCACCAGGTTTTGCACTGTTTTCTCTTTCCCTTGTTTTTCTTCCTTTCTTGCCTCCTATGGCAATATTTACACAAACATAAAATCTGCAGAAGTATAAAAGAATTCAAATTGGAAGAGCCCTGAAACAAGACCAAAATAGATATATGTCACCAAGCTAGAAAAATGTTAGCAGCTCACTGAGACTCACACATGTTTATCACTGTAGAGCATTCACACTTCTCAGATACTACTGGGAAATAAAACTTGCATCTTTCATTTTTTCTGTGTGCAACTGTCTCATTTTTTAACAAGTTTTTTATAGTAAAGCCTATCTTGAAAATAGGTAGAATTTATAAACTGTGGGGATAAACTGAGGGATCTAAAATCAGTGTGAGCAATGAATTCATACTTACTGCTGGGTGAACACAAGAGCCAAGGTGTCCCCACTGGAATGAGCTGCCCAGGCCAGGTGCTCAGTACCTGAACATTCCTGTCAGTGAGCTGAGCTCCTGAACATCCACATGTTAACCACAACAGTTAAGGGGTCTAAAGGGATTTGAAATTAATACCTACCCCTCACCTCCTTGAACAGTCAACCCTTGACTGTCCAGTGTTTCTGTAAGAAGCCAAACCAAACCCACCTTTGCAGCAACTGCTTTTTGTTTGCTGTGTGTTTCCTGAGCTGCTGAAATACACACTTCCATCCATCTATGCTCCAGCAGGCTAGTAGTGAAAAAACTGTAGGCACAAATAAATGAGCCATCACAGGACAGACAGAATTTCCAATTACACAGAACACAAAGAAAGCAGCAACTGCATTATACATCACACTGGGTTCATTTATTTAGACAAATGTAACTGAAATGTGTACAACTTTTAAATTGCAGAAGTGTAATAAAAATACCATCTTTGTTGCTGCAATCTTGCAGCTGGAATTCCAAGATTATTCCCACTGGGATTTTCCAGCTACTGTTGAGGTGCACTGACACATGATTTAGCTGCTTCTTTCATAAAAAAATACTATACAAGGATTTTGCTAGTGGAAGAATAAAACATTATTGAGAGATCATATTTATTGTTCCTTACAGCAAGAGTTTAAGCTCATTTTTCCTCACCTAGCAGTCTCAGGCAGCTCAAACCCATCTTTCTTGCTTTCCTCACATCATGTGAAGCAGCAGAATCCAATTTGGTCGTAAATCTCAGTCCTAGGTAACTTTTCCATATTTTTGTGTGTGCACACACACAAACACAAGAGTTTACCATTTTTGGATATTTCAAAACAGTTATCAGCAGTCAAAGGTAGCATTTGAGTTGAACAGCTCCCAAATATGCAGAGGTTTTCACTGAAGGCTGTAGGTCTGCTGTGTGTCCTTCACTGTAAGTGTGACGAAGAGTGACCGCGGATCCTTCCTGTTTTTGCGGACTGTGATCTTTCCTCTCAGGGCCTCTCCTGCAAAAGTAACAAGGAAATTGCTCTGGTTACAGTATTGAATCACTCACAGGAACAGCAAAGATGCATTGCATTCATGTTGCATGAGAAACTGTTCCAAATTAATCAGAATTAAAAAGGTCTACAAAGGTTTCCTTTGAGGTTTTGAAACTTGACAACAAACCTAAGTCAAACTGCAGTTAAACCTGGAGAGGTGCTGAGTTGTTTTGGATGCTTCACTTCTCAGAGGTTCACCCAAATTACTGATATGCCAAATATTTCACTTGTGGCTGGGGAAAACCACTGTATCCCTTGGATATATTCACCATCTTGGGACTAAAACCATGTAGGCACAAAAGCCTATTCCCTTCCTACTGTATGTGCCACGTGGTTTGTATTTGCACTGCATTTTATTTAAGTTCTGACTGGGTAATTTTATTATCTGGCAGGAAACTACCATAGAAATCCTTGTGGCATTTCAAGTATACACATTATTAATTGCAAGTTTTGTTTTACAAAGTGTCAGTGTCATAACAGTTGATAGGTATGTCCTTGAGTTACATCCAGACCAAATGCTTTTACATAGAAGCAAAAATCCTAATCTCAGTTTCTTTTCAGTTCTTACGAAGACCTTTTATTTAAGGAATATTTGTAAATTAGGAATATACAATCCACAAAACATAAACACACACATTTGTACATTTAGGAAGTCCACTGCTGAGCCACTGTTAACCCCAGAAGAGCTACATCCTAACAGATGATTCTGCAGAACACGTCACAGCAGGGCGTGATCCCAGCCTACAGCACTAAATTCCCTGCTACTCTTCCATCAGGCCTCCCTTGCCCCATTCATCTTCATCCCTCACACCAGCCACATCCACTGGCGCTACTTTTCTATCTCACTGCATCCAAAGTACCTCCCAGCTGTTCATTACTCACTGTGATGTTTAAAGCCATTGTTAATACCCTGTTAAAAAGCTTTCATATTGCAAAAATGAAAATAAATAGCAATTTCAAAACTAAGCTGGTTTCAAATTCAGGAAGAATTTTGGAGGTCTCCATTTGGCACAATTCTCAGTTGCATCCACAAACAGTAAACTTACAGAAAATCCACATTATAAATTATAAATGCAGCACATTTTGTCAAAAGGCTGCAGTACAAGTATCAAAGCTTATCAACAAGAATGACTGTGGTACCAAGGATGAGGAGAAAAAAAATTTTTGATTTTTTTTTTTTTTTTTTCACCATGTAGCAGTTAGCTGTTCCACTACAATTCCTGTGCAGCTTTGTTATTAGGAATCAAAAGACTGACACCACATAATGCAATCTGCAGACAATTGTGAAAATGGCTTCACATATTATTTAAACAGAGACAAGTTTGACACAGAGAAGGACAAGGTAAAGGAAAAAGGGCATTACAACCTCACTCCAGCCAGGAAGCTTAATCTAATTTGAACACACAAATTTTCAAAACTGCTACAAAATGACCTATTTGATTTATGTTAGCATCCTGTGATAACAAGTCAGGAAAACTGAAGAGCCTCTGAGAACTAGAATTCCATGATTTCGATTAATCCATACTTCAATCTTCTCATTTAAAAACATTAATACAAAACAATAAAACAAATGATGCAAAAACTTAAATATAATTTCATAAATAGCTGACTTCATAGAACAGAACCCTCACATTCTGTTTGTAAAGACAGTTAATGAAACAAAGCATTCCATTCACTTTTTCCCAGCTATTCCTTCTTCTGTAACCACATTAAATCTGCTCCTCTGAACAGCCTTTTCCGAGGGCTGAAGCAAACAACAGCAGTAACAGAAAGGCAGTTCTGAACAATTAATCAATGTCATGTAGATAGAAAATGACGGATGTTTTCCCCCATTCTCTGTCCTAGGAGCTGCCTGGAGGAAGCTGTCTCTGGGACTCAGCTGCATCACCTTGCTCTTATCACGCTCAGCTGAATGCAAGTAAACCACACAGTGCCATTGCAGTTTGATTAGGACAAAACTGAATCCATTACCATCCCCTCCCTGCATTTTTATTATCCCCAGGGGAGGCTTGAAATTTTTCCCCAAATGGAAAAAGCAGAAGAACTCAGAAGTGCTGTATAAGCTTGGCTAGTACAGGAAAAAACACATCCCTGTGTCCACACTGACTCCCTGTCACACGATCCGTGTCTGATTACAGGCTCTACAGTACATGTGCTCCGGACACTCAAACCAGTTTATTTTGGTTCTGATTTTTACCACCAGTAAAACTGTAAGCAACTGCATCTGTCACATTTGTGCAATACGATCACACACGGGGCAAGCCTGCAGTCTGTGAGCCAAGGCACCTCTCAGTGTAGGATCCTGAATCACCAGGAGTATTCAGGCCCAACACACCTTGTTTTTTCAGTCTATAAAGGATTTGATCAAATCCGAAGATTCTACGCAGTCCCTTGCATGCACATCCATAACATCCACTTAAAGCCTGGAATGACCCAAGGCCATGAGCCTGTAATGTGAGGAACTACCCTGCCTTTCAATACAACTTGGTGTCTCCTCCCTCTTCGATCACAAAAAAGGCTCAAGGAGTTACCAAAGGCAGCCAGCAATCAAGGCCCTTCAGGTTTCCTTCTTCTCTTCCCATGGAAGAGTTTTATGAAGCTAGCAGTGGGACAAATAACACAGTACTCAAACCATTATTTATTCTGAACCCCATGAAAATTTAACAATCTTATGAAAGAGCTCACTGGAATAGTTTCAGAGAGCTGCTAGAAAACTGCAGTGGCTTTGGGCTACAGGCACCTTACCTGCTGAACCGCTGGTGAAAAGTACCTTTACAAATGCCCTAGACTGTAAAGAACCACTGAGTGGGTTTGTGCCTTCTCAGGCACAAACCAGTAAGATTTGATACTGCCCTTCACAATAAGTTTGTCCTTGCTGGAGGCTGCCAATTCAAACACAACCTAGTTTAAATAACTGGACCCGCTATCTAATGCAACACTGAGCTCCAGTACACACCAGGAAACAGTCTCGAAAGCATCACTCTGATGAGCTGGGTAGAAGTGGTTTCCATATACCATCTATCTTCTGAAAATGGAAAACAAGGAAAGACTGAAACAATTTGTGGTGAGACCAAGAGCATTTCCCTTAAACTCAGGAACTTACCCTTAATCCTCCTATTCATCTTCTTAAACTGCAGGCACCTGCAGCTGTGCACAGACTGCCACCTTCCCCTCTGGTCACTTCTACTGAATCTCCAACCCAGTGAGATCCAGCGAGTTTCTGTTCTGAGCAGCAGCCACAACCCTTTGGTATCACCCATCTGGTCTGGGATACCCTTGTGGGTTGGCTGCTTTTGTAAACTGCTTGCCAACTCCTTTCTGTTGCATCACTGTTCACCCTCTGCTGAAACTACCCTGAGGTTCTGTCTTCTCATTTCACACTCTCGAGTATATTCTCTGAGGAGTTTTTGTACCAAATTGACACGTTTCAACTTCTCAAGGCAACCTAGGAATGAGGCTGCTCCAAAGATGTCTGCACTGCCAGCAGAGTAAGGCAAGCCAGGCTTGTATGGTTGCCTAAGGTAATGTGTGCACTGCAGGTGACAGAGATTCCCAGAGAGCACAGGGACCACAAAGAGTTGCCACAGGGGATGATGAAGGCCAGGTCCTTCACAATGTAGAGCTGCAGTGGCCAAATTCACTTACCTAGAACTAGGCTTAATTCAGCACTTTTGTAGGGGAGATTCTGAACTGTATTGCCTTGTCCCAAGCTTTCTTTGTCAGCAGTGTGACAAATGCTGAGAAAACCAGATTGTTGTTGTTGTTTGAACCATATCCCCTTGCAGCTGCAGAATGTACAAAGGGAAGCACACAGAATGGCACATCTGTGTCATCAGTCCATCCAAGTCTTGCTGTCTAAACATGGAATTTCTATTATCTTTCAATGAGACAGAACAGCCATGGGAAGAGATTCTCTTAATGTAGTGCCTGAAACACACACCTAAAAATGTTTCTGAGAAGTCAGCAGGATCATTTTAAAATGCAGGTTTTGATAAATACAACATATGACATGCCAGACTTAGTGTGACCTCAAAATTCAAGTTGTAACATTTACTAGATTTTAAAAGTCAGAATCATTTTTGGAGGTGCCACTTGTAAATAAACAAGAGACAGAATTCTATAGACACCATGTTGCAGCTGTAGACAGGCAAAACAGACACTAAAATCTTAATTAGGAACCAAATTATCCAACTGGGATGCACAATATTGAAGTATTTCACTATAGGATCAAAACATTCAGACAGATTAATTGTGCCAGTGCTGTTTTCCTACTTGTAATAGTGATGTCTAAGTAGACAAATCAACATTCTTTCAGTTTGTAAATTTACAAACAGCTTTCCAGTTGCAGAAACTGGGGAGCTAAAGAGATAATCAAGGATTTTACAGGAGCTTAGTCATGTGAGTTCCGCTCTACCTTTGCTGTGCTAGCCCCTTGAACACCATGGAAAAGCAAATCAAGGTTTTATTTTCACTGCAAGGCAATATCAAGAACACGAAATGACAACAATGAGCTGTTTTACTGCAAATAGAATTTGCCTGCATACAGAGTTGGGTTTTAACTTGATGCATTGTTACTGGAAAGATTCTGTGGGTCCTTTAAAAAAATTTTTGCAAGCATTTGATTTATTTAGCAAATTCTTGAGACAACCAGATGAGAATGACTTAATTTTGTGTCTGCTTAGCAGGAATATTTCAACAAACAACAAAAGGAAGAGACTCATTTTTGGACCATTAATGAGAAAAAGCTACTGCTTTGGCATCTCAATTTCAATCTTAAAATAAAGACATGCTCAAGCTATTAAAACGGCTCTAAGAGAAGGCTTGTAATCTGTAGGAAGTCTATAATACATCACTGTTTTGTCTGAGAAAACCCAGGATATATTGCTTCTTTCTCCAGTTTCTTTAATTTTAATTGCTTGCTAAGCAGTTAAAGCATATCCAACTTGCTGATGCTATTTTGTTTTATTTGATTGAAAATCAGTTTCAAGTCTCTTGTCACAGTCTGTGAGGAAGAAAACTGGCTTTTCAGAACACATGAGTAGTAAGAGGCTATCCCCCACTCACACATTAGATCTAAATGAAATGAACAGAAATTATCCATTAAATATATCCATTTGCATATAGCCATTACATACAAAGCTATCTACCACAGGTATCAAACTGAAACTCAGCAGCAAATCACAAGTACTAATTAGGTGTAGATTTTATTGCCTCACTCTCCAGAACTTTGGACACAAGATTAACCTCTCCCACTTCATCCCAGAGTTGTACAAGCATTGCACATGGAGTGCAGGCTGCAGCAGGACTGGCAAAGGATGAGTTCCAAGGCCTATCCTTTGGGTTGCAACTGCTAGATTGTGTTATCATTAGAATAGATCAAAACATTCAGTCTTTTTTATGGCTGAGAAAATAGATCTATTTTTACAACAAATAACCTGGCATCAAACAGCTCAGAAAATTAGCTAGTTCACATTGCAGAACAAAACAATTTTGCCATGGCATAAAGGAGCATTTTCCAGTTAAATACCCAGCAGGTTTGGATATCTGTAAGCTCAACCTCTTTTACAGAGCAAAACCAAATACAATCAGTGCTTTATAACCTCTCCAAGCATAGACCCAAAAGCCATAAAGCATCTGATAAGGGACTTTTAGTCAGCCTCACTATTTTACTTGGAATTAAAAATCTGAGGGAACCATTTTTCTTCACTGGGGAAAAACAGCCACCGGCCCGTCTGAAAGATGCTTTCAAAACAAGAAAACATTTAAAATGTGCTTTCTACCAGTGAATTCCTCTTTCACAACCTATTAAAAAGCTACAAGCGAATGCCATCACTGGAACACTGGTCAGATTATTGCAAGACTCAAATTGCATTATTTCTGTTTATTTTCCAATATTTAGTAGAAAAAAGAAGAGTTTATCTTGACCAATGGCACTCTGGCTTGGATCTGCAATTGTGTGGCCAGAGGACCAGGGCAGTGACCATCTCCCTGTTCTGGGCACTGATGAGGCCCCACCTTGAATCCTGGGGTCAGTTTTGGGCCACTCACTACAAGATGGAGATTGAGGTGCTGGAATGTGTCCAGAGAAGGGAACTGAGCTGGTGCAGGATCTGTAGCAGAAGTCTGAGGAGAAGCAGCTGAGGGAGGTGGGGGGGCTCAGCCTGGAGAAAAGGATGCTCAGGGCTCTCTACAGCCTTCTGGCTCTCTACAACACCTTGGAAGGAGGTTGTAGCCAGGTGGGACTTGGTCTTCTCCCAGGTAATGAGCAACACGACAACAGGAAATGGCCTCAAGTTGCACCAGCGGAGGTTTTGATTGGACATTAGGACAAATTTCTTCACGGAAAGGGTTGTGAAGTACTAGGAGAAGCTGCCCAGGGAAGTGTAGATGTGGCACCCAGTGACATGGTTTAGTTGTGCCCTTGGAAGTGCTGTGTTACTGGTTTGTCTCCATGATCCTAAAAGTCTTTTCCAACCTTAATGGTTCTATGAATATATTTAGCCATAAGTGCATGCATCTCCTTTGCTGTTTCTCCCACTGCCATAATGTATTTCTGAATCTAAGAATTTATACAGAGGGTTGATAAATACTGGTAAACACAGGGATGGATGTAAAGGCTTCAAATGACACAAATGTGTTCAATCTAATACAGTTACTTTTGCCTCCAGTTAACTTGTGAGAAAAGCCCTTTTGAAGACAGAAAGTTTCCCCAAAAGCTGAGTGCACTCACAGCAGAGCTCAGTTGAACAAGCCAGGCTGAATGCAAAGTGGTAACAAGCAGTGGCTAATTCATTAACAAGTGGGACAAGAAAAACAGCTGGAAGTGCAACTTGAAACAGACTGCAAAGTCAGTTTGAACAGTTTGTTTAGTTGATAAAATGGAAAGACTGAAGAAACGAAAAGTATGGATAACCACAAATTATCAAGATGAATATTCAAGCCACTATTCAGACAAAGAAAAGAATATAAAGAAGTAAGATAGAGAAATCTGTACTTATAACAACATGTCTTGAGGGAAAAAGATTTTTGGAACAACGAAGGAGAAGGATCAAAGTCAGAGGGAAGAGTTTTTCCAGAAAAATCACATAAATTAATATACATTCCTATATAAGTATCAGGAAGCACCTTCTGCTTGATGGGCTTATGTCACCCATGAGCAACAAATATTCCACAGAAAGTAAGGCTGGGATTACAAAAGAAAAGGAAATTACATCAGGAGTTTCTCAGAATATTCTGTAGCACTAAAAGCAAAAGGAAGAGAATCCTAGATTTGTGTAATTTCATATAAGGTATAAAACCTGACAAAATGGGCAAAAGGATGGGAAAGGAGAACTCAAATAATTACAAAGGGAAGGAGACAGGCAGCAGAAAGAAAGAGAAACATAGCTGTAACAAGATTTGTTATGGGAATAATGTTAAGAAATATGAGCTAATAAAAAGGAAGGAAGGAGTTACAGCATAAATGATCTGGAAGGTCAGCTTGGTTGTGTTCACTGCTTCAGAGCACATTGTTTCTGCAGTTGCCTTCAGAAAGTCACTGCACCTAGGCTACAACTCTAGGCTGGGGCACACCTCCCAGTAATTTCACACATTTGGAAAATGTCAAATGATCCCTGTAATATGAAATAATGTGCATATTTTAACAAATGTCATTGCACTTAAAAAAAATTCACTCCATGACATTGAGATTTAATGAGTAGCAGCAAGGGAATCTTAGCCTTGTCTAGAAAGAGAGCCTGAAGAGAACACAAGCCAAGTACCAATGCACCAAAGCACGAGTGCACCCCAAGAAGTGACAGGGCCCAAGAAAACACAAATAAAAATTGTTTAAGAATATAAAGTCAAAGCTCCTGGTAAAAAGTTGTCATGTCTGATAGCTGGAAGAGGCAAGTGTAAAAGCAGTTCAATTGAGTGCAGAAGCATTCACACAACTTTTTCTATGCTTTTCATCCAACATATCTGATCTATTTATAAACTGTTCAGGTCAGGGCCATGTATTGCCATGAGTTTCAGGGCCATGTATTGCCATGAGTTTATTAACTGAGCAGCAGAAATGAGCCCCATTCTGAGGCTCCTCCTTTGGTCCTGCTAAGAAAAACGGCCCTCAAAGACAACTGATCATCACTGGGTGAGATCAACAGTGGTGAGTAAATATCTAGTGGCCAAGTGGAGAAAAATAAAATAACAGCATAAAAATTTAACTACTTCATTTCCTTTGATTATAAAAAAAACCTGTGAGAGTCTGAAAGAAAGTTCTACAGGAGTAAGAGGTCAAGACTTAGAATTCTTGTCCTGTTGTTATGTCCATTCTCTTGCATGACTACTCTATGAGGGTCATGCATATACTTGTGTCTATAAAGCAAGGAATATTTGACTACTTGTATAAAAATGTGTTTTCAAGACTTCATGAACAGAACTAATTAAACCACTAACAAACATCACTTTAGTCTTCAAAACCTCACCTCAACAGTTTATAATCTGAATTTTGCCTATCCTGATGACAACAAAACCTTTTTACTTGCATCAAATTCAAGGTGAAACCTATTACAGTACTTCACTGTTTTATAAAATTTATAGTGTATCAAATTAACCTATTCAATACTTCAATGGCTCAAGTTGATGGCTGTGAGTTCTTTAAAACTGTTTTCATTTTACAGAGTAACCCCGCCATGGCACACACAACCTATGCAATTATTCATGACCCATTTAAATACAGGGTAGTTCAGGAGGGCTACAAGAAATCCTGTGCAATCACTTGACAAATTTCATGCTTCAGAATATTAGCAATGTTAAAATTAAGAGAATGTCAATAGCAGTGTTCTGGTCTTACATTTTTCTGCATCAGAAATGCTTTGATACAGAACTTTTCTCACCAAAATTACAGTATGGACCTATACAAGTATAGGATATATGCCCACTTACAAGATACTTATGCATACATTTCTGTGTAATTTTAAATAAGAATTTTGTACACAGATACTTCTCTGCTTTGCTGAGACAAAAAAATTCCTTCAACAGCAGTTCAAAAATTTATTTACTAGTTCTTTTTGACACTTATGTCCTTTTTGAAGTGTTTTACACCTAGATTTAATGGTAACTGCACTGTAACACAACCATTGTTGCACCCCAACTGAATTTAAATATACCTGATTCTACAGGAATTGGCTTCTCCAGGAGAAAAACTGTCTGTTTCCAGTGTGTTTTGGTACACTGGGGACCAGTTGAAAGCAAGACCTGCAACAGGAGAGTTCAAGAGTTTGATTAAAAACAACCTTTTTCATACCACACCACATCAATCAATTACCAAACACAAATGCCTATCAAGTCTTTGCTACAGCAAAACAGACTCACTGCTAAACACCTTGAGGCAAAATAAAACACACCATCCTCATCTCTCAAAGACATTTTTAAATGCATAACCCCAAATACTGACCTTGTTGTAACAGTTCTTCTCAAAAGATACATCAAAGTAACCAGCAATCGCCTATAGAAAAAAGGTGAAAATGTAAATATGAGAAAGGAGCAATAGTGACACTCAAGAAAAATTCTGTGATTCATATATGCATATACTCCTTTTCAAGTGTTTACCAAGAGGAACGAGCTTATGTTTATGCTTTCAACTATGCTGGAAATCCTAATTAAAAAAAAAAAGCTGCCATCACACCTTTGCTCTACTTGAGAATATCTGGCCCATGGTAACTGCATTTTATTACATATCAGATTTTAGTATGAGTTTCCACACACCTTAACTGCAACCAGAATTACATATGAGAAAACAGCCTTTCACATGTGCAAACCCAGAAGCACAAAACTCAGTCCTTGTCCTGTCCATGACCCTCAGTAAACACACACCAAGTACGGGGGATTCTGCATGATTTGTTCTCTCACTGTGTGGCTAAACAGCAATTTCCACAGAAGCTCCCTGTGAAGAGAGGCAGAGCACAACCAGGCAGGGAATATTTTTCTTCTAAGGAAAAACATTCACAAATGCTTCCTGCTGGCCCTTCCAGCAGCTAACAGTTTCTAATTGTAACTCTCCATATGATTCCTCCTCTGTCCCTCCTGCCATCCCACTCCTAACCTCAAGAGCTTCTCTCTTGAGTGCCTAATTCACTAGTGGGAATTTTGTTCCAGTTTGAATAGGAAAATAAATCACAGACTGGTTTGGGTTGCAAGGGGTCTTAAAGATCATCTTGTTCCATCTTGTTCCAGGGACAGCTTCCACAAGGCCAGGTTGTTCCAACTTGACCCAACCCAGCCTGGAACACTTCCAGGGATGGGGCAGCCACAGCTTCTCTGGGCAACCTGTGCCAGTGCCACACCACCCTCACAGGGAGGGATTTCTTCCTAATACCTAATAGATGTAAAATGTTCACCCACAAAGCAGCATATCGACACTATTACTCACTCAGTCTTTTAATGCTGGACTGCTTTTTTGACAAAAACAGCTTGTGAGAGTTCCAGAAATTCTAATAAACAACTGGAAGATGCTAATAAAACATCCACTCCAGTCTCACCTGTTCACCATGCTGACCTTTATTTGCTTTCACCTGTGCTATGAAATGTGCTAAAGCACATCAGACCCTGGTCCCAAGGCAGCTGGGCTTTTCTATCACATCAGCCTGAAGAAATGACCCAGAACAGAGCTTTTGAGTAAGCACAGCTGAGTTGAAGTTACTCAGCTGGGGACTCCCTGTGCCTGCGATAGGAGGAAGAGACTCCCCACATCAGCTGGAGTGCATTCAGACAAACCATGTACCAATGCAATGCTGGCAAGCCTGTTCCACAAAAACTCACTGCTAACAACTTTTATAACCTCCCTCTTACTGCACCAGCATTTTTCTCCTAGACCAAGACCAGGAAATTGGTTGTTCTGAAGAGCTAAAAACGACAAGTTCTATAGCACGCCCTTCATACAGATTCACACAGATTGTGATGGAAAAGAAAGTCAAACATGCTTACAAAATCAGGGTATAGGGTTTTGTCATTATGAAATATATACTATGAATACATCATTCTGGTATTTGTCTTCTCTAGTCCAAATCCAAAACAGAAGTTGCCAACCCAGTGGAGAATGCAATATGCTAAAGCAGTAAACTATGCTAAAGCACCTGCTTTTCAATGAAGGGCACTCCAAACAAGCCTGGCAAGTTCCAAATTCTAAAGTGGCTAAAGAGTTAAAATACAAAACAAACTATGGAGACACTGAGAGCCCTTCATGACAAATGAGTATCAGACAGTGGAAACAGTGACTCTTCCAACCCTTTTGTAAAGTCTTATCACTCAATCTGAGAATCTCATTCCCAAGTGAATTAGAGCCGTGTCTCTAATATGCCTTTTGAGTAAAGACTGAGAAGGTTTTGACAAAGTTCTATTGACCCATCAGACTGCTTTTATTGATGCACAATCTTTTCTGGACATTAGTCAGAGATCTACCAAGTCATAAAAATATTTTTCAATCATCAGCTCAATACTGCTGGTGTACTTACAAATAAAACCTAGGATATGATTACTGCAGGAAAACAAGGTTGTGACAACAAAAATACATTGAGGAGAAAAAAATCTGGCTTCCAGAGAAGACGAGACCATCAAATTACATATTGGATTAAAAAGCCAAAAGCTCCAAGCAGCCAGACCATAGCTAAGGTGGATGCAATTATCCACACACTTGGTAACAAGAGGTGACAGAAACACCCTACATGCTGCCCTGAGAAAAGGCCCCAGGTAACTATTTTTTGGGGTCAAGATCAGGTTAAAAAGAAACTCAGTTACAAGCAAAGAAAGTGTTCCCCACTGCCTCCCCTGTGTTAAGGGAAACAGGATTTGTACCTTTTGTAAATGCCTAGGACAAAGAACTACTTTATTCTTTACAGTATCAGTGGCTTCCCTATCTGAAACAACCTAAACACTGACTTTGAATAGCTAATCCAGAGTAGTAATAATAATTATCACACATCAAAAAGATTGCCTTAATCAGAGCTCCAGGGATTACAGAGAACTGGAGTTCTACATTGATGCATTAATTTCTTCTTGTTATGTTCTAAAATGGATAGATGTCCTTCAATATTGAACACTGAAATAACCGTTGAGCCAAAAGAAACCAAAAATAGAAAAATATTATTGCTCAAGTTCCTGCGAATATGCTCCTGTGAACACCTCTGGGCATTCCTTGAAATTCTGTCAATTAAAACTGGGCAGTGGAGGCACCCCAAAAACAAAGCACACACTCTGGTGAGCTGTGTCAAGAGGCAACCACAGCCCTGCTTAGCTGAACAGAAATTACATTTTTTAAGTCAAATACATTGAGGAGAGAGTTTTGAAAACTAATTGTAAGAGCACATATTGCAATGAGAAATATTAGTGAGTACCTTTCATTAACAATTGTCAAAATGTTTTTGAGCCAACTAAAAGAACCAACCACACACACACTTGGTTTGATGATTTTCTTTCTGAAATTGGTTACTATGCAATTGGTTTTTACCAACAGAGTGTTTAATCTCCATCTCTTCTCTTGTATTTTCAACCTTTGGGAAAATCAGAAGTCCAATACCAAACCCAGTAGTTACTGACCACCTGCAAAATTTGTCTAAATATTCTCTATGACAGCTATTCAGGAAATACAGAAAGCAAAAAAGCACACACTAAATACACCCCACTTTGATGCACATAGCCTGTGCCTTATGCTTTTAAAATAAGAAACTGAACAAGTTAAAACCTGTTGTTCAACTGAAACAGTTATTTGCATATATCCAGGTAATAATATCCATCTCAACTCTGTGCCAAAGCCTCTCAGTAACTCCAGCCTACATTAACTACCTTCTTTTCCTCTCCCTGATTTCACATGGAAGATTTTGTGTGTTAGACTGCGTGTGTTGCCCTGTCAGTAACTTCACTTTGAAAGGCACTCAATTTATCCAAATTAGACATTATTTTCATGAAGTACGTTCAGTTTTATTTCTGAACAAACACCCTATAGGAAGTATTAAACTCACCAGCTGTTCTCAAGAAACAGATTGTTTTGCATGGTCCTCTATAGTTTGTGTACATTCATACACTCATCCAAACACAATGCTATGCTTAAAATTTTAATAATATTGTTAGTGTTTTGAGATTTTTCTGCTTTTGAGCTGTTTTGTCACATTTTGTCTGCCCCAGGCCAAAGGGATCTCAAGCCAGCTACACATATACCTAGAGACTCCTTACAAAGAATACAGCCAGCCTTCCTAAAACCTGCCAGGTGATTCTGTAGAATGACACAAGAAAGACTTTGAGGTGCTGGAGAGGCTTCAGGGAAGGGAATGAAGCTGGTGCAGGGTCTGGAGCACAAATCTGATGAAGAGAGCTGATGGGCTGGGGATGTTTAGTCTGGAAAAAAGGAGGCTCAGAGGGGACATTCTTACTCTCTACAACTCCCTGAAAAGAAGCCTTGGGAAAAAGGCCTCAAGTGGCACCAAGAGAGATTTAGACTGGATAACAGGAAAAATTTCTCCATGGAAAGGGTTGTCAGGCATTGGAACAGACTCTCCAGGGAAGCAGTGGAGTCACCACTCCTAGAGTGATTTAAGTCATGTCAATGTGGCAACTGGGGACATGGTTTAGTGCTGGACTTTGAAGTGCTGGGTTAGAGGTTGGACTCAATGATCTTAAAGGTCTTTTCCAACCTAAACAATTCCGTGCCTCTGGAAAAGTACTGAAGGATACAAAGGGGGAACACAGTTCTAATTATTTGTCCTCTCAGCGTTTTGCAAAAAGCTTGATACAAACCATTAGAATGTCTGCTTTTACATGAAGCAGTGGGAATCACAGAATATTCTGGGTTGCAAGGGACACACAAGGATCATTGAGTTCATAGTCCATATGGGATCCCTCAACCTTGGCATTATTAGCACCATGCTCTGACCAACTGAGCCAATGGTTCAGTCTTCCTTGAAAGAATTATGCAAAACTAAAACCTCTGACAGCATCACACCAGTCTGCTTCAACACACTCCAAAAATCCCTAAACCAAAAGAACCACCACCACTCTCAAGGTGTATTAGTGTAAGCACTGCAACACTTCAGAAATTACCTGGTACCCCACACGGATGTACTGAGGAAAAGAAAAAAAAAAAGTGAAAGTAAGATGATGCTGTCTTCAATTTTATCTACAATCACTAGTCCTGTGTAGTTAAAAACAAAATCTCACGAATCTAAAAACTGACCCAAATCCAAGTTGAAATACTTGATAATAAAAAACTAACTATAAAATTGTGGGTTTGTTTACTACATTCTTTTAAGGAATTTATACCTTCCCTTCTTTCCTTTTTATGCCGAAATGCACAACTATGTATCTTTTATGTTTATATGCATTTCAGAGAAACACTTCTGTAAAAGTGAAGTTCAAAATACTGTTCTTTCCTTTCACTTTTGAACACTACCCCAAATTGCAGCAGCTATAATAATCACAAACGTCTATTAAATATGCAATACTACAGTATGCATATACAATATGCAACATGAAGATTTCCAATGTTTACAACTTGAAGGAAGATTAGGTCCTCCCCTCTTGTTGTATAATTTATCACATGCAGCAAAATATAAGGAAAAAAAAAAATCACTTGTAAGTGATTAGTGGCATACTAGAAGCAATCACAGACGCATATTAAAATGAAACACAGGGCTGGCCCAATTTTCATTAAATGTGACATCTTTTTTACAAGAAGTCAAACCAGAGAAAAGGAACAAGCAAATAACTTCCCCATAAATTCTAAATGATACTTTAGAACTACTGTACTGGATTCTTTTTCCTTTCTATTTTTTTTAAGCATAATGATAACAGTTATTTCTCCTACTGCAATTTCTCTCATCTTTTTGCTACACCTTTGACAGCTCATTTACAACTTCACCTACAACTAATCAGTAAGAACTTAAACCTTCTCTGGAAGAATCTTTCAAGTGCCAGTCTCCTGAATACCATGAAAGAGGAAAACAAAAATAATGACTTCTAAACTTGTAATAAATAACTACATCTCCAGCCTGACACATGCTTGAGCCTCAAAGGACAGCAAATACTAGGAAACACTACCAAAATATTATTCTTCTTGTTCTCAAATAATTTGCCAGGAGAAAAGCTGAGCTATGAGGACAAAAACTCCAACCCCAGAACAAAGCCAATATATTTACCCAGGGAACTAAGGCAGCCAAATAAAGAATGAAGAAAACATTTAGGATTAGATATACATTACTGAGACTGCAAAGCAACATCCTACAAAGGTCAACAAAGAGTTCACTCAACTAAGAATAAAATATTCCTGAAATGAAAATAGCAGTCACAAACTTCTACTCGATTTTGTCAACCCTGCATTTTGATGAAGAGTTCACGTAGCTTAAGGTCTTCATCCATCACTGAGGGTTTCTAAGGTGTCCCTGCAGACATATGAAAAACCTGTAAATTAAGCAGGTCCTCCCAGTAAGATTCACTTGTCTTCAAACTGTTTTTTTCCCTCCCAGATAAATGATTTCAAGACTATTTTTCCTCCCCATTTATTCACGTAACAAGTACCAAATATAATAAAATCACAAAAGGCTTTCACATGCAATAAATAAGTATTAGTACATATTATCTACACTCTTCCACTCAGAGCCCTTAGCTGAAATGGAAAGAAAAGTCTAAATTTTAATTCAAATGCATCTAAATACTAAGGCTTTTCTTCTAACGAAAATGGCTGGCTGTACATGTAGCATTTTAACAGGACAAAACAAATGAGACTGCTCCATCCCCTATGAGA
This sequence comes from Orthonyx spaldingii, assembly GCA_013397795.1. Lineage (NCBI taxonomy): Eukaryota > Metazoa > Chordata > Aves > Passeriformes > Orthonychidae > Orthonyx > Orthonyx spaldingii. Next base: position 56,165 of record VZTJ01003936.1, read on the forward strand.
ACTCAAAGGCAACCTTACCAATTCACTTAGGAACAAGGAAATTAAAAATTATCATCATCACTATCACCTACAGTGAGTAATTTATCATTCTTGCTCTTCACTAGTATCATGTTCCAACAGTGAGTGGCTACAACAAATACAATTAGACAGCTGGCCACAGAAGTGGGAGATAATGTGCTTTTGATGGAGTTTATCCAAGCATGGAGATGGAATGTTTGTCATCTATGCAGCAGAGTTGCTGCATTTTTATCACAAGGAAAAGAAACCCCTGGCAATTAAAACCCAGTGATTTTGTGTTTTAAAGATTAATAATCTGGAGATCACTGCAGGGGAGGCTACAGATAAGGAAATAGATGAGAAGGACAAAACCTGCTTTGTAACATGGTAGAGTAGTATTTCCTTTACTCAGAAATCAGGCATTTAAGGTAGGTTTAACTGTGGTACCCAAACCAGATTTCCAACTTCTAGCTTAAAAAATTTAGTTTCTCATCTAAGGTTGGATCCAAAGATTAAGATGTTAATATTTCTTGTTGGCTCCCAAGTGAAAGACTGGATATTAAGAAATGAAACTGCCTAACACTTCAGAAAATTTTAACAAGCAAAGATTTTTACTTAGAATAATTTTCTCTAGTCAACTCAACTTCCTTTTTCTTCCTGAAGGTTTTAATACATCAGTCACGTCCTCTATTTCATTATCCTTCTTTCACCCCCCTTCCTCCCTCCCACTTTTTATACACATCCCCTGCTCTTTGACAAGCTCTCCTGGGAGCAATGAAGAGATACTGCCATTTTCCTCTCAGGGGATATTGTTATTCAGCTAGGAAAGATCAACCTTGATGGACTCACAGGGGAAATGCTTGCAAACAAAAGGGAAAGTTTGTCAATTGATTTCTATACTGAGGGTAATCACCATTATATTTTATCTCAAAAGCTCACACAGTGATCAACTTAGAATACAATTAATGGAATATTTTTCTAGCAGCATCTACTAACCGATATTAGCCAGATGTCTCATTAAAATCAGCAGTGACAAACCCTAGCTCTTTATTAGTAAAATGCACTTCTGCAGGCTAATTAAATTTTTTATTTTTTTTTTTTTTGCTATTATCTTTGTAGGACTGAAATCAAGTCAACTTGCAATAAAAGTGCTTTGGAACAATTTCATTCAGTGATTCCATGCCACTGTTTCACGCTTTGAAAATCTTCAATCTTTGGAAGCTAAACTAAGGATATATAAAATTAATGCTACAAAATACTACTTTGTGGCAAAACATGCAGGGAATAAAACAAAAATTCACAGTAGCAATATGTGCTCTGAAAAAACCCTTAACTACCCCACTCTACTGCAGGACTTCTAAAAGACTAACCAGCACATACAAGGTCATATTTAAAATGTTTATCTTTGCTTAATCATTTTGTATTTCCTAGGTGTATTAGAATTTTCTTTTTTGAAGACTTATTTAATTTCTTGAACATCTGGAAAAAAGAACTATTTAGAGTCTTAATAATTTTTTAAGGCTATGACTCAATGTGTTACAGGATCATCTGCAATACACTTCAAGATGCACCTACAGTAAGACATGAGGTTGATCTCTTCTTATAAGCACGACAATACTCTGCTATGGGGTTTTTTTGGTCATAAAAAAGTATGTGAGCAGTTTCAAATAGGTGGAAGGACAAACAAATCAGATGTGTCAATGCTACGCTCTTGGTTTTGTGAACTGCACAGCGTTTCTATTTTACACAAGCCCACCATGATGTCTGGGCATTCATGTCCTTTACACATTCACCTAAACTCAGAAAACAGTCAGCTGTGAAAAAACTGAGGACAGATTTTAGAGGAATTTAACATTGTTTTACATGGGTAGATAGTGATAGGACAAGGAGGAATGGTTTTAAACCAAAAGAGGAGAGATTTAGATCAGATATTGGGAGAAATTCTCACTGTGAAGATAGTGAGGCCCTGGCACAGGGTGCCCAGAGAAGCTGTGGATGCCCCATCCCTGGAAGTGTTCAAAGCCAGGTTGGATGGTGCTTGGAGCAACCTGATCCAAGGGGTGGGATCCCTGGGCATGGCAGGGGGTTGGAACTAGATGATCTTTAAGGTCCCTTCCAAGTCAAAGCATTCTATGATTTTGCCACAGAAATATGAAGTGCAACCCCTGCTGCCTGAGGGATCCTGGGCATGTTCCAAGTCGTGATCAGAGCAAACGTGGTAATGAGCTGGTAAAAAACCTGTATGATGTTTCTGACTTCTGTCAGCTTTCTCAGTGCCCTGTCCTGTTAGCACAGACATGCAAACAGGCTGATGGCAGGAACAGCAGACCCTGATGTGGCTGTTACTCCAGAGATGCCAGCTGAAAGTTTAGCTCTTCTGCCATTAACGTTATGTTGCACACTCCAGCTAGAAGAGCCCACAGCTCTTTTCTCCAAACACTTGCTAAATTACTTCCCATCAGTGCAAAGCCTCTGCAAAAACAAGTTGAGCAACAGCAGCCATGCATTCCATGCTGCTGACACACTTCAGTGTAGGAATGTCTGCCTCATCCTGCTCTGCCTGCACACAGAGCCCTGGGAGGGAGCATGGAAACCGCCCCCCACAGCCACGGACTGCAAACCAGGAGCTGGTCTGCAATAGGATCCCCAGAACAAATAACAGAGCTATGTGCACCTACATTTTCCAGTTGCCTGCTTTCTAAGGACAGATTATTCAACAGAGGGAGTGCTAGTTTTGATGGTAACACTGCTCTGGTATCAGCAGTGTTGATGGCAACACTGGGAATAAGACAACCAAATCTGCTTCTGCACTTCCACGGCTGAGGAAAAGCTGCTTTGTAATGAAACACAAGCGTATAAAGATGGATTTACAAATTGCCATTTTTGTGGAATATTTTTTGTAAGTAAAGCAAAGATATTTTAAAATGTTCCTATTTGAAAAACCCCATGAAAAGTCGTCAGAGACAAGTACAAATCCCTAGAATTTGGGAAATGTAGGCAACTTTTTCTTTTTGTGCAGAAAATGAAAAGTCAGTAGAACAACAAAACACATATGCAAATGAGAAAAATATCAAATATTATTTTCAAAAGACAAATTGCAATCTTAAAGCACCTCCTTAAAAATTCTCAACATAAATAATGGACTTTTATTGTTCATTTACTGCAAGGTTAGGCAGCCTGATATGATGGATGAACTGTCAACCCCCAACTAAACTTCTACAATCCATCATGGAAACTGTGGAAATTTCACTCAAAGTGTCAATAAACCTAAATGATGAAGTGGAAAATACTTTACAGCATTCTGATCATTTTTTAGAACCTGTATTTGCTCCAAAATTGCAGAAACACTGTTCTTCCCCCACTTCCCTCCCCTTCTTCTTGAAGTCATAAAATGCAGGTATACATCTTGATTTATATGCCAATGATATCACAGAATCACAGAACAAAGTTTCTGTAAGAGCCTAGTGCTGCGGAAAACAGTATTTACAAAAGAACCTATTTTACTTTACCCAAACACCAGAAAGATGGCCAACATTTTGTAAAGATTTCTGTTTAATCAGTTATTCAAATATGGCCATATTAAGAAAATCAAACCAGGGCTGCAAATCTGAAATCAAATCTGAGCCTGCCCTGAGGCAACTAGAATTATCCTATGATACCTTAAAACAGGAAGGGTTTTCTTTTTGTATGCACAATAAAAGACCCAGATTTCCATTTAATCAGCACAAGTAGGACACTGCGTATTTATTTAATTTGGTGATAACTGACAAATAAATATGAAGTATTTGTATACACCTACTAATGAAAAATTATAAAGATTTAAACTATATACATGGGAAAATTTCACTTTGTAACACCAACAAACTCTTATGCAGACTGTTACACTGCAAAAATGTTGGCAAATGCAGCAGCATGAACATCTAAATCAGGAATTACATTGCCTGATGTAGGCATCCAAGATTTTGTTATCAGCTTAAGCAGTTCATATCATACAGAAACATATTCTTTTTGCCTATGTCAGAGGAAGCCTGCAGCTCTTCTTTGTACACTCGTGCAAAAGCCCAATAAAGTTGTAGCAGACTTAATAGCAATATATTAGAAGCAAGCTAAAATTATCCCTTTACACTTGATTTTGTGATGTGACTTAAGCATGAAACTCCCAGAGGTTTCACAATACTCCAGACTGCAAAAATTTCAGTTTTTATACAGATTTCAGAGCGTAAGGCAGACTTTTGTCAAAACTGATGATGGTATTTTAATAAATTGGTAGAAAGCATGTATAATTTGTATTTGTATAATTTGTATATATAAAAGGAACTTACTGAAGTTACTGTAAAAATTAGGCCATCCTGCCTTTACTTATAATGTCGTGTTTGAAAACTCAATGGATTCCTTAGCCAAGCTAACACCAGAGTCTCCTGTATTTCAGAAAATGGGCTAGAGAACAAAACAGAAAGATGCAGTGCTAAGGCTCCTTACCCTCCCCTTTTCTCCTCTACCTGTATTACCCCATAACACCATTACTGGAGTTTTACACCCATCTCTCTTTACAGAAAGAGCTCATTTGACACCTCTATACTGCAGAAATGAATGCTTCAAGGCTAGGACTGATGATAAATGAAGGATAATTAATGCATTGTCTCTTAGTCCAATGTGATACCGACCATATATGAAGAAACGAAAACTGTCTTACCGTACACTGTGTGCTCATTGTAATGCTCAGGGCGAAATCTGAAGAGAATTCCAAGTCTGGAGTGGATGCAGTGTTACAGTCGATATGCTGTCAAAAAGGATAATAAAATTCTGTCAGTAACAGTGAGGAATGTCAATTAAGATCTCCCTTTCAATGAAGGTTGTTCAGTTGTTCTCATAATAAGACAACTTTTATAAGGCAATACTATTTCAGTTTTCCAAAAAACTGTTAAGACTTAAAAACTACCTAATCCCATGTGACAAAACACCTGAAACTGCTCTTCCTCACTTGCCCAAATAAGCAGACACTTTGAATAGTAGTGGTATGGAACTACATATGGTAGCTCATTCAGTTCAGGAAAGTTGTTGTTGAGAGTAAGCAGCTTCCACAGGCATCTTGATCTGTTTTACCCTCGTTCATGTTGTCACGTGGTGAACTACAGCATAAAACTGGTATGGGTTAAAACTGGGGGCTTTTGATTTGCCAGACTGGCTTTGTATCGATCACAGAATAACTGAGGTTGAGAGAGACCTCTGGAGAACCCCCTTTGCAGTCTTTCACAGGACTCACTTCAGGACAGCCATATCAGTCCTGCACTGGGGAACCCAAGATTTGACACAGCACTCCAGAAGTCATCTCCCTGGGGTACAGGCCAACTCCCTGGGGTGCAAGAGAACATACATCTCTCTTGAGCTGCTGGTGGCAAATCTTCCTACTGCAGCCTAGGGGGCCTGTGGCTGCCTCTGCCACAAGGGTGTGTGTTACTGGCTCATGCTCAGCTTGGTGTCAACCAGAAACCCCAAATTCCTCTGGGCAAAGCTGCTTTCCAGCCAGTAGGGACCCAGCCTCTGTTGGCACATGTGGTTATTCTTCCCTCCTCTCTGCAGAATTCCTGCATCCAGCTCTGGGGTCCTCAGCACAAGTAGGACATGGACCTGTTGGAGTGAGTCCAGAGGAGGCCACCAAAATGGTGGAGCCCTGTGACGGCTGAGAGAACTGGGACTGGTCAGCCGGGAAAAGAGAAGGCTTAAGGGTGTCCTAACTGTGCCCTTCCAGCACCTGACAGGAGCCTACAAGACAGATGGAGAGAGACTTTTTTAGAAGAGCATGGAGTGACAAGGGGGAATGGATTCAAACTGAAAGAGACCAGGTTTAGATTTGATATTAGGAAGCAATTCTTTACTGTAGGGTGGTGAGGCCCTGGCACAGGCTGCCCAGAGAAGCTGTGGCTGCCCCCATTCCTGAAACTGTTCAAGGTCAGATTGGAGGGAGGTCTGAGCAACCTGGCCTAGTGGAAGGTGTCCCTGCCCAGAGCAGAGGAGTTGGAACTGGATGATTTTTAACCCAAAGCCTTCTATGATTTTTCATGCTGCCTTGTCTTTTTTAATGTTTTCCTTCCTAAAAAGTTACATTATGAACTACACAGAACAAGCAGCACCTGATCTGAGCAAACACACCAAAGTACCTTCTGTAATAATCATAATGATGAATTGGAACATTTTTAAACTTCCCTACAAAGTATAATCCATTTGTTCTGTGGAATAGCTATTGATTAAAACAATCTACCTATAATGCCACTGTTCCTCAACTCATTAATTTTACTACTTTGTACTGTAACTCCAGCAAACAAGCACATGCATTAATTTTAAGTTATTTTAAAAACCCCACTGGATAAATGAGAACAAATGAGTATAAAGCCATTCAGCACAACAGTTATGCTACATGCTGCATGATGACAAAATTTGATGAGCACCTGCATCTCAGCTGGACAGTGACTGCTCATGACTGCATGTATTAGAAAGGAACATGCATGCACTATTACCAGCAAAGCATTACCAAAGTAAATTTGGCTTTGGGTAGAAGAAATCATAGAACAGAACAATCTACATATGGGGAAATGACCTTACTAAAAGCTCAAAGTTGGTAAGAAAAGCTATTAATACAAACTTTCTGGTCTTAACAGCAAGAACCTTACTGTTCTTTTATAATTTTGAAGATGCCAAAGTTTGTATGAGCCATGTAAATTTTTCCCCCTCCTCCATCAACCAAGGAAATTTCCAACCTGGCTACTAAGCATTAAGTAATATGGTACCTTAATGACACTGGCTGTAGATATCAGTGTGTTTGGATCCAGCACCTCCACAACAGCTTCTGGAATGACAGCCTTCTTCATACAAGACATGTCAAAGCCATACACATCCTCCCAGAAAAGCAGCTTGTCCACGTGTTTATTCATATCCCCAACAGCTACCAGACTGATGGTGCACAGGTCAGGATAAACTGTAACAACAGAAACAGAGTAGTGAAATTTTATTTTACACACACATATAGAGGACTTTTTTTTCCCTTTTTTCTTAAAGCGATTAACATCTTAAAAGAATAAACAAAAGAACTTTTTTTAGCTCTTGGACAAGACACTTTTTCTGCTACTTTACTTTCTAGAGTCCCATTTGTCCACGGAAGAGTCTAGACACAGAAATTTAATTTTCACACATTACTCTGGTATTTCCCATTCATGACAAAATATCTTTGTAGTTGAATCCCACTACCAGGAAATTATTGGAAACTTGATGTCTCAAGAAGACAAATTGGAACAGCCTATTCTGGCTTCCATACAGAGACTAACCTAAAATATATTTCATAAGTGTAGACAGACACCCAAACAGAAATTCAGATGAGGGCTTTGCAATCACAAGAAACCTCTGTGAAAAGACCTTATTTTCAGAAAACAGCAAATATTCTTACTCCAGAGTTTTATTCCTGTTTGCTATCAGCTCTGGCCGATGTCTACCTTACAACCTAAAAAATTATTTCTGGGTACTGGAAAAGAATAACCACTTTTCTGTCTGTGTCTGAAGAGCAGGACGTGACTCAGCAGAGAGAAGTGAACCTCACTGATTTCCTCCCTCCCACTTTCAGGATAACAGTTATCATTCTTACACTGCTTTCACATTTGTGCTTTTTCTTTTCCCAAGAACATCTTCAGAACAAGTGACTATTTACAGCTTTTACATATAGCAGTGGAAGACTGACATTTGCCTTTTTAACAGCTGCCAACTAAGTCAGTCAATCTCTTGGTAATCTCAACTGGTTGGAAAACCCACAAAGAACAGCTGCTACGTACATGGCAGTCTATAACCCCAACAAATAGTAAGAGCAGCTCAATTTATATTTAGCTAGGTTTCTTTTCACAAAGAAATTCCCATGTTTTGTTCTTCAGAGTTTTAAAGCCTCTAAAGCCATATACATTGAATTCTTGACATGGTTTCAGAGCAAAATGTCGACTAAAACACCCTATTTAATTTTATTTTATATTAATACATGAAAGGGGCAGTGTTAATATAACTGAAGCCAAGTTTCTCTTTTCCTCCCCAAAATCTGGTAAACTGTAGAATTAATTTTGTCTTCAGCTCTGTTTGAAACTGTAATTTATCAAAATGAATACTGAGAAATCATTGGTATAGCATGGTAGGTCAGAAAAACAGTATTTCCTACCTTGCAAAATCCTGAAGATAGAAACAGCAAATTGAAATTAGACCTTTCATATAGTAAGAATAGTTTTAGCCCAAAGGAAATATTCTTATAAATATTGATTATAAAGAATAACCTTCTCTAAAGAAGTTTTTTTTTTTGTTATATGAAGACATTAAAGTAAGCATACTGGCATTTTTCTCACTTCCTGACTGTTTAAAGCAGAATAAATAAATATCAGCAAGCTTAAATTGGAATCCCGTTGGTAAACTATCATCATCCCTACTTTGCAGCTGAGCAAATCGGAGCAGAAGGTTTCTCCAGGAACAGCCTACAATTCACTCAGCAGTAAAAAGGCAGTTTGATGAGAATCCAAACAGCAAGGCATTCAAACTGTGCTGTCCAAAAAAATCCCTTGGTTCCAGCACACCTGACAGCTGCCACACAAGCACAAAACATCACCATCTGGTGGTGGCAATATCTGCAGGTAGTTTCTGGAGCCATCCCAAGGGAAGTCTGTTTCTCCAAGCTTTCCCACTGCTGTTTAACAGTGTGTGTACTACACTTGGCTGTACCTCACAGCATTTCACACCTTCGACAGCGACCACCCATGCTCCAAAAATTAAAAGGCAGCGTGATACAGACAACAAAAGCAAAGGACAACAGCCTCTGTGGGATTATTTTTTAGGGGAATAGGTTTCACGGGATGCAAAGGTATGGTGAGAAGGCAGATGAAAAGACTGGCAGTCCCTGGTTACAGAACACACAGGAGAGTTGTAGTGCCACCGGAAATGAAAATTAAACCCACGACAAATCATGATCAACTACCTTATAAACCTCCCTCCTCTGACTAGCACAAATTTCTGGGACATTCTGTAAACCAAAGAGAAGTTTGATCACCTCTATTGAGCATAAAATATTTGAACTGGATCATAATCAGTTTTTATTAAATCTCTGTTCTCACGGCAAATCCTTAAATCGGCAGTGGAACTCATGACACATTATACAAAGTACTCAAGAACAAGGGAAAACATAAACACTAAATGCTCCAATTTAATCTGCATTTTTACTATTAATAGCAGCAAAAGTAGACAATGTCTGTTCAGACTTCACAAAAAGAAATCTGTGTTCCACCAACAGAGCTCAGGCAAAAGGCTACAGCGATTCATTAACTTCCAAATTTACAGACTCACCATGCCCTATACACTGTACTGAGATTTGACTGAAAATGTAAGCAGTGCTATCTGAACATCAGCCTAAATCATCTAAACACTGTGGAGTTTTGCAGATGTTTAAAAGCATCTGCATAAAATTGCATTTGGCATTTCCCCATTATCCTTGATTTCCCTGGAAATCCTCTGCTCTTTCTGCAGCCTGCTAACACTTTCCCGTGCAATCCTGACAGACTTGTCATTTTTTTTCCCATTAAGCCTGCAATTCAATAATTATTCCTTCTCACAGGTGAAATGAGCAAAATGCTGATTGGACAAAAGCACACACTCCTCAGAGCTCTCCCAGATTCATTGCTTTGACCATCTGTGTCCTTCTCGACTCGGTGCCCACGAGCCATCCGTCACCAGAACAGCTCACGTGGTGGGAGAATATGATGGGAAATCCTTCAGCCCTTAGCAATGCCTCACAAACTTCAGGACGCTGAAGGGTAAGACAGCAATCCTCCAGACACACAGAAATAACTCTGTGTGAATACCATCATCATTTCGATGTGAACGAGCATTATGTTTTGAATGTATTATGTTTTGAATGACACCTTCCTCACCTTTGTGACCCCCCTCGTCAGCGTGAACTGGACTCAAATGTGTGAAAAAAATCTATACTTGAGCAACAGCTCTAAAAAACAAACAGATGGGCCCTGGGCAGCAAAAATGTTATGTTCCCAAACAAAGCTATTCTATACTGTACACATTACCCTAGACAGTTTGGCACAGTCCACTCCAGCATGCCAATAGGCTGAATGGAAGTAATGACGATATGACTGACTGAACACATATCTGGAAATTTGGATTCTATTCCCGGCTCAATCACCGAAAGATCTGCTCAAATTGCAGCTGCTGCTATTGCTTTTCTCAGCTTTCGAACATTCTCTGTAATAATGATCTTTGGTTCAATAGTGCCAAGTGGCTTTAGACAAAATTAAGCAAATTCAGGAGTTTCTCTGGTAAGGCGTCACCTCAGAGTGAACTCTTAGTTCTGGCTCACGTGGATTTGGATGTGCCATTCAGCTACGCTGCAGAAGAGTTGCTGAGCACCCTTCTCATGGACACAGGGCACAGCCATTCACCTGCTGGACAAGCTGGCAGAGGAGAAGTAACTGCAAGCACCTTAATGAAACTGTTAACAGAACAGAAAATCCCACCAGTGCCTGTACAACACTTTGTGAAGAATCAAAGAAGGGCCCAAGACCACTGTCAGACCCCAAAGGATGAGTGGACTGCAGAACCAGGATACCCTGTCTCTCAAACAAATCTCTGGGAGTTACAAACCAATAGCAAACCTACCAATAATACAGTTTAAACAGAGGTCGAAAATTTCTGGCCTTTTCAGAAAGTTTTGGAAGTAGTGGCTAAATATAAAATGACTCCTTATGATTCTAGGGAATGTCCCTGGATTTAATTGTATTGCAGTATAAAATTATCAGCATATATCTACACAGAGCACACACCTGTGTTCCTGATATGGCTGGACTATTCTACATTACTAAAAACAAAAAAGCTCTTATTCTGTCACATTGCTCAAGTGGCTACTAAATATTCTAAGACATCATTGGTTGTATATTCAGCTTTGTGAACAACTGCATAAACCCCATTTTTCCTGCTGCACTGTGCAGTATACAAAAGCTCACTGCAATCAGAGGGAAGCACTGTAGCAAGCATTGAGAGTCATTAATCCAATCACTAGGTCAGTGTAGTGAAACTGTGCATGGTTAGCACAAAAGGGGAAAAAAACCCCAGACTGATGACTACGATTGAAAAGGTCAATATGAAATACAATACTGACAAAGGAATTAAGCACATGCAGAACTTGTGCACAAAACTGCATCACACGAGGAATAAATATTTACAGGCATTTAAACACTGCTTAAGATGACACTATCTAAGCTACTTAAGATGACACTATCTAAGCTACTTAAATGGCTAAAAGAGATCTACTTCAAAGCAAACCCTTTTGTTTTGTCACAACCCTACCCTCAAGCTATAAAAATAAAGAGCATATTACCACCAAGATAAATATGCTGAACTGAAACAGTGTAATTCCATTAGTTATTTTATGTGTTTGGAACTATGTCCTCCCCACACAACTTCCCTCCTTCAGGAAAACACCCAATCCACTTTTCCTCTAATCCAGAGCAGCTTACTCAATCAGTACCACGTCTTACAGGATAAAATTTATTTACCTCTGTTCACAGTTATGCAGAAACTTGGATTTCAGGAGGGGAAAACAAATGCCCAAATGTGTGGGAAGAATTAGGGAGGAAAAATTTAGTCTGTACTTAAGAATAAACAGCCCCCTCTAGTCTTAAAAACACCATTAACTTGAGACCTTTGTACCCCATCTAATGTTCTTCTATCACCATACAGTAAATTAATGCCTTGAAGCTTCGACTAATGGAAACATTTTTCACTGAGACTGGCAACTTTCTCATCCATGCATAGCTTATTCTAAGTCTCTGAGTTCATTTAGCTTCCGCCTAGAGCTAAATTTATTAAAAGAATTGAGCACCAACCTGAGCCTCCCTCTGCCAGGTACTTGTCCTTTGCATAGATGACAGAATCCAGCATTGACTCAAAGAGAAGGAAATAACCCTGTTTATAGAAAAGGGAAAGAACTTAGAAATCATGCAGTCAGACTTTATCAACACAGTTTAAGAATATTATAAGCCCATACACCAGAGAGTTCCTCAACAACAGCACTGACACTTCAACACTTGTTATATAAAGTATCATCTTCAATTTCCCAAAGTGCAAGTATGTAGCACATAGAGAAAATAAATATGCCATCTACCAACAGTTACCCAACAAGAGTCCTACAACATCAGAAAGACATAGAATTCAACTCAAACCAAGTGAAAAGCTGCATGTGTTGATTTTTCAGTAATAACAGTGAGGTTCCAAGAAAACAAAAATAAAAGAAATCCCTTCCCCTTCAGATCTGCAAGTAACACTAAAACTATTGTCAGAGAAAGGCCAAACAGAATGCATCTTTGCTTCTTCGTATTTGCAACCTCGTGGTGCCCTGCATCACCCTGGGCAATGCTCACTAAGAGAGGTGGAAATAAATCATGTGCCAAAGGCATTGGTTCTCTGGGTGTTCTACATCATTTAGCAGCACCCGGACTCGCAACATTTCCAGGATAAAAACCATTAGAACTAGATTTGCATAGGGCTTTTTTTGGGTTGGAATTGATTTTATGGAAGGTTAATCATACTGCTACTGGTGTTCAGAATAACTTATTGTAAACTTCAGTGAGTCATTTTCTGAAACAGGGAAACATCCCTTATTTAAATATTTGAGATATTAAAAAACCCATACAGCAGTATTAAATAAAAGCAGCATTTTATAGAGAACATCCACTTTCTCAACTACTTCTAAACAAAAGGCAGATTTATGAGAGATACAGCCCTTTGTTTTCCAAATGAGATACTCATTTTATACCTTTCCTGCCCTTCAAGTTTGAGTATCATGGTTACTCAATATTGTAACATATTTCATCTACATCCTCACAACATCAAATCAATTAAGGCAAATACCACCAAAGATTTTGAATTTTCATATGGCATCCTAATTTTCATTTTGCTTAAAACACAGCTTAGCCACATGGCTTGATTTATACACTGACTGCCAAGAGGCAAGAACAAAATGGGCAACTGAAGTCCAGACTTTGGACCTGCAGTCCTACAAGCACAGTCTGCAGCAAGACAACAAACGAAAGCCAGGAACCTGCACCAGGGAAGTTTCAGATTGGATATAAGGAAAAATTTCTTCACTGAAATGGTTATCAAGCACTGGAACAGGCTTGCCCAGGGCAGTGGTGGAGTCACCATCCCTGCATGGATTTAAAAGTCATGTGAATGTGGCACCTGGGGACATGGTTTAGTGCTGGACTCTGAAGTGCTGGGTAAATGGTTGGACTCAATGATCTTAAAAAAATGCTTGAAGTTCAAAAATGCTTGAGGTTCAAACTTCACCATCTGCAGCCTTCAGAACGAAAAACCAAACTGAAAACCCCAGAAACCTGAAGCATGACATATTTGTATTCAACAAGAACACAGTGTGAAAATAATGGCCATGGACTTTCCCCAACCTGTTTATTCTGGTACTAGTGCTCCACTGAAAACTTTTCATCCCAATCTTGCCTGTTCTTCCACTTTACTGCCCAACTTCTGTACATCCCTAGAATAAGTCCCAGAAGGAAGACTACTGCTTTGTGAGCAACAGGGTTGTTAGTAAGCTTTGCTAGACAGCTGAAAAGGCCAGGAGCTCCAGTTGTGTCAGGCACAGCAGATAATTTGATGCCACAGCAAGCCAAAAACACAGCATGGAACCACAATTTTCTTTTTTATACTATTATTCTTATGGCTTAAAAACAGATTATGTTTACCTCATAAGAAGTATTTTTAGATGCCTTTAACTGAAAATGAGTTGTTTTCACAGTATTTTAAAGGTAACCTCTAGGACATATCTTAAAACTAGTCACCAGCAAGAGTCAGTAACTCACCAAGTGACATTTTTAAGGATCAGCTCTTCACTTCCTTCCTGCTGCCCACTAACTGTGCCTGCCAACCTGTGCAAGAAGTACAGCTGGAAGACACTCTCTCGAGAAATACAGAAAAATTCTCACCATCCCTTCCCTGACCTTTCCACTCTGGCACTGTTGGCTCTCCCCCCACTCCCAGTTCTCTCGTCCCCCCAGTTCATTACAGCATTCCTGCAAGTTACTTGTAAGTACCATCATTGCTACTGAATCAAGTCATTTACTACTTACACCAAAGCATTTTGCTCAGCGTGCTGTGCTCATCTGCAGTGTAAATCAGAATGCAATTTCACAGCCTGCTGTCCCACCTGTAGGGGAGCCTTCCAGAGGGAGAATTACACCTGACATCTTTTCCCCGTGACGCTGTGGGGCACTCTTACTTCCCCCCCCCCCCAAAAATGGTCAAGGGTTTATTTTTTCTTAAGCATCCTCAAAATCAATCAGTGCAAAGAGATCTCTAGGATACAAATCTGTGAGCTGCATATTATTAGGACAGTCTTCATAGTGGCTAAACTAAGATACATAAAAGGTGACACTTTCTCTGTTAAAGACAACCCAAATGCACAGAACACCTTAAATTTTATACTGTCCCATTATGCATTTTCTACTAAAATGTTGCCATTTCCTTCTCAAAAGGAACTTGAAGTTCCTTATTTTTTGTATTTGCAAAGCTGAAATGAAATGTTCTCCAGGCAACAACAAAGACCCATATAAACAGATCTGGACAGGAACAGAAATACACAGCACTGTGGAGGATCTCTATTCAAGCACACACCTGTCCTGCCTCATGCCTGCCCAAGGAGACACCCACGGAATCCACAGGAACGCGAATATTGCTACATTTCTTAAATATCCTTTATATCTGTATTCTATGTTCCTACAGAATTATAGAAGGCTCATAAACCTTTGGTGCCTTAATATCCTGCATGGTTAATTTTTTTCCTATTATTCAAACATCCTACAGCATTCTTGCACTTATTTTCATTTTAATTAAAAGCTACTTAAAAGTGTTTAGCCCGTTGATCAAAATATAAGTATTGCAAGTTCTTTTAGCTTTAGTGCTTCAGTATTCAGTATGATAGTCTTTGTGGAGAAAAAGAGTTGAAGTTCTTTAATAGCATCAAAAAGTGGTGTTAGCATGTTTACAACAGCAAGAATTAGCAAAATTGTTGGTACAGCAGAAAAAAAAAATGTGTAAAGATAGAATTGAGAAGAAACAGCATTGTGTTTCCCCTCTGCCTGGTGTATTTTCTATGTATTTTCTGTTTTCTATATTTATTATTATTTTCTTTAACATTACTGAACCTGGTCTGGTTTTCCAGATTCAGTAAGGCTGACTATTTAATGAGATGAAAAACAGCTATCAAATCACTGGCCCAGAGAATCACTTTCATCTTTTTTAATCCCCAGTGGTATAAAAAAGTGCATTATTTTCTTAAACTGAAGCTTCTAACTACAAGATCTCCACTGGCCTACAGAGTAAAACACATCACAGAAGGTATGCAACACAGATTGGACAACATGCTCTGATTTCTAACACAGAATTTAATCTGGCATTAACAGATGCACAAAGCTGATGTAGCCCACTCAATGTCATGAAAAATTACATTTTATTTGACAAAATTTCCTCCAAACCTGCAGCACATTTAAAAGACAAGTAGTAGCACATAAACTCTTCGGCATGTTCTGCTGCAGCATCATCTCCCACATGCTAAGTTTGCCTTCATGCTGATCTCTCATGTATGATTTAATTAAAAAAAAAAGAAAAAGAAATGAAATAATTCATTACTGACAGAGCAAGCTCACAAATTTCAGAATCACCACTTGACTTTGTCATTATGTACACTCTGTTGTTTCCTTAAACAAATAAAAGTGAGAACACCAAATTGGAAGATGTGAAGAGCAGAAAGGTGATACCCATTACTAGTGTTGACAAAAAAAAAAATATCATGCAAGGAAATAACTGTGTATCTCACAGAAACAGGGGAAAGAAGCAAGGAGAGAGAAGATGGTTTCCAGTGTTTCCCTTGTGCCCACTTCCTTGTCCTTTTCCCTAGATCCCGAATGCCCATGATGACAACCCATCCTCATGTAATTTCAAAAGAGAAAGAAATACAAAAGTAAGAATAGAAAAAGGAAAAAGGAAAATATTAGCTATCTGACCAAAGATATGATTAAAAGACAAGTAGCGGGTTGTATCCTGAGTGTATTTTCATCTGACAGTCCATCTCTTCCCCAGTTTTATCTCATATAAAACTCGACTGCATATTCAGTACTATAGAGCACTGCATAAAAAACCCCAGTTTACGAGTACACATTGTACACTAACATTGTATTTGAGACAACCATCTCAGGCAATTGTCTCTCACAGTAAAGCCCCTTTACAAACAAGAAATGCAGATATTCTCAAGTGAATAAAACTCGCAACCTTTAGCTTTACAGTTTTAGCTAGAGAAAGGAAGCAGAAGCAATACTGATGGCAAAAAAATCTACACACAGATGCAGCTGTGCAAGAACATTGCAGAAAAGCATCACACACGTTTTGTTTCTTTCTGCACTCATCTTTTCAATAAGCAGCCTATGAAGTTGACGATTACCCTACGTAAATATGTGAGCAATAACACGGTCACCTTTGTATGTCGTCTTTTCCTGCCCAGGAATGCATGTAAGTCCACAGTCTGAATAAGAAGTAAGGGATTTATCTGTAGGTGACTTATGATATAAGCAGACAAGCAACAAAATACTAGAGCCTGGTAATAGCACACAAATTTTTAGTTACACAAATTAAGGTTTTTAAAGGTTTCACACACCAGAGCTCTAGGCAGGCATGCAGGATGATGCATCAGAAACTTGCAGCCCTGATACAGACCATCAAATAATCCTGGAGAGGGAAACCTCCACAAAAACAAAGTCAGCAGTGGTTATTTTATATAAAATTCACCCATTCTTACATCCAAACAACCTTTCTCCAAGAACTGAAAGACCTTCTCCTCAGAGACTCTGGTTATTAGAACAGGCTATGACTTGGCCATTCTCGTACTCGTTCTCCAGGCAATGTGGTTTACTGGGTGCAGTGGCCCTTCAGCCCTCCTGCTCTCCCCCACAAGAAGTCCCTTGTGTCAGGTTGCAGACTTCACTGCAGTTTTGCTAAAATGAATGTCCAGCTGTCTTTGGAGTGAAAGTCTGAACAGCTTTATCTGGGCCTTTGGAAGTCCAACAGGCCCTCGATCTTCAGCAACCTGCCTTTTGGACAGCAAGGGAACAGCTCACAGCTCATCACACCTCCCACTGCATTTCCCTGTTTTACACACTGGGTTTAGTTGAACACAATCACAGAAATGTCCTGGTCTGATGCTAACATTGTCAAACACACACACTTCAGATGTCACAAACTGCATTTAGTACTTCACAAACAAGTTCACTGCTAATTTCTTTCACAGGCTTAAATAAAACTCCTGAAGAGACAGTTGCTCTTCATTCAGCTTCTAAACCTGGAACATGAAAAAGACATATCCAGAGGAATTTAAAAGGAGGAAATATTATTTTGGAAAATGGCAAGTATGCATTTGAAATATAAATTTCTACATAGACACACATGCATTCACATACACCTGCCCGCTGTGTAATATTTAAGATGCTTCTCCCATTTTTCCATAATTTAAGGGAACAAATTTACAAATGAAAGAGAGGGAAGAATAGCAAGCAGTTTGTGGCAGTCACAGGTCACTTCTGCAATTAAGCAAATGATCATCAGAAACCATCACACTGAGATGCTCATAATGCTCATAATGCTGTGCCTTTTGTAAGACACTGCTCTATGTGACCGCTTTTTCAGAAAGACTAATCTAGAAACAATCCTGGGAGAATGCAGTATTTTTCCTCTCTGTTGCCTCATACTTGTTTTTAATTTTCTGATGTTCCAGACACAGCTCTAATTAAAAAAAAAAGCTTATTGTGTACTGGTCTTAAACAGCATTCTGTACCAAGCAAAACAAAGCTATGGCTTCACAAGACGGCTTGACATTTACTAATCTAAAAGCAGTTTATTTTCTAAACAGAACTGCAACTTTTCATATTTTTGTTACAAAGAAAAACATGAGAATTTTCCTGCCAGTCCACACAGATTCTCTCCATAAAGAGCCGAAACCTGACATACACTGAATTCTTTTTTGTTCTTATGCTTCAACATTTCCAAGCACTTACAGTCACATATTTAGAACAGATTTCACACTGTATCATGTAGGGAAGGAAATGAAAAAGCAAATTCACACAAGAAAGCCAGACAAAGAGGAATCTTCATCTGCATCTAGGCAACAATGTTCCTTTCTGAACAGTGCTGGAACAGTGTGTACACTGTCCAGCTATCAATCTTATTTCTACAGCATTGTCCTCTTTATCTCTGTATTGCAGCAACCTATAAAAATCCTAACATTCCTAAATATTTAGGACACCTAATTAAGTGAAATGGACATGGCTATGTAATTACAACATAAAAAAGGTAAATTAGCACACAAATGAAAAATATCCAACATTCAATACTTCATTTCTTACAAGAGCTGAGTTTTGAAATCCTTTACTTCACCTTAGAGGCACTGATTTACAACATGACTTCAGCTCACCTGCCCAGATTCCCTTTAAAACCAATTCTTGGGCTCCAGAAGAAGAAATGTGATTTTGGGAACATTAATCTTGGTGCCCATATTAGGCAGCTGATCAGAAGTTTCCCTGAAAAAACTATAATTACATTTCTAGTGAAGCCACCATACTGTCAGAAATCACCAACCATAATGTGCTATTTTTAAACCACTGGTTTAAGCCAATGGCTTAAACTATCCTTGAAACTAGTGACCTCAACACTAAATTAAGCTCATGCTTCAAATAATGCACATTACAGCAGTGGAGCAAGAACTGCAGATTTCTAGTTCACTCATATATGTAGTATTAAATAAAATTTTTAAAAAAGCAAACCAATTTATTTTCATCTTTCCCTGAAAAACAGATACATATGGATCCACAGTGAATGCATGAACTCCCCCCCCAGAGACATTTGCACATAGCAGAACAGCCACAAAAAACCCAAACAAACCCCACAAAGAAACAAGTAACTTTGAATATAAGTTTTCATTGTTGATCTTTAATTTCAGGCAGAAAGGAATTTTTAAGTCCCAACAGCTGGAAGTAGCATGAAGAAAACCTGTATTTTGAAGTGGTTTTTGAAGGCTTGTGATATGAGGATACTGAACAGTAGAAGCTCACCATAAAAAAGTTACAAGAGATGTTTCCTACCACATTTTTGATAGGGAACAGGCATTCCTATGTCACTATGAAACTCAGGCTGGCACTGGGTTTTGTAACACAGATTTCTTTATTAGGATTAATGGCAGAGAGCAAGGACAGGTGTGTAACAGTTGTCAGCCACCACATGAAAAAGGTAACAGGCTGAAATCCAATGGATTCCAGGAGACGGCTCATTTAGACACTGCATTTTCTTCTGTCCATCACACTTATTTTGTTCTTTTAAAATCAGTGTTTTAATTGTTATACTAAAACCCAGCAATGAAAAGTAATGTTGTTTTCAAGCTCTCCCAGTACCTGCAGATTTCCAGAGGCAGTGCCTCCCCTCCTTATCACCTTTCCTGCACAGTCAGGACAGTCCTTAGCTGAATTTGCAGACTGAAGGCATTTTACCCATCAGAATGACCTGCTAGATGACTAATACAATATTTCTCCATTACTTTCACCTGAGCAGCCACAACAGTATGACTGAGTGCTTTACAGATTTGCAAAGCAACTACATAACTGAAACTTCCTGCACCTAAAGCAGCTCAACTGTACTTAGAGAAGCTTAACTTGAAAGAGCTTGAAAAAGAGGGATCAGGAATTGTGTCCAAGTAGCACATAATCCATCCTATCTCTGACACTGTCAAAGACACTATTGGAAGCATGATAGACGCTTTGGTTTACAAAAAAAATAGCATTACTTACAGAATAACTTTTCAAATTAAATAAAACACATCTTTTTCCTGAAAATGACTTTAGAAGAATAGCCATGCACCTTACCATCCACTCAGATATAATTATGTCCACTTTTTCCACAGGCAGATCCACTTCCTCGATTCTTCCTTTGACTAATGTAATAATGTTTTCAAGTTTATTTAATCTGCAAGTCAAAACATAAACAAATTAGTTGCTATTTCCAATTTATGCTGTCAAGAGAGATACACTGACATTTATATTTCGCATTTCTCCCCTCACAAACTTTTTGGTCTAACTAATCGAGAAGCACTAGAACATACTATTCCTCAGTTATATTTCACAGGGAACATTTCCAAGTAGCTAAAAATTGCAGCAGATTTAGTGCCAGGAGAAGATGGCAGACAGTAGAGCTGTATACCTCCAACGTGCCATGCATGCAAATGTGCAAGCTTCAGAAACCAGGAAAAAAGAGAAGAGGACAATTTAAAACTGCTGGTCCTCTCTATTTAGAAGTTGCTTCTTCCCATTTCTCCTCCTTTGACCTCCACAGCAATGAGATCCTACTCACCACACCAGGACAGCAATGGAAATTAACTTCCTTACAAAATGTTTTGCACGACTTGGTTTTTTATTTAACCAAACCAGCTGCAAAGTCACGGAGAACAAACCTTCCCTCTAAATCAGTACTACAGCTATTCCACAATAAAGGCACCCTCCCCACTGTGATCTGGGCAAAAGCATCTGCAGTGTTCAGGTGTTACCTCACATGCACGTCATGGTACAACCATCCTGCACAAGGAGGGAGGGCCTGTGACAGGACTATAGCTTTTGAAAAAAGAACTGCACGACAGTGAATTACTAAGTGTGTAAATGCCTGAAATATACTGCTTTTCTTCTTGGCAAACCATATTAGTCTTCCCTGCACATATCTTTATTACCATTGCTATTCTTACAGAGGGCAGAAAAGTACTCTCACCACAGAAATTTATCTTCCCACCACAGTTCTTATCTCTGCCCCTTCCCTCCCTATCCCGCTATCTTACTCCTACATTCTGTCTGGCTTTCAATGCAGACCAGTAATGACATTAAAAATTCAATCCACAAGACAGTGGAAGAACGATCAGTATGAAGGGAGGGAAAGGAAAAGGTCAAAGGGCTCCTTGAACACGTGGGCTGTTGCCAAGATCAATTAAATCCTCTACACAAGACAGTCTTCTGTTAGAAGGCAGCAGTTCATTACTAATATCATATTTAATGCTTTAAACAGAAGTAAAACCAGAAGTTCAAAGGAAAAAATGTTAAAGAGCTACTACCCACAACAATAATTTAAGAAGGACCAAAAGAGATCTAAAGATAACTTCCTAAATGACCACATCTAAGGACATGATTTAAAACACCAGAGAGGAAAAGGATTAATTCACTACATACTTGTTTTCAATTATAACGTTTCAAAAAACCCAAACCAACCAATGTAGTTTACACATTGTAGGAAAAACTGAGATGTTATTTTGGAAGTCTACTTCAACTTTCTATTCTAGTTTAACAGTGATGAGTGGCAAAAATCAAGTCATTCACTGTGCTAGAAATTTTACAGGGACTATTCACAGCAAGAAAAAGAAAAGGCAATCATTTAGTTTAAAGTAAGTTTATTTTTAAGGCTACTCAGGCTACGTATTCTGGCTTACTTACACACATGGGCTGCACCGTTTCCAGTAATTAGCATGCTAGAAATTAACCTGAATTCTGGGAGGGACAAAAGCTCTTGAGCACGTACTTGAATCACAGGTGGAAGCACCACCCAACAGTTATTTTTTTAAGCTACAGAGTTGTTTAGTATTCCAATAAATATTTGTTACTCCACTGCCACTTTATCAGCTTTATTCCTTTAGGTAAAGTAGATTTAACCAGACAAATATAAATTATTTTGATGTGAACTGAAGACTTTAACATGAATTGAACCTTTTATAGCAGACGGTACCTATAAATGTGCAGCCTTACTGATGACTTGCTGTGTACTTCAAGTGGCAATTCATCACTCTAAAGAGTTGAAGAGTTTTGATTCATTGTTTTTCTTAGCATCCTGCCCTTCTCCTCCCCAAAGATAATACATATTGACTGTTACTTCTATTCTCCCCTAAGTATAAATAACACTCAAAGGACTTTGTGCACTTGTTGAAAGTTACAACAGCCCTAAACTTATAATCTAGTACATTTGATATAAAACACTATTTCACATTCACAACCATTCTGAAGATGTCAGGGACTCATGGGAAAAGTTCTCTTTAAGGAATGAGTTCTTGTGCCAGAAAAGCATTTCAGTCAAACATGCACTTAAGGTTTAACATAGCACTTTTCCCAAGCAGGTATTTACTGAACAGAGTAATTTTACAGCATCCAAGTGTGCAGTGCTGCACCACCAATGTGAGTGGTTCCTAACAAATTCTGCACAGACAACATGACTTCTGTATCACTTGAGCTTGCACAAAAAAACCCTGTCATTCACAAATTCTTCAGTATCTATCTGGATCTTCTTTTGCACAGTTGCTCTTACAAAATCAACCTAAATGAAAAAGCCTACAAGCTTCAGCTATCAACATTGCACATGTACACCTACACTCCTCTTCCTTATCCTAGGAAATCCTTTGTAAGTCTTCAGATGTGATTGCTTGACTGCTACGTATGCTCAGCCTCCCTCCACTGGCAAGTTAGTGACATGGAGTGGATAAATAAACCAGCAGATGGGTCTAGACCATGAGGTTCAGGAGTTGAGAGGAGGAGTACAGATCCTAACTGGTAGCCAGGTACCAGAGGTGTCCCTCAGGGTTCAGTGCTAGTTCTGATACTAATGATACTAATGAACTGATACTAACAAACACCTTTAGTGACCTAACAGGACAGGATGCACCCTCAGCAATGCTGAATTAGGGGCGAGCAGTTGACAGGGTGGGGCTTCTATTCCCCATAACACAGACCAATTACAGAAATTATTTAAAATTCCCATACACAGAAAACTAACAATCACAGCTTTTCCTACCTAATGATGTCCATGGCCTGATAGATGATTTCAGATTGGTCAACTCCAATCACTTTCTTCGCACCTGCTTTGGCAGCAAACATGGAGAGTATTCCAGTTCCACAGCCAACATCCAAAACCACCTGAAATGAAAAAATGAAAGCAAAACCATCTTATTTTCCTTGCTTTGATTCTTCTACACTTCTTTCTACATCAGTGAGATACCAGATTCCAACAGAAGGAATAAAGTCTTACTGTTATATGCAGAGGTATCCAAGTCAAACTGCAGTTCTGAACTCCACACTACCACCTTTTCCAGACAGACAATGAAGCACATTAATTGCAGCTGCAGATTAACCCAGTCACATGGGAAACAACAGCAAGCAATTATGTGGGAAACACTTCAAATGTTACATGAACAGGAGAAAAAGGAAATTACAGCCTGAGCCATTTTAATCACTGAATTACTAATAACTGAATTTAGCACTGGCACCGAAGAAACATATTCTAGCTGTAGTTTTTAATTAAGAGTCTATTCAGAAACTTTATTTAAGAATTCTCCGCCAGACATGGCTACAGTGCCTCAGCACAGCTATGGGTCAAGATTACTAAATTTTAAAATGGTCATAGGCACAGTTTTAACACCCAGAAATATTTTCTGTCTAACACTATTTATAATCAAAATAGAACTAAAAAAAAATCCAGTTAAGATGGAATCCCTGGGGTTTTCATAGAAGAGTAAATTTCACCACTAGAGCTGAAAAAAGTACACACAGCATAATAAGATGCATGAAAATGTCTGTGGTTTTGGTTATCACATATTAGCTACTACAGGAAGACTGAAAAGTTATAAAATGTGAAGCAACTAAGAAAAGAGTACTGAATTTTTTACTAAATAGAGTTGAGCTGCCAGCAGTTTTAAGCTTCATACAGAGAGATTTCACCAAGTAGCCTTTTCCAGGCCTTGCTATTGTAATAGTGTATTTCTTCTAACTGTTGGAAACTTCTCAACAGCCAAGAACCTGATGAATGTGTTACGGTAGATTTTTAAGCTGAGTTCCAGGATTGATGTTTTCACAGAATTAGTGGGGCTGAAAGGCATCTCTGCAGATTCTGAGGGTGTATTTTATTGCATTGGCCAGGTCATCAGTGGCCTTATTGTTAAACTCATATCTAATATAGCTGAGCTTTACTAATGGTGTTAGAAAACTCTAAGCGCTAAACCCAAAAATGTTCTGAAGTCTGAAAATCAAAACAAGTTTCCTAAACACTATGTAGAGCCTCTCATACCATGTACAGCATTTAAGCACGAACAGAATCAGAACTGTAAAGACAGACTTCCTTTCTCATACATGTGACCTAAACATGAGAGTAAGTACAACTTATTATACACTTAAGTCAACAAGAACACAGAGTCAGAATTACCAGTCATAGCAAGAATTTATTAGAAAGGAAAACTGATTTCACTATCTGTTCTCCTCAGAGCACACAGTGCTGTACAACTTGCCCTCACAGCTTTCATTACATTAAACATTTTTCCAAAGAAGATATTAAATCCCTCACTAATCAATCCCACATTTGAGAACTGTAACCCCATTTTACGAAACATTTCAAGGCAATAATGCACCCTGCTGCTCATACACTTTCCAGCTTATAAGCTACTGATCACTCTTGCTTTGGCACAACAAAACCTTGCATTTCACCTGACAAAGCGCAGCAAAGCAAACACCTGAATGCTCTGCACCTCAGGTCTGCCTTGTATACAATTCTATACATTCTGATGATGGAGACAGAACAATGACCCTGAAGCCTGCATGAATAAAAGCAGCTGTTCATGCTTAGCAGTACAGTCTAAGGGAGCTTCTGCTGTGGTGGTCTGGGAAGCAATGACTGAAGAACTCACTGCCACCTGCCCTGGTAGAGCCCCTTACAACCTGGAAACAGACTAAAAAACATCAGTGTGATGACTTTTTACAGCAGCTGGTGTAGAGGGAAGGGAAGCTGTGGATAGAATTACACCTGCAACTCTTTTACAGCTACGTTTCAAAAGGAGTCAACTCTACAACTCAGAAGTTACATGAGAGCATGTTATGGCTACAGAAATCCCTAGAGGTTGAATCTGCTGGTGACAGGAATAGAAAATAAAAATCAATATTCTTGCACCTGCTGAAATCTCACACCCCCCAACATCACCTATTCCAACATTTCACCTATGATAGTTAACAAAATCACTGAGCCATGACAGTTGGAAGTCACAGCCAAAAATAAACCACTGTGAAAGAATGATCTTGATGTACAGTTGCATGAAAGAGAGCAATCACCACAAATTGGAAAAAAATCAAAACAGACACCACTTTGGACAGCTGCCCTGGTCACTTAAAAACCCAGATGGAACTCATCTAGCCTTAGGCAGGGGATGGGGTGGAGAAAGAGGCACTGGAGAGAAAATGTACAAGCTGGAATACATGTGAGGAAGGGAAAGACAAGCAGAGTGATCACCAATTAGCCTAAGGACAAGGGTCTACAGCTCACACATTCTTGCAGTGATCACATATGGCCTCTCACCAAAGACCTGGAGCAGCTGGACTGGCGATTTGACTGCACCACAACACATGGCAGTTTCACATCCTCCTCTACAGTCTAAGCAAAACTCATATTCTGCTTTCAGTGACAGAAAAAATTTTCTTTAAACTCAGAAAAACAGGAGGCCAGGGACTTTGGCCAATTAAATTAATTTCATCAACGAACTCTTAGCAGGACAGTGGTTTAAAAACTCATTTTATTCCCTGAATACGGCATTGATTCTTGCCTCAGACTTCAGCCCTACCACAAAAACTAAGCATAGCAACAGTCCTTTACCAAACAATTATTTTTCCACCCAAAAATACTCTCATTGTAAAATGGACCACATTTACTGAGTACAGCCACTTTCATTACTCCTCCCAGGTAATCTGAATTGTCCCATTCTCATCTCAAATACATTTGACAGGTTGAAAACAAAGGCAGCAAGCAGAATTCATTCAAGTTTTAATAATTTATGTTGAAAGCTGAGAGCACAAAGTGGCTGGTTCTGAATAAAATATGCATAATAAACAAACCTAGATACTCTGTTACCATCTATCACCATGCAATCACACCTCTTTGGTATCCTAAAGGTTAGGATGCAGACTTGCATCAGTAGTGACTATACAAATGCAGCTCTTTGAACAAGCTCCTCCCAAACTACCTCATGATTCTCCACTCAGAAAAAACCAAAAAGCATCAGTATGTATTTTGGGAGGAATACCATAAGGGAGTTCTAGGAAACATAGTATCAGACTTGCTGTTTTGTTTGGGGTTTTTTCGATTGTAATTAAAGTTTAAGGGAAAACATACTTTTTCTTTAAGTTGGAATTTTCACTCAATATGGTTCTGAGAGCATTATATGATACATTAAGTTAACAAAGTATCTTACACAGCTCCTTCAGCAGAAGTCTGTAACAGATGCCACTTCAAAGCCAGATTTCTGCAGAAAACTCCATATATTCTCCATAGCAATGTACCAAGTGAAAGCTACATCATTTGGCCAGACACAGAAGTTAAGCAGGGCACTGGCCACATGGATGGGGGATATTGGGAACTCAAAGCAATCAACAATCTGTCTTCCAGTTCAATCTCAACACACCATGATGGGTTTGGATATACCATGAATTTGAGGTAATCTTGATCAAAA
Organism: Orthonyx spaldingii; assembly: GCA_013397795.1. Classification (NCBI taxonomy): domain Eukaryota; kingdom Metazoa; phylum Chordata; class Aves; order Passeriformes; family Orthonychidae; genus Orthonyx; species Orthonyx spaldingii. The sequence continues at coordinate 82,797 of VZTJ01003936.1, forward strand.
AGCTGCTGTAAAAACCATGTTCAGAAATCAGTTTGTAGATGTTGTGATAATTGAGATTTTCTTCAGAGAAGTTGAATGCTTTTACAACAGAGTAAGCACACGTCTTGTCTAAACTGTTTCCTGAGCATTTGTATCTCCTCCTGGGGCCGAAGCAACATTGACTCTGACAGTTAATCCACCTTCTGTTTTGAATGTTCCCAGTGCGTCCATACAGCAGAGGAGAAACATTATCAATCATGAAAAACTACTGTTCCATAAGGCCTTGCATTTTGTGTAACTTCAGTTCAGTCTTACCCTGTGAAAACCTGCAGTTATCAATTTTAGAGGCATCTGTGAAACGAAATTTCTCCCAGAAAAGTTTTCTTTCCTCTATTGATCTCTCTACTTTGTTGGATGAGCTGCCCACCTACACAGCCACCTGCATCCTTTAAGGAGCTGATGGCATAATTCTACAAGACTTTTGCTTGTTCTCTCACTATAATCAAAGAGCTTAGAAATGTTTAGTAGAAACAGTCTTGTGACATGAACTGAGGCACACAACGCAAGAAAATGATTTCCTAATTTTTTTTTTGCTGTAACTGCCAATTGAAAACTGAGGTAAGACATACAAAGAATAGGCATTACCAAACACTGAAATACCTCCTGCCAGGACAGAACTGTCTCTCTCTCACCTCTCCTACAAAGAAAGGCTGAGAGGATTGGGATTGTTCAGCCTGGAAGAGAGAAGGCTTTGGGGTGACCTAATTGTAGCCTTCCAGTATCTAAAAGGAGCCTAAAAGAAAGATGAAAAGAGACTCTTTACAAGGGTCTGGAGTTACTGGACAAGGGGGAACGAGAGCAGGCTTAGATAAAATACCAGGAAAAAATTCTTCCCTCTGAGGGTGGTGAGACCCTAGCAGGGGTTGCCTAGAGAAGGTGTGCATGTCCCATCTCTGACAAAAACATTCAAGGCCAGGCTGAGCGACCTGGTCTAGTGGAAGGTGTCCCTGCCCACAGCAGAAGGGCTGGAACTGGATGATCCTGCAGGCCCCTTCCAACCCAAACCATCCTGTGCTTCTGTGAACTCATGACACAACAAACTCATCAGAAACAGCCAGCAGAAATACAGACGACAAGAAGAGAATCATTACTGTACAGGGGTCATAATCACTGCAAGATGCTATCAGTGAAATCCCTCCTCACTGCAAATGAAATCCTAGCTCACAGTTCCAAGCCCTTTAAAAGTAAAAACCCAGTCTGGAGACACAAAACAGCACTAATTCAAAAAAATCAGTTACACATGAATTCTTTCCCAGCTCTAATTACACAGGGCTTCCAGGCCATTTTTACTGTATCAGGCATACATAGAAATTCACTTAATCCTGGTAAAGAGCCCTCAGAGAGATTCCACCTAATATCCCCGACAAGACAGACTCAACGTCACCCCACCAAGATAATTAATGAACCCCCTGCCACGGCACACAGCACAGTGACAATAGAGATCAGCACTGCTCTTATCAGCACACTGCACCCTCCAGCAGCTCAGCAGCTCTCCACCACCTCATAAAGCCAGAGCACATTAAATCAAATCCTGGCACTGCGACTCGCCATTCCCAGAGCTGCACAGCAGCTAACCTGCAGGTTTTCTACCACTTGAGACAAAATAAAACACAGAAATTGCTGTATCTTCTGAGCAGTTTTACCTACCTTGTCCTTGAAGATGTGTGGGTTTTGATAGATGAAGTCACGATAGCTCTCCGTGCGGACTTTATCCTATTAGTCAAAGAACACGAAGGGTTCACTTTTTCTATTTCAGTACAGCATAAAATTCAAATATGCTGAACAATTTGCTTTTTAACTTGGCCTAAGGATGCTTTGTGCATCCTGTATTTACATGGGCCCTGCAATTATGACACTTCCATACGATATTTCAGAATTTACTGTGGCAAATGAAGCCAGTTGCCTCAACTGGAGGAAAAATAAGAAACTATTCTGTGGTTTCCGGATTCTGCCTTTTTTTCTGAGTATTTCAAAGTTCTTAATACCTGTTCAGCACTATCCAGGAACAGCAGTAATAGAGTGACAACAACACAGCAACTTTACATAGAAACTTCCTATACAATAGTGAAAATTTGAATCACAAGCTCATAAAACATTTTGCATCATTTTGTTCTCTGGCACCCCTGTGACATGGAGATTTCTTAAAAAAATAAAGTGATGCATCAAATTAACTTCTTTCTGTTTCTGAAAAAGCTGCAAATCTGCAATCCTGATGACGAGCTAGCAGTTGAAGATGTACAGCTCATTTTATGAAAGTCCAACACAGTAAATAAGTTTGACTGAAATACAACAGGGTCAGAGAAGATGGAATATTTTCAAGCATGGAACAAAACATATATATTATCTTAGTATATCAAAGCCAGCAGCACAGCTCAGTTTACCAGCAAGGTAATCTTTTAAAACATTGATTCTCTTAACATGTATCAGCAGATACACAAATTGACAGCCAAGTATAGGTTTTGGAGTTGCTGTTGCAGTTCAAGTGTTACAGAAAAAAAAAAAATTCAAAAAATCAGCAATTGTTTGTCTAGTGCAAATAATGCTGAAGTATAAAATCCCAGTGCTTTTATTAAATTCAGTATTTTTCTACTACAGCAAGTTAAGAATTTTTAGAAACAACAGAGAAACAGAAATTTTCTACAGTGAGAAAGAACAAAGCCTATTTTAATAAAAAAACAAGATCAAAAACAGTGACTGAGAACAAAGGATATGATAATAATAACTTTGGAGACAAAAAATTATTTTGAGGCTTGAAAATGCTAAAATTCAGCTTTAGGTGTAAAAGTACTATCACACATACAACCCAAAAAAGCAGCTGGGGTTTATTTTAGAAAATTCTACTTTAAAATCCTACATAACATTAATAACAGAAACCATGATCCTTTAAAACCATATTGGTTTGCTATGATGTTATATTCAGAGTAACTATTTTTAGTACTTCACCTCTACTGCAGTATATAATAGGATTTGCTGAAAGGACTGAAGAAGTTTAAAAATAAATAATCAATTGAGAAAGCAGCCAGCTGGAAAGATTTCAGCCTTGCATCCTGCCCCTCACATTGCTTCAGCACTGCCCCAACTCAATGCAGCTGTAGCCACAGCCAAGCACTTTGGGCCTCTATTCATCAATCCCTTTCTCCCACTCAACATTTCCATGTAATGCTTTCCTGGTTTCAGTAAAATGGTAAAAAATATTACTAAGATGACAGCCAAGAAATTCTCAAGCAAAAAGGCAGAGCAAGGGAAACACCAGTCACTTGGCCAGTGTGAAGTAACAATATTCTTGCTCCATCTCTGAAATATTTGCAGAAAAAAACCCCCAAATTGAAACATCTTACCACTACCAGGCATAAGGAAAAAAAAGGTTTCAAGACTGAACAGTTTCAGAAATGGGTTTACAATTCAGACAGCAAGACTGTTTTCTTAAAAATGTTCATGTAGTAAGCCACTATATTTAGGTAAATAAGGTAAACATGAAAAAAAAAATGAAAGTGAATGCCTAGCATAAAAAAAAAATTTCAATGTGCACACAATAAAAACAATCATTTTCCTATGTTTTGGAAAGTCAAAAGTCTTCTTAAAAGCATTCTGACAAACATACCCTGAAATCAGTAAAATACAATTTTGTATCAATCTCCTTGTGCAGAGATGCAGATTTATTGTAAACTTTATTAGCCAACAGAAAAGCTTCCTCATCCTATAGCCTACATCATCTCAAATGCTGCAAAACCAAACACCTACCACATCCATTTATCTTCAAGACTTCAGTTACATTTTATAACTATACGTTTTGGAAAACATTCTTCTACTTCTGCAGCCATCTCTGTGCTTCTGTAAAACTCCCTCCCCTTAATATTAACCTCACACATACTACTCTTAATAGAAATTCATGTGTATTTCTGCATTTGGGCCACTAAATGATTTACAAAGCTAAAAGTTCCATATGCCAGCTGCAGGGACAGTCACTTCACAACTCTGTAACCTACCTCTACATTAGACAGGAATTTTATTTATTTATACCTTAAAATGACAAAAGTGCTTATAACTTGCACAACTATGACATTTTCTCTGAAAGGAAGCATTAAGAGATTTTCATTTACAAGTTGCTTGTAAGCTGTTGGACTTTGTGCTTGGGTTTTATTTTACAGTTAAAAGGGCATACATAGATTTGCCTCTGCAAAGTTTTAAGCATCAATTTGTTTATCTTTAGCATATAAAAGGAGCATACTGTTCCAGCTGTTCAGTGTCATGTTAGCAATACACTGAACCGTGCACAAGTAACAATTTCTGTTTACCCAGTGCAAGAGAAAACCATATTTGAGAAATGGTCTTGCCCAGCAAATATCATTTGTGAGGAAAATATAAAACTAAAGACAAATATTCACAGTCTCTAGTATGTTTTACCCTTTATGTTTTAACCAAGGAGGAAAAAGCTGCTTTTGTCAAGGTAGGGCTATAGGTATTGTAATATCAAGCATAACAGTAAATGATTTTATGTTCCTAATGCTTCCTGTAAACAGAATTTATACAAAGGAAATAAAACTGAAAAATGATCTCTCAGCCCAACTACCACCAAAAAACCTCTCCGGGATGGAAAGGGTTAAAAATGCAGCTGCTCTGCAGTATATTTACGGGCACACAGCCCACTTCATTCCACCTCTCCTCTTTAGTCCTACTAAGATGCAGTGGAGATGACTTTCTAACCTTTAGCATCTCTTCGTGTATCCCATAATGCCCATAGGAGCTGAAGTAAACGCCATCCTCGTCCTCCTGAAGGTCTGCAATGGCGCTGGATGACGAGCTGCTCCTGACATCTGCGTTCATCACAAAATCCTGAGCAAATTGTCTGTAATCAATTTGAAATACACCCTTGAGACGTGTTTATGGGACCATGAAAAGGAGGCTGGGGGGGGGAGAAAAGGCTTGGCAGAGGGAAGGAATCCAGGCTGCCCAGCTCTTTGGCAACAATGGGAGCAGCTTTCCGTGTGCACGTCCTCCCTCTGCAGGCTCCTCGGGGCTGCTGCACCGCCGCACTCCCTCCAGCACCCCCTGCAAGCCCTGCTTTCTGCTTACAGCAAGCAACCAGCAGCAGTGAAATACTGGGGGTTAGTTTCTATTTTTAAGGCCGAATTGTCTACTTTGCACTTGCTGGTACAAAAGCCAGCACTGCAGTGGCCAAGGTGTTTCAGGCTGTGTAATGCAGATATGGACTCAATAGAAAGAGCACCAGAACTGCAGCCACACAACACTGAGTGGCTACTGGAAGGTAGAAGAAAGCATTTTAAAACTGAGGCATTTGGGTGAAAAGAAAACAGAGCCTAAAATTCAATTTATTACTTTAATTTCATGCTCCTTATTTTCCCTCCTACCTGATCTTACATTCCTACAACACATGAAGAAAGGCTGAGAGAGTTGGGATTGTTCAGCCTGGAGGAAAGAAGCCTCCAGGGTGACCCCACTGTGTTCTTCCAGTACCTAAAAGTGCTACAAGAAACACGGAGAGGGACTTTGGACAAGGACATGGGATGACAGGACAAGGACAAATGGCTTTTAAACTGAAAGACAGTAGGTTTAAATTGGATATTAGGAAGAAATTCTTTACTATGAGAGCAGTGAGGCCCTGGCACAGGCTGCCCAGAGAAGCTGTGGCTGCCCCATCCCTAGAAGTGGTCAAGGCCAGGCTGGATGGGGCTCTGAGCAACCTGGTCTGGTGGGAGGTGTCCCTGCCCACAGCAGGGGAGTGGAACTGGGTGATCTTTAAGGTCCCTTCCAACCCAACCATTCCATGATCACATGTTCTCATTCCTCAAAGTAGGTCTGATGGCAAAATACACAAATCAAGGGGTTTATACTAAAAACACTATTAGACGTTAACAAGCAGATCATACTACACCCACAATGAAGTGAAAAAGCAAACACACTTCAGCCAGGCAATATTCCTCCAAAGTCTACAGGCCAAAAGCAACAAAAGCTGCATCCTAGAGAACTCCAAAGTTGCTGACACACACCTTTAACAGCGATCATACTTTCTTAAAGGGGAACTTCACATATAAAAGCTGTAGGTAACAATCTCATTACCAATATCCTCCTTAGAGAACAACAAAACCAAAAATACTATTTCACTCCCTACATTTCAAGTACTTCTCTGCTCAACTAGTTTGGATGGGGAACAGAATATGGTAAGGGATTTTCCATTGCAATTTTGTCGGGTTCAGAAACCTCCTGTACTTGCCTACATAGAAACAGTCTCGATCTTATTTTTAATATTGCTCTTTACCATAGTACTTTGCATCTTCTTTACTTTATACAAATATCTAAATGATATAATTTTCAACTTTAATAAAACAGATTCTATGACATACAAGTAAGTAGAATTAGCACTGCGTGAGATTTAAACGATTTAATTTAAAATTTTTAAGCCAATAGTTCCTCTAACCTATGCATGCAAAACAAGCACCAAAGAAACTCCAGTGACAGAGCTGTCCTGATGTCTTTTTAATCAAGAAAAAAGATAAGTAAAATCAAAAGTCATCACCTCTAAACAGGTGACAGATTAAAAAACTCAGCACATACAAGCTGTGCTCTTAAATCTCTACGTTACATCTAATGCTAGAGGCGACCTCATTTATAGAACCATTACCATCTTTATTTCACAGAGGTTTACCTGAAAGGAAGCAGATGATCTCTTTCTGTGGAATAACCTCCAGCATAAACCACTGAATTACAGCATTTAGACTACTACAACTATGCAACTGGCTCATCTGTCCATAATTTAAAATCGTGCTGCTTCATCAGATCTACATCTGGCTATTTTTGCTGCCAGCAGATCCCTGCTGAATTGAAGAGGTTGCATTGAGAAAGAAAAATTAAAGGCTCCCTCTTACAAGAGCAGATAACTTGATATACTAATCTCAAATAAAAAAAAAAATCTATAAGCCTACTGAAGTTTAGAGAGCTCAGAAGAAATTGCTACTGATGACCTGAAAAGGTTTTTTTTGTTTTAAAAGAAAATGAATGGAACAAGAAGAAGACAAAAGACACACAGAAAAAAAAACCCCAAGTTTTTTAAGCACAATGACAAATTTCTTTCATTCTTACTATGATCATTTAATGCATTATGTACACAGAGATACCAGAAAAGCACTGTATGCTATAAAACACAATTTGCAAAATTCAAACTCCCCTGAAGACAAAACTGATAATTTTTGACACAAATAATTGTTCACAGCTGAGAGGATTTGAATACATTAATTTATTTTGGTGTACTTAGTTACTTGTAGCACCAAGGGTGTACTGTCAAAATGTACAACAAACCCTCAAATGTAGCCTACAACACAAGGCTTTTTGCTGATTAACTTCTCACACAGAAGAACATGAATTATTTTTCCAAGTCTCTTAAATACAATTTCAGTTCCTCAGTGCCTCGTCAGCGTGATCTTGAAATGACATGTTTGCAAAGGATTTAAATGAAGTTTATATTTCCATGTTATTCATGAGCATCATCAATCCATATTTTGCAGACTTCAAGACTTAGAAGCAGCTAGGGGGATGTCTTGATTCCTGACTGGGATGCACTGAATATTCTTACTACCAGAACCCTCATCTGATACTGAAAACAAAAGTAGCTGAAAAAAGTTGATTTATTAATTTCGCTGAGAGTTTCCCCAACCTGTAACTGAACTCTACTAACAACTATTGTTTGAAGCCAACTCTGAACATATCTGGAGTCCTGTAGCTAATTTGTCAGTCTCTCTTCTCCAGTGTGTACATCCTAAGTATTTAAATTCCTATCTAAAGGACTAACAGAAAGGTGTTTCAAAAAGAGTAGTATGAAGGAAAATACCTGTTTCTCAGTCATGTGCTTGCTTAGCTTTCCTAAGCATGCTTTGTTCTTTCAATCTGTGCAGGTTTTGTGCAGTTTTTACTAATCGTGTACAAAATATTTACTAACCATCTACAACAGACACGTCAAACCTACAGTCCCACCCCAAGGTTTAGTCCATAGTTACATTCTACTACTTCTTTCAATTTCTATTGGTCTTTGAACATGAACATCTCATTCAAAACACATCAAATAAAAACACCCCAACACTTCAGTTCAGACACTTACTTCATTTTCTGAAGATCATCTTGTGCTCTAGCCAAGGCTGCTTCTGCGGCTCTGGCTCTGTGTTCCGCATGTTTCAATTGTTCAAGGAGCACCAAGGTATCACTGAAACCATTAGAAGGCAAAACTTCTACAGGTTCACAAAGATCTTCTATATCTGATGAAAGAGGGAGGAAAAAGAATACCTACCAGTCACATATGGCTTCACAGCAGATCATAAACATTTAGTGCTATTTCTGTCTTTGAATGCTTTGTACAAGCCGGTTGTTTTACAAAAGGCAGGACTGATTCTGACAGGACTAACTACAGAACACAAGAACAGGCAGAAAAAGCAAATATGCTAGGAGCAAGCTCTAAATTAAGGCAAATAAATCCAGAATTCAGGCTTCTTTAAATACCAGTCTTTGATTATTTCTAGAAGAGACATTTGGTTTAGATATAACATAATTTGTGTGTGGACTTTCTCAGGTATGTAAATGAACTGAGTAACACTGACAATGCTTGACATAACACAAACTCTGACAACACCACATTTACCCACAAGGCAGGAGTGACACTGAAGCAGTTATTTACCAAACTGAAGCAGGAGATCATCTTCTAGTTCTGGTTTCAAATATTCCTCTCCTTCCCAAGGCAGTGGGCGGCTGAGAGAATTCAAATATGCTCCAGTTGGTTTCTACACAGGAGAAGAACATGTAAGCCAAGTTCCTTTGAAAACACCAGGCCTTCAATTCCATTCAAGAAAATAAGGCCAAGGCCTGTTCTTTCACACAATAAAATATGCAGGGTATTATTGAAGGAGCTTTATAGCAAAGGCTGGGAAAGCCCAGGCAGCTTCAGGATCAAGGAATTCAGTACCAGCAGTAATGCACAGCACATTGACAGATACTGAAGGATGCTTGCAGCATTACACTGCTCTCAGGAACCAAGTGAACTCAGGTGTTTGCCTGTGTCAGACCCACAGTTTACAACAGTGCTCATCAATAAATCCAAGACACCTGTCAGGTGTTTGCCTGTGTCAGACCCACAGTTTACAACAGTGCTCATCAACAAATTCAAGATTCCTGTCAGGTGTTCTTACACGAACAGTGCTGTAGGGACAAATGTCAGAAACACTGTATTCTCTCCCGTTTGCATCCAGACAGTTAATACTTTGTTAGGAAAAGAGAAGTCAGATTTGGACTTCAGTTTTCGCCTTTGTTTACTCTGCATAACTAGTTATGCATTAAATAACTATTTGAGGAGTTAAGATTTGAAGATGGAAGTAAAAAATACTTAATGAGGTAAGACGGTACTGAGTTTTAACCTAAACTTTCAGGGAAAAATGAAAGAACAAAGTCACACGATACACAAAATACACCAAGGCCTATCTTAAAACTGTAGGTTCCCATTAGCTCTCCTGATTATGGTATCATTTTAGCAGAGTTTTAAGTTCTGTAACTTAAGGGCTCAGGTGTTGTCCTTACTAAGTAGGGGTCTGGCCGGCTCACTCCCTCAGGAAAGACTTTTACACCAACACACAAGCAAGGACTGAGAAACTTCAGTTATTGAGAAGTGAACCCATTTCTGAAGCGAGACAGCAGAGTCAAAGACCAACAAAAACTAACAAAACAAGACAATACGACATAGCATGGAGGCTTTGTGCAAGTCTCAACATCTCCTTCTGAAAACAGAACTTCACATTAATTAAATATATTTAAAATTAAAACAGCTTCATATCTAGATAACCTGATCGACAGCTATTTTAATTCCTGTGATCTCTCTTTCTAAAACTACAATACAAAATCTCATGCAATTATTAGAAAAGGGCAAACTGAAAGCACAGCACCTTGACTTGCTATTCTTCAGATTCAGAATACAGAAGCACTATGTGGCACACCTACCTTTAATCTGACAAAGTTTATTAGTTTAATGTATCCATAAAAATCGAGTCCTGAGAGGAAAAAAAAAGGAAGAGAGCATGTGTATTACAGAAAAGCACACGTTTTACAATTATGTGAATACTAATTACCTGTTCAATTGATAATTGGTTCAAACTTCCCCTTAGAGTGTACATCACTATCTAGAGCAGTCTTCCTATCTTAAGTTTGCCATCTCTGTTTTTCTTCTCCTTAGGAGTAAACCAGGAAATCCTCACCCTCAGGACAAATACATTTGCCACAAATTAAGAATGGAACACATCCAAATGGGGACTATGAACAGGGATTTCATTCATTTGGCAAGCAAGTACGTCAGGACAGCCACTCTTACCTCCTACTAGCTACCTTGCTGGTATTTTAGGCTGTTGTGCTTCCCTCTTCATATTCTTAGCTTTCTGCTTAAAAGAATATAAATTGATGCTACACATCAAGAATACCAATACTGATTTAAAATTGCCACCTTGGCAGAAATAACAGTAGTTTAAATATCACTGTGTACTCTCACCAAGAACAGCAAAGATAAACCCAAAATGCTTTCCCCTGGATTTTAGACAGAAAACAGACCAGACCAGATCTTACAATATATCATATATAAGGACAGCTTCAAGTGAAAGCCAACCTTAAACTTGACTGGAAAGAATTAAGCAGACATGGGAGGGTATGCTTTGCTGTGATCACCTGAGGGACACAAGCCATGGGACTCTGCTAAATACTGAGCCCAACAACAGCAACACTGGTCAGGCAAGAGGTCCAAGCAGATCAGATCAGATCAATCATGTAGTGCCTGGCTCAGGTTGATCAAGGAGGCAGTGAGGAATCAGCATGAGCCAGCAGAGATCTTTTATCACTGGTTGAGAGCTTTACCAGCAGAAAAAGCAAACAGGAAGCAGCCAGCATAAAGAAAATGTACAAGCATTTTTCCACAATAGCTGATCTTATTCCATCTTGGACGCTTTAGCTGTGAACCAGGAGATCAGTCAGAAACAAATTAATATTTGCAATTTATTTAAATGAGATACTCATACACAAAAGGAAATGACAAGTCATGAAAAAAGCTTACCATGTTTCTGGATCATATCACTAACATCAAACTGATGCTCTGTTTTGCAGTGGGAGAACACAGCTTCAGCAGAACTAAACAACCTGTAAATAACAAACTATTAAATATGCAATATTGACACGTTTAAAAGTTCTAACTCATGAGTGCTACATGCTCTGTTCTGACTTACTGGGCAATTCAGAATACATTTTCTGCCTTTGAGAAAGGATGACCAGGCACTGGCTTACATGCCTCACAAAGAAGCTTTCATCTAGTTTGTCAAACATTTTGAAACAAAAGCCAATGAGCACAAAAATTCTGTCTCACAAAACCACAGATCCTGTTAACTTCCAAACACTCCTTGAGAGCAAGGCCTGCCTTAAACCTGAAATCTAAAAACCACACCAAAACAAGGTGGGTGAGTCAGTTTGATCTGCTGCATCGAAATAAAAACCTCTCATCTCGATACTGGCGATGGGGAAAAGATTTAAAAAACCCCAAAACACCAAGAGAAAAGCCTCCACACCACTTCAGCACGTGGGAAGGGGATTACCTGCTTTCCACGTTCCTCCCTCCTTCAGTCTGAATCTAACACACCTTTGGCTCCACAGAGGCCGTGTATGCGATCAGCAAGCTACAGAGCGAGGCTACAAACCACGAGTTCGTTCTCTCCCTGCCGCGGGCCGAGCCCGGGCGCTCGCAGCGCAGCGCAGCCAGCGCGGCGCGCTCCTCACGGGGCCAGGCGGCGGCTGCGGCCGCGCCCCCTCACCTGTCGCAGAAGAGGCAGCGGGTCCGCTGCGCCACGGCAGTGCCTTGTTCCTCCTCCTCCTCCTCCTCATCGTCGTCATCGTCCCAGCCGCCGTCGCACAGCTCGGGCATCTCCTCCTCGGGCTCCATGTCCCGCCACCGCCCCGCGCGCGCCGCTTCCGGCGGCGGGGACCGAGCGGGGCCGCGCGCGCCCCCTGGCGCAGCCTCCGGCCGCGGCGGGCCCGGGCTGAGGGCGCGGGCCGGCGCCGTCTTGCGGGAGGCAGCGGCAGCGGGAGAGAGGGACAGAGAGACACGGGGACAGAGGGACAGAGGGATAGAGAGACACGGGGACAGAGGAACACGGGGACAGAGGGATTGTCCCTCGGCCGTCCCCGGGCACGGGAGGGTGCTCCGTGTTTCCCTGTTGCGCGCCTGACAGGCGCCCGGCTTTTTGTGTCTGGCAAACGGCGCGGCTGCGCTGGGAGAGTTAAAGGGAACGGCACGCGCTTTTAAATGTCAGCTTTTACATAAAGTTTAGCGACAGACAGAACCGCAGAGTCACAGAAGCGGTTAGGTTGGAAAAGAACTCTGCGGTCACATCGAGTCCAACCTGTGACCAAACACCACCTGCTCAACCAGACTTACCCACAAAACTCATTCATTACCCGATGTGCAACAAGCCAATAATGCACACTCGAGAGATGTTGATGACTTATTTCAGAACGGCACAAACCTGGGTGCTCGGTGGTATTGCATAAATAAAGCACACAAACTATCAGAACTTTTGTGCTATTTATACGTTTCAGCCAAGGAATTAATGTCCATTGGCTACAAGTTACATAGATCTGTTAATAATCAGTATTCTATCTTCTATTGGGTAATGATTCTCTTCCTCCTCATGTTAATTGCGCTGTGTGCTCAGTCTTTATTTGAGTTGGTGGTTTCTTGGGTTGCTGCTGTCAGTCCGCGGCTGTGATCTTCTCCTTCTGGAATTACCTTTTGCCCAGCTGGCACTAATTTCAGCACTCAGTTACTGAGTTGTCTTTATTATTAGTTTCTTCCTTATCTTAGGGGTTCTGCCAAACGTCCTCGTGGTCCCTAAATTCTGCATTGTTTGTGTCCACAATCAGGGGTAGTCCTTCCTTCTAAGCTTTGTTAATGTTCTCCCGCTAGGTCTGAGATCACTGAAGCACCTGCAGCCCTAAACCTTAACAAGGTGATTCTACCCACAAGTAATTTCTTCTCTAACACCTGGAGGTCACTTAGAGCTTGTTAGTGGCTCTCTGTTTCACCAATTAGATCTCCCTTCTTGTTGATTAGGCTTGAAAGTATGCAAAGAGCAAACATTATAGAACATCCTTTCTTAAGAAAATTTTACATATTCCACATTTTGCAACAAGTCCATGGCACTAAGTGCCACATTCAGTCTTTCCTTAAACACCTCGAGGGACAGTGACTCCACCACCTCCCTGGGCAATCCATTCCTATGTCTAATCACCCTTTCTGTGAAGAAATCCTTCGTAATGTCCTTTGTAACTGAGACCTCATTCAAATGCAGAAGCTAAAAAGTAGTTAAAAAATTATATAGAAAACCAAAGCTTGAAGATCATTACTTGAAGAACATAGTACCTGATATTCTGGTTAGATTACTGAAGATCCGTGACTTTCTTTGTATTTTGTGCCTGTCAGAAACACACATCTTTTTAGAGCCAAATGCTGCTGGTTCCCATGGTGTTCCTAGCAGGACGTGGTGGATGAAATGGTGAAGCTGGAATTTTACAATTTGTACCCTCAAAGTGTCTAAGTTCATATCTGTGCTACTACAAATATTTCCAAAAATAATGAAGTTACCATTTCACCTGGAACCTGACTACCTTACATAGTGGCAGGAGCAGAAGTACACTCTGTATTCTGCTGGAACTGCTCCGAGTCAGGTGGATAAATACTGTGTTTGTGCAGCGTTTATTCCCTAACATGACACACTTGAGAAATCTCCCATATCTCATCACTGCTGTTGCTCAGCTGTGCCTCCGTAGGCATGTCAAAAAATGACATCTTTTACTTTTGGATGCAATTGGTTATCTGTGAGTGGGCTAAAAAGTTAGCGAAGTTTGCAGGCCTCTGTGTTGGCACTTTGCTTCAGGAGATCAAATGTATCCTTTAAAAGCTGATTCGCCAAACTCCCCCACTTACTATGCCTTGGTCCTCAGCCTGGTCACACCACACACCCAATGGGTTCCTTTCACAAATGAAACTACCAGGCTGCTCCAGAACTGCAGTCACAGGAACAAACTACAGCTGCTAGCCCAAAATTAAGGTCTTGAAGGTACCACATACTGGATTTTCAGCATCACATGTTTTGCTACACTTGTGCAGCACTACTCACCAGGTCAGACGATAGTTTCCTCCCTTTCCAGCTTGTTTTTCATAAGAAGTTAATCTCCATTACATGTACATTGAGTAAGTTTGGTGACAGCACTCAGCTGGGAGGAGCTGTCAATTCCCTTGAGGGCAGAGAGGCCCTGCAGAGAGACCTCAAGAAATCAGAGATCTGGGCAATCACCAACTGCGTGGAGTTTAACAAGGCAAAGTGCCAGATTCTGCACCCAGGACAGGGCAGCCCTGGGTGTGTGTGTAGACTGGGGAATGAGAGGTGGGAGAGCAGCGCTGCAGGAAGGGATCTGGGGGTCCTGGGCAATGGCAAGCAGTGCTCTGGAGCCAGGAGGGCCAACCTTGTCCTGGAGGGAGAGCATCAGTCACACAGCATTGCCAGCCAGGCAAGGGAGGGGATGGCCCCACTCTGCTCTGCACTGGAGCAGCCTCACCTCGAGCGCTGGGGCAGTTTTGGGCACCACAATATAAGAAAGACATTAAACTGTTAGAGAATGTCCAAAGGAGGCCACGAGAATGATGAACAACCTTGAGGGAAAGTCTCATGAGGAGCAGCTGAGATCACTTGATCTGTTCAGCCTAGAGGAGACTGAGGGGAGACCTCACTGCATTCCTAAAACTTCCTCATAAGGGAACAGGCCTCAAGAAAACAGCATGAAACTGAGTCTGGGGAGGTTTAGGTTGGATATCAGGACAAGGTTCTTCACCCAGAGGGTGGTTGGGCACTGGAACAGGCTCCCCAGGAAAGTGGTCACAGCACCAAGCCTGCCAGAGCTCAAGAAGCATTTGAACAGTGCTGTCAGACATATGGTGTGATTCTTAGGGTGATCTGCACAGGACCAGGAGTTGGACTTGATGATGGAGGGATCCTTTCCAATTCAGGATTCTATGATATTTATTTTACAAAGGCTGAGTCTGCAACAGGACTCGATATGCAGCACTCAATGTAAGTGAAGGTACCAGGTATTTGTTAATACATTATAATCGGTGCTCAACAGAGTGACCATCAGCATTATCATCATCTTTGCAGTTTTTGAACATTTGCAGAGGGGTGGAACCAAGGGTCAGATTGTCATCTCATTTTTAGAACGCAAATTCAGTAGTGTTTGCTGAGTATAAAAAGAAAGAGATTTGAATTGATTGGTAACAAACTTAAAAAAGAAAAAGTTCTGCATCTGGGATGCAGAATTCAAGAAAGAAACCTAAAAGTCTGATTTTACTTGTCTGGATTGCAATCCCTGATCTCTCAGCTGTACTTGTATATCTCTCCCATATACCTTAATTTTCCCTTTCACCCTCCTACCTCTCAAAGCTAACAAAGACTTTTAAGTATGGTGCTAATTAAACAGATTAGGCTTGCTTAGTTCCAGGCAAATCTAGAGGGACATGAAAAACCTAAATTTGGAAACCGGTTTTAGGTAAGACGAGAATGCCAGATTTGAAAAAGGGTCTAAGAGCTACTAAGTCAGACTACTTCACAAATTTTGTCCTGTACTTTAAAAAAATCCTATATCCATTCAGACTTACTTCTACAGGTATGAGAGGATACCACCAATTTTGCAAACACTACTTAGTGGTGTGAACTAAGTCCTTCTCGTGGATTTTTTTTCCTTACATAGCAATTCAGTACTACTCAATTAATTAGAATTAGCGCGAAATGCTGGCAAAGTGCTGCATTCCCTTAGTGTACAGAGGAAATCTAGCCAAGTCAGATGCTTCCACCTGATGCCCCCTAAGTAGGATCCAATCCCACGAAACAAACAGAAGTGCTGCAGAATGATAAAACACCATTTCCCTCTACTCTTGTTCAAGCAGCTAGGAGCAGAAATAGATTTAACAGGTGCTGCTCTGTCAGCAGCACCCAGGCTGATAGCAGCAAAAGCAGAAACAGCAGCTTCTTTGTGTTTTACTGAAATTCTCCTCTCCCCCTCTCCCGCCCCTGTGGGGCAAGGGGTCACTGATTGCATAGTCTTTGCTCCATTGCACACCCTCAGCTATTGTTGGGTCCCCTCAGAGAGCACAGACTGAATGTGCCACACAGCCTTGTAACCGAGCCTTCTTTTTTATTGTTGTGTGAATTAAGATTCTCAATAAATGTAAAGCACCTGTTCGTTTGGGTCGCTGTTTGTAGCACGTTGGGTGAGGACTGTATGAAATCTGCAGCAGAAATGTGTGACTTACCCTGGTACCTCTTGAAATATGATCGTCTTTGTTACAATCTCCTAATCCTTGTAAAGGGATTTGCATGGTACAGGAAGATTTACAATGTAATGGATTACTATTTCATAATCTGGGCCAAGGGGAAGAAACTTCAAATATTTACTGGGTTTTTTTACTGCATTTCAAACTTTTTTCCAGTTCTGGAAACACAACACTGGGGAGACTATTGGAGGGTGTTCACACACAAAATAGGGTATCAACACATCACTTGTGGGTTTTCTTTCATCTGGATTTCCAAGCATGTGTAACTCTATTCTCTACCTGCATCACTTTTTTGTGGCCACAGTGCTTGTCATTATTCAAAAGCAAAGCAAGCATGTTAGTAGAAGCTGTGTAGGGAGAAACAAAAGTGTTTTTTAACAAACTATTATTAAATGGCTATGACTTTACCCTGTGTAAAATATATTGGGGAAAAAAAAGAGAGCAGATTTTTGCAAATTCATATTAACAAACCAAATCACTTCTTAGTTATGTAGTCAGAGTTGTATTTTTAAAATTTTAACCACTCCAGGTCACCAATAGAATAGAAAACTGCACACAACTGTGAAAATCAAAACTGAAGACAATTTTTCAAAAGCATTTTCTATCTAGAAAGTCCAAACTGTCCGAAATTCTACACTATACTCCTTGCACACTAAAGCCAGCCTGCTACACGTAAGTGCCAAGAATGACACTCCCAAAAGCAAATACACCTATATTCAGCCCTCCCATCCCAGTTTGTTGCATTTTTATTAATTTAATGATGGAAACTCTCCGTAGCCAGCAGTCTAGAAACACATAGTGGCTTTTTCATTGACCTGTAAGATGTGTAGAGATGAACAGGTTCTCACAAAGCTGTCACTCCCCCACATCACACAGCAATGAAAGCACACCTCCAGCGGCCTTAGATGCAACAGAAAGAGGTGCAGAAACCTCACCTTTTGCAGAACGGTATCAGTGCAAGTAAAACATCTTTAATGACAGTGAGCTCTTTACCTTCACAGCCAAAGGATGAATTTAGACTCGGTTAAAATAATAAAAGCTTGGAAAGATTTAAACGAAGTATCAATCAGAAAATGTGAGTGCCAGTTTGTATGCAGAGGGAATGAGCTCTAGGCAAAAGGTACTTTTTATTCCTATCATCAGGAAAAGTTAGTAGTATTGAAAGCAGACTTGCTATTCTGAATTTAAATAGTCAGTTTAAAAATTTCATAAAATTATCAAAAAAGTTTCATAATATTCCTCTTAGTATACTAAGATAACTGAGGTATTGTTCATCTGGGCAAAGCCCAGCAGACCCTTTGTAGGGCTCACCCTCAAAGCAGGGTTAGGCTTAAGCTTGAGAGAGAAAGTAAGCCTAAATCTGGAGCTGAAGTGAGGCAGGAAAGGGCTGTCACAAGAAAGTATGAGCTGCAAAACAAAATTTTCATCTGGGCAGTGGCAGGTTTTAGGTTGTTGGGTTTTTGTTTTGGGTTTTTGTTGGGGGGGAGGGTGTTATTTACTTGGGGGATTTGGGGTTGTTGTTGTTGTTTAGTTTTAAACAAAAATTCACCCTGGAACTAGGGTTAGGGTTAAGTTACAAAGTGTGGAACTCAGTATGTTACACATACACACATATTTATACCTCTACGGAAGTGCCTCCATAAAATGTGCATTGTGGAGCAGCTTGAGGAAAATGGGATGGGTCCAGATGCTACAGATCACTGGAACCCAAGTGAGATCTCTCCAAACATGTAATGCTAAAAAAATAATTAAATACTTAAAATCTTAGAAAATCACTGATCTTCAGAGTTACATTGACTGTTTATATCCAAAGGGTAAATGCAGATAAAAGAATTCATAAGCACCTTGAGGATAAACCAGCATTCACAGAGGAAGCAGCTGTAAGCATCTAAAACTTTTCTGTCTCATAATACCTGTGTTTCTGCAGGGAAAATGTCTGTTATCTGCAGGGAAAAAATACCTGAACTCAGAGTAAATGATTGTACAGAAAAATCCTGTACCTATTTGAAGTAAAATAAAGCATTTACTTTAGACCACATCTCTACCATGAAAATATATTATCTTTATTCATCCACAGTAAGAGAACGAGTGAAGACAGGTGGCATTCCGATCAGCTTTCAGGTCAAACTAGCAGAACTGTGAGGGCTGTGTCTTTAAAGCAGACCCACAAAAGCAACTATTTGGCACTTAGGTTTTTTTTTTTACAGTATCTGCAAGATGCTTAATGTGACAAGAGTGGATGTCAGGCATTTAGCAAACTCTGGAAGTGAATAGTTAGATGAGTTACCTGGAAACAAAACCCTTCTTGTGCAGGGATGAGCATCTGCAAGGTTATGTCCACCAGAACTGACCAAAGAGTGGAATCTGGAAGTGTGCCAGAAAAAAGAAAGGATCAACTCGGTTGAGCTTAAAATTTAGAAATCATAAATGAAAGGAGCATTAGGAGATATGTGCAGAGCTATGTAAGGAACTGGGTGCTAAGTGCCTGGATTTCCAAGGGCTTAACAAGAACAGAAATGAAACACAAACAGAGGAGGACTGAAATTTTTTTAGATTATGGGAGAAGAGGGACCAACAGACGCCAGTCATACTTCCCATGTCTATTACACATGCAATGAAAATTATTTACCTGAGTGAGCACTAGATCACAGCTCATCCCAATATCTCCATTTTGACAGATAAAACAAAAATACAAGTGTTTATTTGTTTAGCTTCCTTTGCCTAAGTTGTGATTGCCTCAGAAGAACGAGGAACAACACTGATGATCATGGACAGCAAAAACCAAGTTAGAAATCAGGGAAAGAAGCAATTAGAAAGTAGAATCAGACACAAGACCACATCCCTCTACACTGCTTTTCTCACGAAATTATTTTTACTTTTGCCACAAAGCTGGAAGAAGGTGTTTATTCATCACATTGCATTCGTCAAAAATAAATTTTGTAGTTAACTGGGACGAATTGGGTTCATTTCTTCCAGCAAAGGATGTACTATTTTACTTTCATTTCTATGTCTAGAAACCCAGAGTTACTTGTACAATGATTATGACAACACACAGATTTGGAATATTTCAGGAGTTCAAGATCTTGAAAGATTTATTGCAACAGTTCAGTTAAATCTTTGTAGAGGAACTACAAACATAGGAATTTTTCATGCTATTACTATTGAAAAGACAGCTACTATCTCTTGCTGTAAACTTCTAGTGAAAACTTTGCAGGAGAAGATATGAAGCAGCTTGGGAAAATGATTTGCTTGGAGACAGTCTGGATACCTCAAAGATTTTTACACCCGGAGCTGTAAAGAATGGAGGAAGGAGGAAGAATTTCTTACCCTGCAGAAAACGTGTAAGTAAACAATAGCAAAATGTGAATGTGCAATCAAAGAATTTTTAGAGCAGATAAACTACAATATTATGAGTTCAACAAGAAATCATTAGGTAGCATTAGGCTAGTGTTTCCATTTCTGTGCCAGCTTGTTTCAGGTTCTCTCTGATTTTTGTTGACAGATTTTAGCCTCATTTTCAGTTCATTTCACTGAAAAAAACCCTCCTAACATAAAAATCAAAATATCCTTCAGTAAAACTGCAAATTCTCCTGATAAATATTAATTCCTTCTTCTTTAAAAGGTGCTTATTTGAGGTATTATGAGTAGTAGCTGTGTGTTAAATCTCCCATTCTTTGTGCCAGCTTCTTTAAAAAAAAAAACAAAACAAACCAGCCAATGAAAAGTGCCTAGACTGACGCTGTCTCCCTCGGTTAATCCAAGGCCAGTAGAGGGATAATTTGATTAAACTGAGACCCTAATTTATTTAGCTTTAGTTCTGGATCAACCTCTTCTTAATAGAGTGCTGTCGTCTCCAATTGTTTGATGAAAATTAAAGTGACATAAATACCATGGGACTTTTTCAATCTGATTAGTCAGCTAACTTGCATCAATACTACCCCAGCCATCAGGCGCTGGCGTCCTTCCTTTCACCAGCCTTACTAACAACTGACAAGTTCTCCTTGAAGACTGGGCACCCACGCTGCCACTCAGACCCCCACACTTAACCCATCATCCGTCCTCAATGGGGCTTGTTTGACAAGGTGCCCACACCTTTTTCCATTGCTGTTCATCAGACGAAGCTAAATATTGTTTTATTAGCAATCAATAGCCTGTTAATCCCAAACGATTTCGCAAATCCACTGAGCTCTCAAGCTCATTAAAAACGTTGGGGTTTTTGTTGTTGTTTTTTTGGTTTTTTTTTTAAGCTGCTAAATTTCAGATGGATTTTCTCCTCTCCTCCCAACCCTCACACTCTGATATGGGACATTGTAGCTGGTAAGCAAAGCCACAAAAGCAAAAGAGGTCTGCTGTCTTTAATGTTGCCTTTAAGTAGACGTTTGCAAATGCCAAAGTTCCACAGTTTAAACATGAGCAAACCTATGCCACCAAACCCTCGGCATATTTACTGGCTCCTCCACTTTCAATCCATCAGTTTGAAACTTAAGAATACAAGAGCTCCTGAGCCTTCCCTTTTCTTTTTACAGCAATATGGTAAATTCTTGCTTATTCTGTGGGCTGGGGCACCAAGGAGTGAGAGAAGTAAGCTCCTTTGATTTACAATATATAAAATGCTAACAAAGCAGCTGTTGCACTGTTGAACCATGTTGAATTCACCTCTGAGCCCTGGAGACGTTGATGATGAGAGCTGGTAATACACTGGCAAATACTTAGGAGATAATTCAAGGTTAAGGCAGACAGGCAGTGTTGGTAGGCACACACTGAGCCTCTGGAGCACCCAGGCACAAGGTGCTGACTCGGTGAGCTGGCTTTGCAAGTCTGGGTTTTACTCTTCTTACCCCTGCTGAATTGTTCCTGTAGATGTGCTCCCTCTGCAACAACAAGGAAGGAAGGGTTGTGGGCAGGCTGATGCCTCAGCAATGTTGCACATACCCTGCTTAAAACAAGTCTTGAAATGTGTGGCCTTGACTCTTCACTACAAGACAGCTAACTCGAGGAAAAGTTCTTGTTGACACCGAAGGAGTTAACTAAAACCAAAAATTAACTAACACACATTTTATTCTTTTTGTGCAGGGATTTAACATACCCAAATTATGTTTTAAGTAGAAGGGGTAAAGTTATTTCAGCTGATACAATCATCTGGAAAATCTGTTGAAACTAAACATAGATTTCCTAAGTCATCAGCCTTGAGAACAGGGTCCTAGTTCTGAAACAGACTAGATGTAAAGTCTCAGAGGCAACATTTCAAATCAGTAACTTCTAAAAGTCAGCACAATTACTGTGAACATACCTGCTTGGAGTGTACTGTTAAAATAGCTCTAAATGTGACTGTTCAATAACTGTTTCAAATGATTCTTCCCTATAAGCTCAGGTCTTTTACAGGCTCTTCTCAAACTCTTCTTTCAGCAACTTTTTCTGTTATCAACTTTGATATCTATCCTATCGAAAATACTCATCAAAACAGTGGAACATAATGACAATCTCCTCCCCCCAAAACCTACTCATAATTTCCAAAAAAGGTTGACATGTTAAATCTCAGACATTTTAAACGGAGCATGTTAAGTTTCTGCCAACCTAAATAAAGCAGCAACTGTTTTTCTTTTTTTTTTGCTAATGTGCATAACCCTGTTCCATTTGCCAGTGTTTAAAAAGAGCCACAAATGTTGAAGAACGTTTTTCAATTTTGTATTTTTAACAATAAGAATTAACAGAAAACAATACTAAAATTAATACCCACTCAACTAAGTATTTACTGTAGTTTACAACTCCTCTCCAAATCCTCTCTTTCTAAGGCCAGTGAGAGTAACTTTAGAAAATGGTTGTTGATTGAAGATCTGAACAACTCTACTGCTCTTGAAGTCTAGGATAAAGCAACACGTATTTTGTGTCAGGCTGGCTGTTTTGCACAGCAACTATCACATAGTTCCTTTTGTTTTGAAATTTTAATTTTATCTGCAGATGTACTTTGCAATAGCCCATGCCATTTGAAGCAGGAAAAGAGTTTACTCCTTGTTCATAAAATTATTTTTGTGTAATAACAGAGGGGAAATGCCCTTAATCCCTTAATCTTCACCTAGATATTCTGTAAAGATTATTTGAACATCTAAAAACACATGGGGAATGAAACCTGAAACATTTTCTTTGACAGCTCAGTAAGAAACACACCATCATCATAAAGAGGTGTTAAGGACTGGAAACCAGGAAGAGGTCTTGCTCTGTGGACTCTGGGTATGTCCAGGCTGCAGGAATCTCTGCAAGCCAGATCAGGTATTGAGAGGAGTCTATCCAGATCAGCCTGAAACTCCACACTCTTTGGTTTACCATGGACAGAAAGCTTTTCAGCTCTTGCTCAGCATTCTTGTCTTGAAAGTTCCTTAATGTTTTGTTTTTAATGCACTGCTTTTTGTAGGACAAACTAATAAGTTAATGAAGTTATTCAGGAAAGCAGAAGATACACCTTTTCTGTCTAATCTATATTAATGCAAGGTTACAACCTCAACTGCATGTCAAGACTGCAGTGGCTTCATCTACCTAAGCATTTTGTTTTATGTTGGAGCAGCACTACAGGTTTGAAGTGATCCCATTTCTGATTTGTCTTTTGGATCTGCAGACCTTTTTGGCAGATGCACACTGGATTTTTTTCAGAAGACAGTAAGCCAGTCTCCACTCCAAGTGCACACAGGATTTGCTCTGCAGCAGAACGAAGGGTCTGAACTGGTTGTTTAGACTGCTTCAAACCCCAAGTGGGGTGCAGGTAATGAATCCAGGGCACTGGATAAATCTGATCTGGATTATAAACCCCTTGATCTTAGAATCATAGAATAGTTTGGGTTGGAAGGGATCTCCATAGATCATCTAATCAAACCTCTCTGTAATGAGCAGGAACATCTTCAACTAGACCAGGTAGCTCAGAGCCCCATCCAGCCTGGCCTTGATGTTTCCAGGGATGGGGCATCTACAGCCTCTCCCGGCAACCTGTTCCAGTGTTCACCACCCCCATCATAAAACATTTCTTCCTTTTACCTTGTCTGAACCTGCCTTCTTTTAATTTAAAACCATCACGCTTTGTCCTATCACTACAGGCCCCAGTAAAAAGCTTGTCTCCATTTTTCTTATAAGGCTCCTTTAGATATAGAAAGACCAAACTTATTGTGCTGTAGATGTAAGAATTTCAACATCTCTTGCTTCTGTTGATTGATCTGCTCCTAAGAAACCCTGTAAACATAATATCTTTTGCTGTCAGACTGAGCGAGCTGTTACTCCAGAGTTCTTCCCCACAGGAATAATCCCTGTGAATCATTACAAATGGTCACAATTTAGAGTAATTCCTCCAAAGTTTCACTTGGTGCTAAGGGTCACCTGCCTCTGCAGACTGAGCATTAGTGATGCTCATGCATTTTTACAGAACTGAGGTCACCCAACTTGTTTACTGGAACTGACAGCCAAATCCTACAGCTGAAAGCTGAGGCAGATGCTCAAGCAGCTGTTGTCCAAATTACATGACCAGCAAGGAGATTTCCTGCTTTGCTCAAGTTCTTCAAACCACTGCTTCATTTCTCTGGCAACATTCAGAGCATGCTGGAGACAACAGTTATGCAGTTTTGCTATTAACTGATCAGGCATGGGGTTGGGTAGTAATAGCTTAGTTTCTTTAATGGACATGTTTGCATGCTGAAATTCTGTCTTCTGAACTTCAAAGCCCCAGAACTGAATAACCCTCAGAGTAGCTCGAGACTAGAAATCTAGATCCAGATACAGGGTAGAATTTGAACCATCAGCCAATTCCCAAACAAATTCATGTGGATGTGCAGTAATTCAATAAAATTAAGATTGCATCTTGGTGGTTTATTTTGACTTTCAGCTTCCATGCTTAGAAATACCTGACAATAAATGGTTCTTCCATCAATATTATTTTCACTTTTGTTCCCCAGAAAAAATCTGTGATTGCAAAAACATGGAAGTTTCTGTCTTCAAAAAACTTCAAAAAATGACAATTGCCACTTTTATGTTACCGTTGCAGTAAACCTGGTGCAGCCCCACTGAACTAATCCTTTGCTATGTTATCTCAAATCTGTCCTCCCCAGGAGCTGTCATGATTATCCCTTATCAGCCACAATGGATAAAATTGTGTTTGATCTCCTGTGTCTTGCTTTCCTTGCCTGCATGCTTTATTTCTGTTCTGGTAGGTGCAGGTGTCACTGCTTGCTCTCTAAGAACCAACTCATTTTGAAGAGATATTACCAAAAGATACCAGCATAACAGAGGGAGGAAGGCTTTAGCCAATATGTCGTTTGAGGAAACCACAAATCTCTTAAATGAGAAAGTGCATGATCCTTGAGGGAACCCCTGATTTGTATTACCCCTGATTTGTTTAAAGCACTCTGTAACAAGCAACAACTTTCATAGAATCACAGGATGCTCTGGGTTGGAAGGGACCTTAATGCTCATCTCATTCCAATCCCCCTGCCAGAGGCAGGAAGACCTTTCACTAGACCAGGTTGCTCAAAGCCCTAGACAACCTTGGACACTTCCAGGGATGGGGCAGCCACAACTTCTCTGGGCACCCTGTGCCAGTGTAACTTTCTATATATTTACATAGATTTTCCCATTCTACCTAATTGCTCTTGCAGGCCACTCTGGTTCCTTTTAAATGCACTGGCTCATTTTAAAATTAGCTGCTCTTCTTACTCCTAGGCTTTCTTTAAAAGACTGCTCTAGACCCTGTTTTTCTAATGCTCAGGAAGCATTTTATTTCTAGCATAGCTAGTGGATGGAGCTGCCGTGCTGGTGTGGAGCTGGGCGCCAGGACCATTCACATCTATGACTTCTCCAGGAGCCTGCAAGTGCACTCTGCTGCAAGCAGGATGAGGGAG
This sequence comes from Orthonyx spaldingii, assembly GCA_013397795.1. Lineage (NCBI taxonomy): Eukaryota > Metazoa > Chordata > Aves > Passeriformes > Orthonychidae > Orthonyx > Orthonyx spaldingii. Next base: position 108,114 of record VZTJ01003936.1, read on the forward strand.
GGGAAGGGGAATGGTTTTAAAGAAGGAGGGATATAAAGAGAACATTTTTTACAATAAGGGTAGTAAATCACTGAAACGAGTTGCCCAGAAACATCCCTGATAACATTCAAGACCAGGTTGGATGGGGCTTGGAGCAACCTGGTGTGGTGAAAAATGTCCCTGCCTGTGGCAGGGGGGTTGGACTAGATGATTTCCTGAAGGTCCCTTCCAACCCAAACCATTCTGTGATTCTATTAGGGGCTGCTGGTAGACCCCTGTCTCCAGCCAGCCATGACCTAGGGACACACTGTGCCACCCAGCAGTTCACGTGCCAGGCCCGTAGCACCAAGCTCTGGGCTGTCCCCTGCAGCTGTACGTGACACAGCCAGTGCTGTTGGAGTGCCTTGGCCCAAGCCTGTGGGCTGTGGGTGCCGGCTCCAGCAGCTCACGGCTGCGTGGACATCTTTGTGCTGTACATCCTGGTGGTGGTGTGAGCCCTTCTTTTCTGCTTTCCAGAAATTTCTGAGTCGCCTAATCCAGCATTTGGGGTGGTGATAAGAAATAACTGGGCAATCTCCATCTGTGTTAGGAGCTTTTTAGTACTGGATGTGTTGTCAGTGATGGCTTTGGAATCCGAATAGCAAAAAGATGGTCTTCAGAACCACTGAAGTCTTTACCCAAGACTTCACTGGAGCCTGAACTGCCTGTAAAAGCAGAGCATCCTGGAAAACTTCCACAATGTTTAGGCAAGGCATGAATAGCTGGAAAAAACTTTCCAAATGGTTTGGACTATCCACTTTTTCTATATGTTCTGGGTAATCTTGAGAGCAGAATCTGCTCTGAGTAGGCAAAATAAGTTCGGTTCTGTGCTCTTCTAAGTAGGCGGGCACAGAAATAATCGTGTTCCTTTTGTTTCTCATTCATGGCATTAAACTAGGCTCTTCCTCTGTACCCGGGGATGTTTCACAAAACTTTTTCCTTTTCCTCTGTGAACGCAGGAGGGCAGTGCAGTTCCAGTTTGGAGTCAAGTATCTCTGGGGCAGATGGTCTTAAGCAAAGCTCAGCCCAAGTCCAAGTAAAGCCTCCAGTTGCAGTTAAAGGAGTCTCTAATCTTTCCTTCATTACCACAACCCACCTGTAGCTGGACTTTAAAAAATAAATTCTCTTCCCCAACCTCTGCATGAGCAGCAAATATCTGTACTGCCAAAGAAAGGGGTGGGGGTGGAGGAAAAGAAGTGGCAGAAGGAGGAGAAAATGTGGGAAGAAAGGAAGGGAAGGGGAAGAACGGAAGTAGAAGGGGGAAGGAAAAAGGGGGAGAAAAAGGAGGAGTTTAAGATGGGGTTTAAGATTAAAATAAAATAAACGAAGTAGCTGTTGCATTTATCTATACCACACATAAACCAGGTGCTGTATTCAAAGGCATCAAAAACGTCAAGTCAGGTACACCTCTAAGAATACCTCAGAAATTGTACTTGCAGTATAAACAGTAGCTGCATGGTTTTAAAACATCTGAAATAGGTAAAGGAAATTGTGAAAAAAAATTACCTGGCAGCTCTGGCAGATTTGGTCTGATTCCTTCTGATGGGTCACAGCCTCTTCATTCGAATTTCCTCTGTAGAATGGGTTTCCACTGCCACATTCTGTTTCTTTCACTGTATTCATTTCACGATGGTTCTTCCAACCACATTCCCTAGTGAAAAGGCATTTTGCAGAGTAATGACTAATACCACCAAAATGAAATAATCACTGAAGTAAATGAGTAGTTTGGTACAATAAAGATTGCCCTGTTTGGTGCAATATTTTGGTTTTTTTACACACTTTTTTCCCCCCACAACACATTGAAACAAAGTCAGCTCTTTCGAACAGAAGTCTGTTGTTAGCAGGATGCTGACTTTAACCAGGCTCTTACCTCGTGCAGAACCTCAGGTGGATCCCATCACAGACCACAGGGCTAAGGACCATTGAGAACATGCAGCCACACGAGAGGGGTGATGTTTCACCAGCAGGACCACATTCCATGCACAGCACACAAGATCACACAGAATCTGCTGCAGCCACAGCAGCAGAGGAGATTTTGTGCTGAAATAGTTTTTAATTGGGAAATATTAATTCCGTGGGTCATCCATTTGTGGCATTTCCTAGTCTTTTTCTGTTTGATCCTTTTGCTAGGTGATTTTGTTCCTTAGAGATATACAGAAATTGCAGAAATCATTGACTACATCTGCAACCATTAGTTTATGCTGATATTTTATGAAGGTCTCTAGTTAACATTTTAGGGAGATAAAAAAAACAGTACAAGATTTACTAGTAGAATATCACCTTTACAAACACCTTGTAAGTTATAATAATAATAATAACAATAATGATAATATGCTTCTGACGAGAGAGGAGGTACCCTGCTTCCGTTTGTGGTTTCACAGTCCTGCTGCACTGACACATTCCCATATGAATGAAAACCTAATTCTTCTGAAAACTAAATCTGCAAAGAATGGACTGGCCAGATTGGTATCAGTGCTGTTCCAGCATGTGTCTAAAAACATCCTGGTAGAGTGGAGAGGTGGGATAGTGCTGCTCAGGGCAGGGAGGGAAGCAGGGAGGGGACTGCTCTTACAAGCAGCATCTTTGATTTGGACTGGTGTAAACCCGAGGCCAGAACCTGAGACCAACTTCCACCGAGTTCAAGGGAGTTGCAGCACTCTGGGAGCCTTTCACTGGGGCCCCTTTTTCCAAAAGTCTTTCCAAAAATTGCTGAATCAGTTTCAAAAAATCAAATTGAAAATATTGAGGCAATAACACAGTGTATATACTTTCTTCTGAAAGGATTCTTTTCCAATCAAGGTTTATGTGACATAAAAAAGGAAAAAATGGCTAAAAATCAAGTGGTAGAAGAAAAAAAATCACAGCAAAATCAATAGCCTCAGGAAAAAAAAAAAGAAAAGATGAGTGAAATTGAGAAGATTGACTTCAAAAAGAAATACTTTAACAACTGAAAGACATTTAGCAAGCCAATACTTTGGAACTCAGTTGCACAGATATAAAATTATGGAACAGCTCTCTCTGCCTTTCCTTTTGTAACAGGCTTGTCATGGGCAAAACTGACAAAATAATCAAAGCAGTCACTGGAAAATTATACATAGATTTTAGAAAGAAAGGACCCCCAGAATATTAGTAGTTTGAAAGGCTGACATTCTTCAGTGAGGTGCTAGAACTTTTTAATCTGCATTCCTATCAATGTTATTCACCACAGCAATATATGCTGCTAATTAATATTATCTGTGTAGCCACTTACATAGCCAATAACGTTGCAATAAATGAGGTCTAACCTATAAAACCTATAATTGGCTTTGAATTTGGATTAAAACCCTCTTGTCAAAATGAAAAAATGATACAAGAACTTATATACAGCAAAAAGCATTCAGCAAGCCATTTCAAATTCAGTTGCAGCAGTATCATATTTTTGCAGCAAATTAGGTTTTTGTATTTTCTCAGAGAAAAGTAATGAGGTCTGAATTTTTCTTTGCTTTTGGTTTTTTTCCCCCAGATAGCAAGCATAAAACTAAAGCAAATGCTATCAAATTCACACAGAATCTTCATTAATGTTGGTTTCAGTTGCAGTTCTCTGCTAAGGGATTTTCTATTTTTCTGTGGTGAAAAATAATGTTTTCACTATTACTGAGTTAGCTTTGGAAAGCATTTGAAAACTACATTTTGGGCTGGATCATCCTTACGAAGTACCTACATTTATTATGACTATTTTTGTTATAGAAAACTCCACTTATTCATGGATTTAAATAGCAGAAATCTTTGTGTGTATGCAATGAGCAACCAGTTATTGCAAATAATTGTTTCCAAGAGGGTTACTGAATAAAGCATTCAGAAATTAGAGTAGTACTAAACTATAGGAAAGTATTTGAGCCTTTACAGAAAGCGGCTGAACCAAACTACACAAAAGCAGCTGAAAAGAAAAAGTCATTTGTACTTTTTGTTAGGACTTTTGGCTTTTTTGTCATTCTGTTACAGTAGTAATAACATATTTAATTGGTAATCAAATCTGAAGAGAGAGTTGTTCTTTTTATCCTGTGAGAAGAAATGTGAAGTCTAATGTTTCTCTCCTCTATTTTACTGCTGTAATTCTGATTTCATTTGTGAAACCCCTTCTGTGAAGAAATCTCTGTGAAACCCCTTCTGCTACATAAGAACACATCAGAAAAAAACCCTGAACTTGCGCTTTTTTTTAAGAAGCACTCTGGAAGGAGATTATTCAAAATGACAGGATTGTACATTTCTTTTAGTATTTCAGGCAGAGCATTCCTGAAATATCTTCAGGAAGACAGCTGGACAACTGGGAAGGTTAGCAAATCATAAATGTCAAGAATATTACAATAATGAGATCAGTGCCTGGCAGACAAATTGTTTTGAAAACTAAGATTCCAGCTCTAACTCCTGCACAGCCATAGGACATGACTGAGATAAAGGGATGACTGTACAGAAATATGCCTCCAAATCCTATAATCCATTTCTCCATAATTATTTCCAGCCCCCAGAATGAAGAACAAACAAACAAAGCAATCTGACCTCGGTAGAAAAGATAAAGTGAACTGCAAACAAATCTGAAATTCCATCTCCCTCATCAACGTGCTCAAAATGCCCCCAGCAGCCTGCGCTGAGAGGAGCGGAGCCGAGGGCTCAGCCAGCCAGCTCTGCCAAAACACCCTGGGGACCACAAAACCCCTCAGCAGTGGGATGAAAGAAAGTGCCATATCCATTTCATTTCCATTCATCATTGTTAAGCTTCAAGTTTAAGAAAGTTTCATTGCCCATAAATACTCTGATCATAAGCAGCTGCACATGATATCATTTAGAGCCTGGTTGCATAACCCGTATTTCCCCCGAGCTTTGTCCCTAAGCTGCAGCCTGACAGGCATCAGCCAGACCCAACTTGTTGTTTTAAAAAAGCCTATGCTGCGTTTTTACATTTAGCAGCTGAACCAAACTTCACAAAAGCAGCTGAAAAGAATTGGTAAAAGGTTAGGATAGATTGACTGTTTCCAAATTGGAATACTAATGATGATCTTTAATGAAGCCTGACAGTACAATCTGTTTCTTATTGTTCCCTAAGTGCTGGCTACTGATCATATTCACTGGCTTTAGGTGACGGGGACAGACAGGGACAAATGGGCCCCGCTGGTGAGCAGGACTGTGCACAGCTGATCTTTCAACTAGGATTAAATTAATTAAAATTATTCTCCCATCAGAAGAACCAATCTTTTGATTTGTTATCATCGTAGTGGTTATTAATTTTGAATGGCGTCTAATTGGTGCCACTACTGTTTGGGTCAGCTGGCTTAGTAATCTTCTTAGAAAGCAGTAAAGAATACATAATTTTAATAGCTGTGTCAGGGAGCAGGGGAGCTGAACGAGGGAAAAAAATCCCCAACTTGATTTAATACCTCTCATAATGGGTAAGAACAATGCAGAAAGTAGGCAAAATACCTGCCAGACCCAACTGGTGAAAACTGACTTTGCTTTATTAATTTCACTTCTTTCAGTAAAAAAATTAAGGCACTTTCTCATAAGGATATTCTTAAATAACTGTTTTATTATGGCATTGGTAATAAGCACAACTGGAAATACTTCATTCTCTGGGCAAAGACAATGTGCTGAGGGCTGAGAGGGCTCAGAGGGAAGCCAGACTAGACTCCAGAGGCAGAACTTGCAAAGGTTGTGGGGTATCTGGCACAGCCATTTCAGAATTTCGTCCTAGCCCCACAAACAATGCCTCCCATTTCTTCTCACAGCAAGTCGTTTGAAACCAATGTCAATGACCAAAGGAGAAGGATATGGTGTTTTACTCAAATTTTTAAGGTATTTAAGCCCTTTAAAACACCACTGAGGGTTTAGAAGAGGTCATGGAAGCACCTGTATGTCAAATAAGATTTCCTATGTGCCCGGTTTTGATATTTAGGCTGGGTGTGTTACCTCCACAGGTACAATAATGCCAAAACCATCCTGCAAAGTGGATGTGGGGCTTCTTCTTGTGTGTGTTTGGACTGAACTGACAGAGCAAGAGAAAAGTCACTTTCCATGCCTTAGAACAACAGACATCTTAACGAGGTGAGGACAAAACTGCCCCTGACAGGGCTGGGATAGTACAGACCATTTCCTCCTGTTCACTCTTCAAACATAAATATATGGCTGCATGGATAATCTGAAGGAGAGCTAAATCCTGAATTTTGGGTATTCACAATTAAAACTCCTTCAGGAGAGATTACTCCTGAAGGAGGTGATATCCAAGTCTCACTCACATGAGAACAGGGACATAATTCTTGGTTTTTGTGAGTTTGTCTTCGCCACGTGGGAAATAGTTTCTGCCTTACTTATCCATGACAATAAATACACAAAAGTGAGGAGTGGTTCATCTGGGAAGGCATCCGTTCCATCGGTGGAGTAAGTGTTCAGATGATACACACCCATATAAACTTACACATTTGGGGGCTGAATGTGTTACCTCCCTCTTCCCTGCAGCTGGCAATGGGAGGTGTCACTCGCTTTGCAAAATCATTATTTCACCATCCCCTTCTCCTGACACACTCTCCAGCCCCACAACTGGAGAAGGAAATAATGTTGCATGACAAATAAAAGTGGTCCAATCCTGCTTTCTCATGGAGTGAGCTCTTCTCCTCTAAGAAGTCATCACAATTACTGTAATTCATATGCTCTAGCTAAAACCTCAGGCTGGAATAGTAACACTTGAGTAAAAATTATTCATGCACATTAGCTCTTTGGAGTCAACAGCAAAACCATCAACCCAGGAGCAGTCATCCACTACACCAGATGAAAATCAGATCTTGTACAATCTTAGCTACATTTTGTAAGAAATTCTGATCTTGTCAGGCTTTACTACCAGCCCCAATTCCCACCAAATTGTCTTCATAACTCAAGTAGTAAAATGAGATTAACAAACTCTGGTTCTAATTCCTCATCCTCCAGATGATCATTCTTTAGAAATCATTCTACAGAAAAGCAAGACAAATCAACCAAACTACAAGTCATTATAACAATAAATAACAAACTTTTACATGATAGAGTCCAAACTGTCATTCAAGTTTGGGAAGCTGGACCTGGGTCCTATTTCATAGGTTAAAAGCATTTATATTTGTTAGATGAAGGTTCTTTTTATCTTTTCTCCACATACATTCCCCCTGCTTGTTCTGCTGTGTTTGGTTAGACTGGGCACATTCATCTTATTCAGCACCATTAATAACTGTTTAGACAAGGAGTTAAGTTACAGATTGTAAAATCCAGCTATTGTTCCTGACCAGCACTGATTTGAGATAGATCTATACATCTATGACTTTGGGTAGATTACATTTCTGCTTTTTTCTTTCTTTTTTTTTTTTGTTTGTTTGTTTGTTTGTTTGAATATCCTGTTCTGCAAAATATTTTTAAGTAAATGAAGCTAAACATCATGTCACCTGCTCCCATGAATACATTCTTTTAACCAATCACTATAGCCTTTTTGGTATTATTCTTTTCAAAATGCATTTCAATATTGGAAGGAACCAAAGGCTACTGACTAATATCCAGTGAGACAATACCAGCTCCTTAATGTTATATCTAAGATTAGTATTCTAATAACCTTTTTTCATAGCTGCAGTCAGAAGAGATAAACAGGTTAAAAGTATCTCACTGAAATGTGCATTGAGAAATTTATTTCCACTTTGAGAAGAGTCTGAGATTTAAAAAAAAAAGATTAAAATATTTTGAAATCTATGATTGCTTGTTCAGTCTTTGAATCATGCTTGAAGCTCAAGTCTTCTTATATTCTTTTTGGAGACACAGCTGTTTTGATTGGGGTTTCAGAATTCCTCTAAATATGAATGTGTATCATGTGTATCTTAAAACAAGCATAGTAAAGAACCCATTTCTAAATTCTCTCTTCAAAATGTATGTGTTGCATTGCTGTCTGGTATTGCTTTTTCATTAATTACAAAATATATTTAAATGTAACACTTCCTGTTCTTCCTCACAAACATTATTTAAACCTCACGAACACCTTGTAGCTATTTTACACACAGTGAAGCTATAGCATAGATCTGCCATGGAAAAACCACATCGCAACAGTAGCACAGCAGCTGTTTAACGTCCTGAATCAAACCAGTGTTTGAGTGCAAGGTGGAACAAACATCTTCCCCCTCATGACAGCTGTTCAATCCAATAGTGACATTTTTGTAGACTTATTTCTAAAAGTTTATTCACTTCTATGCACACACGAAGTTTTAGTCCTGAGAGCGATACTGGTCCTTTAAGGCTGTGTAAGTGACTTCTTTTCTTCCCTAAACCCCGTCCAAAACCACTGTGGACTTTTTCATATCCAACAAAGGAAACAACTGGGTTGTCCGTAACATCCAACCTCTCAAAACACCAAAAGATCCAGGTACAAAAACCAAAACTTAGAGAAGAAATCCTGCAACCCAGATCAGAAAGGAGTTCCAACAGCTGTACTCATTGTTTAAACAATAAGAATATCTCTGGCCACCTACATTATAAACTCTTCTCCAAAACAGGACAGTATAACTTTGAGATTTTTTTATTATTTGAGGTTTCCCCCAAGTAAACTCCAATCCCTGGCAAGATATTGCTCTGAACATTGCAAGATCAGAAACCTCCAACAACTTTTTCCTTTGATTCAGATCTGACTGTAAAATTACCACTTACTTCACAAGCTCTTAAAAAAAAGAATTCAGATAGATCTTGAGAGGCATAGCTACATCAAAGGAAAGCCACATGGGAAACCTCGTGTGTACATTGAAAACAGAGATTAAATAGAGCCAAGCTAAAGTATTTGTGGAGAATGCTCTCATCTCTTTCTGGTGACCATCATTTCCACACAAGCTATTTGGACACTGTCAGATTTTTCTAAAGAGAACTCAGCTTCTAATGGTGGTTTTTAGTTTATATGGTGACAGGCTTTCTGGAATTCCCTGTGTCCGCACTCTTTTTGTTCTCCTAAATACTTTCCCTGCTGGAAAATGCACTGATTCCAAACAGCCAAAATGGCTAAGTCCTCTAGCAAATGTCTTAAGTACCTGATTTTGAATAACACCTTGTCCAAGGAATTGGTCAGTTGTTAACCTTTAACCCTGTGTACTGCCATGCAGGAGGAATCCGCTTAAAATTCTCATTGTAAAAATACACAAGGAGTAGCATTAAGGCTCTTTGACCTCAGGATTTTCTGAAGGTAACTTTTGGATGTAATTTTCTCACATCTTTTTGCATTTGCAAATAACTCCTTAAACAAGAATTTTAACAAACTTACTTTTTTCACGGTACATTTATTCCCCATTTTGTGATCCCATTTAGCAGTGGGGGAACTGAGAATTCCTTCCAGAAAAAGCTGCAAACAATTTAGGATTCAGAAGTGCCTAAGAAAGAAGCTATATTTACTTTCCCTGGGAAGGGGTACATAAGCTGGGTTTGACAACTGATCTCTCTGATAATAGAGTTGTCCCAAAGGACCAGAAATAATCCACTGGGAAAAGTGAAAAGTTTGGTATAGACCTGCCTTATGCATGCCACTGGAAAGAAAACTCTATATTCCAGACAGATGCCATAAAAATTTTATGTAATAGAAAATGACCACCTGAAACAAATATATAGAACATACCTGTTGCAGCCAGATATGGAAATTTTCTTGAAAAAGAAGCCACAACACTGAGAGATGCCAAGGCACAGTGGGGTGGATGCAAAAGTAGAAGGTCCCAGAGCAGGGATGCTGCTCCACAGACCCTCTGTCACCTGCTTAGGGGCCACACCATGAGACACAATTCAGGACAAAACTCAGTTGCTCAGGTTAAATTCATAACCTGGATCTCCAGAGTCATCTTGATTAGGCATCTCTTCTCGTCTGAAATATTTTGCTGTGTTAGTGAGCAGAACACAGGATTTCTTTAAGCAGCATAGAATTCCTTGCTGAATGGTCCTACAACATGATTAAAGACAGTTCTAGTAGGCTGGGATTCTGATTAGCATGGTGAAGGACTATCTTCTAAGTAAAGGAGGGCAAAAAATAGATTCCCTTTTCTGTGAATATGTCTGTTTCCGTAAAGTAATTTTTAAATTACTTGCATGTAGATAGATCCTAGATTAGATTACTCTACTAGATTAAATTTCTCACAGCTATAGATATATCCCAGCACCTGAAACTGAAGGTGAAACTCTCAGGGAGTCTGATTCATAAAACATTCTGTGTCCTGTTTACAAGGGCAGTTTGTGTTTGGTTTTAATTATTATTTAGTCCGTATATATGGGAAATAAATGTTTTACAGTGAGTTCCTCAAAACAGGTGTATGATTCATCTAACCCCCAACTTTTATTGGCAAAAGTATTAAATAAAACCAGGTCGAAAAACTTATTTTCCTGAAATCTTGAAGAGGATGCTCTTTAAACTAAAACTGTTATGAATCCTGGCAATATCATTGTGCCACTTTCATGTTAGAGCCAAAGAAGTAGATTTCAAGGAGCATTTGCAATAAAGCAGCTTTAAATTGAATTATTGAAGTTGCAGTATCACCGGTCCTTTGATTACAATCTGTGTGGAAGTCAAGGATGCTTAGCATTTGAAGGATTCATTTCCAAGAGACAAATGAACAGTACCTGGGAAATTAAACTCGTGCTAGGGGCTGATAGTCCCTGGACAGAAGCGAAGGCATTCACTCCTTTCTCTCCCAGCCTCGGAGATTTACCCTTCTGGGATGCAAGACTGGCAGCTGCCTAAGTGCACTGCTGACAGCACATCACCTGGCAGCTGGTTCTGTCATCCTGTGGAAACCAGCATGAGTGGATTCCTAATTTAATTAAATTTTCATTTAATATTTACTGTCACTGTTTCATCCCTCAACATGTATTCATTGTCATAGCCCATGTGTTTGTCTCCACTGGAGCAGACACCTTTTCACACACGCATTCATTTTTGAACACTGCTTTGTTGTACTTTCCTGACCAATAAAGGTGCAACCTTTTCCTTGAATGCAGCATGCACCCTCCTCAAGATGCCAGAAGTAATCATCCATGTGTTAAGGAAAAAAAGAAAAGCAAGAGATAAAAAAGAAACACACAGGAAATTTATTGTGTAACTATGCTCTTAGAAAGAATTCTTTTGCTCCCACTCAGGACAACTACTACTGATGCTGTTAACTAATCAAATGTTCCTTTAATATTTTAACAATATTTCTGATGTGGTCTGTCCAAGTGCAGGTAGGCTTTTTTCCTATCATGTCTTTTCACTTAGGTATGATGCATTTCATAAATTTAATATCCTTCACCTTCTCTGCTCTCAACTAAAACAGAGTTATCAGCATTGACAGGTGCTGCTGATAACTGAAATATTAAAAGAAATTTTTTTTCCCCTTGTTCTAAAGAATTTCTTCATCTCTCTGAGGATTTATGTTCTTTGTGAACATTCAGGAATCCTGGCTTCTGGGATTTTCAATAGGTCCAGACTTGCTAAACTCTCCTCACCTTCTTAGTATCTGAGGCAACAGCATGCAGATACGAAGCATAAGGATAAATAGACAGTGATCCTTTTGTTATCTATAAATAGCACAACAACATTCCATCAGCAGGACTCCACTGGGCGTAATCAATACAATCCACATTCTCCTGATCATACCCTCTAGGTTATTTTAGAGGCAGGCAAAGAGCAGGATGACAGAATGATAAATAAACCAAAAATACGTGCTCCATTTAAACCATTCTGCCTGGCTTTCCCCCATCCACTACTCAATGCTTTTTAGCTCATACAAGATCCAACGTTTCACAGGCAAATTCGTTACACACAGCAATGGGTTATCCCAAGCAAAAGGTGAACAAGACATTGTCCACAGAACACCTCAGGCTACAGTTTGCAGACCAGGAGAACAAGGCAACCTTAATATAAGTGGTGTATGAGCAGATGAGCCAGCCTCATTTACCTAGAACCTTTAGATTCAAGAGGTTGATCATTGATCTGAATTTTCAAATTTTGAGCCCCTATTTGAGTTTCAAACATCTGAAAGTGAAAAGCACAAGAAAAGTTCAGCACAGAACTTTGCCCTAAAGATACACATTTAGTTAGGGTCAGTCAGATCAAACAGAGAACAATGGATACGTGTGCATTAAACCTAAGAGGCTTTGCTTATTGACATTTGTGGACTCACTTTTGGATCCTTTGCCCTTTAAACCTTTGTCTCAATCTCTCCATGTAGAAAACGACAATTTCAACTTAATCTATTTAAAGATGAAATCAAACCTTTGAACTCATTAAAAGTTACCTGTGCCGCTGAATTTCTGGCTTTTACGAGAACAGCTCAATATTTTAATGAGGGCCTTCAATTTTAAATAGTATTTAAATGAAGAACAGTGCAGTTGGAGGTATTACTATTGTAATAAAAGAACCCCCCACAACATCACAGCTTTTTTGGGAAAATTCTCAAATGGGTCTTAAACTGAAATTTACTTTAAAATACAACCTTTCCTATGCTGACTGGAAGAGATAAAATCTGTAATTCATTGGGCATCTTTTAATTAATTTTGGCACTTCTCAGATGATGTCCCTGTAGATTTCTACTACGTTCTGTGTCCCTCCTATGTGGAAACAGCTATGCTTCTATATCTCATTGTTCATAGAGTAGAAATTTTTGAAATTATTTGCTAGCCCTATCTTAGTTTCCACCAAAGCCCTTTGGGGAAATAATGAAAAATTGCTATAGGCTTGGCACATTTATGTATGTGTATGGAATATTTGCTGTCTACATAATGAGTATACTTTAGGAGATTTTAGACAACCACATAGCAGGGGTATCAGCTAGCAAAGTGTTCACATGGTGTGCTCTGGTCTGTGAATACTTTGCTGATGTCACTCCACTTTTCTCCACTGACCTGGTGAATAAATGCACTGCAGTGCAGAACTGCTTGCAGAGTGAAGGAACTTTTTAAAGCAACATCACTGAACAAGAAAAATTAAACAGCAGAAAGATGTACTGAACAATTGAAATGGCCAAAACCCCAGAGAGATGGCTCATCCCCAGACATCCAGTGTATTTTGTTCTCAGTGTCTATTTCTGGACTGTGTGTTCTTTCATGGAAGAGAGAGTTGGCTGGTTGCGACCAAGGGAAAATATAGGTTAATCATACTTCTGTGCTTTACATTTTGTTCACAAGCATGTGAGAAGTTCATATAAATGTTAAGTAACTGTCAATTAAACTTCCCCTTTGCCCTCCTGTGGCAATTTCCCAGGCAGCTGGGGTGGAGGGGGAAATCCCCATGTCAGTCCTGGGTTGTTGTGTATGGCTAAAGACCAAACCAACCGGATTTATTAACTTCATATCGAGCAGCGAGGGGTTTGCCTCGGACCCACCACAGCCCTAATAGATGTCCTACTGGGCCACAAACACCAGTACAAATGGCAGGGCTGCCAGCACAATCCCAGCGTGAATGGGCCTAAATTAGGCAGGCCCTAATAACCAGTTTACTAACACCTGTATTAGTACTGCATCGCTGTGAGGAGCACTGCTGTTAGACAAGGCATAATCCCATAAGCTTGTCATTTGCATATCCCTCATTAGCTGATTAAAACCTGAAGGAGGCAGGTTTTTGCAGCCTGTGGGTCCGTTCCGACGCTCTGGCTGCCTGGGTGGCTCGATAATGAAGTAACGGTGCTGAATGTGAGGTTTATATGTATGCAAGGGATTAAGAGTATTAGAGTTTGTGTGAACCGATGTTGCCATATTCTCTCTACTGGATCACAGTAATTGGATGGGAGGAGCAAGAGTGGATCCATTAGTTTTGTCTGTTTGCCCAGGAGCTGGGTGCTAGAGATTCAATTTTGCTTCCTTTTGCTCCCCTGCTTTTGTGAAGCCTGGTGCTTTGTCTAGGCAAGCCCTTAGCACCTCTGTACACTGCCCACACTAAGGCGATTCAGCCACAAAGGAGAAACCTCAGAGACAGCCAGCATAAAACGCAGCCTAGACTCAAGTGCTACTTGAGGGCAGCACAATCCTGCCCAGCCCAATCCTGGGAGAGAAAGTAAGAGATAATTGAAATCTATAAACACCTCTGGAGCCTTTTTATTATTTTATTAGTTCTCCACATTTGGGCTTAACAAACCCCATCATCAAAGAAGCCGTGAGCTCCTTACAAGTAAACTGAATGGCTTGAAATTTCACTGACTTAAGAAGGAATTGTTGGGATTATTTGCTGGGCTTGCATAATTCTAATGCAAAAAAAAAAAAATCCATTTCCTACATTATTTGTACAGCTGGAGTAATCACTTTGTGTGACCGATGATGTAAAAAAAATTTGCAAGCCTGTCTCTCCCATAGTGTCAAAAATGCACCTTCAGCCACAACAGGAAGAAAACACACTAAATAGTTCAGGGGAGCCTGGTGCCAGTGATAGCCTTGGCAGGGTGTGAAGGCACAAGTTACATGCAATAGACATTATTAACAGCCTTTAATTAGGTGGGGGCAACAATTTAGACATTTAACATCGCCACATCATTTCCACAATGATTTGGAGGATGCTTTCTTTTGTTCAGGATAGCTAAAACTTTGAAAAATTATCGTATGAATGAAGCTGTGGGGCACAGGAAAGATGGGGCTGTTCAAATATAATAACAATAACCCACAGGCAGCATATCTTTTCTCATTTTGAAAAGTATTTTCACCCCCAAAACTTATCATCGTTCTGTTAATTACACTTCCCTGAATTTTGATACTTTGTTTTATATCACCTTTTCATTTTATGTTTTTATCCTAAACAATGGCAGTTGTTTCTTGGAATAAAAGGAACTAAAAATTCCTTTAGTTAGAGATGTGAGAAAACTGAAAGTATTCTGATATTTATGGCTAAACTTTAGAACCAACAAATGCACAGTAGCAATACAACATTAAGGATAATGTGTGATCTGTCCTGGTGTTACTTCAGGATTTCCTCGTTGGAATAGTTTTATCAGCATGGAACTAAAATGATACAGACCCTACTTATTATTAGCTGATGTACCAACACTAATGTGTCATGCTGTTCTTGGAGTTGGATTTATAAAGTATCTCATGAAAATAAACAGCTTTATTGCCAGGCTCATCATGAATGATATTCCCACAGATAAAAACCATTAATCACAGAATGTATCAAGGTAATTACCAAAGCAGGGATCTGTTTTATGGAGTTTCTGGGTATGTGGTTAGCCTATGTTCTTTCTGCACAAAGCAGTTGCCTGCTGCTGAAATCGCTCTGTATCCACAAGGATCAGATCCTAATAAAACTGTAGTGTTCAGCCAACCCACGTTCATCCCAGCGCTGTCAATGCACTGCCTGGACAGAACCTTCTCCTGTCACTTTTATTTAGCACACGTGCAGACATCTCAGCATCGCTGCTGGGAACCAAAAAATCTTCATTGCATGCTTATGCTTAATAGGGTGCAATTCATAAGCCAGGAGAAGGGCCTCTCACAGAGCTGTCATCTCTTCCTGTTGCTTGTGACTAATGAGAATGAAGTACAGAATGAGGGCTGTGCGTTGTTTTTCTCCTCACTTCAAACCTTTGTATTTGAAGACTGAACTCACTTTTTAAAGTGGAAACATTTTGCACAAGTTATTTGCTAATAATTTTAATTTCTGCTATCTTTGACAATTTATTTTGTTTCTAGTCAGCATCACCATCTCACGTCCAATACTACTGTGTCATTGCATGAGGGGTTAACAACACTGCAAGAAGCCGTTCTTTCCCTCAGGTCTACTCCGTTTCATAGCTTCTCCCTCTACCACCAATCCTCCAAAAAACCATTAAAAACACAAGAGGGAAAATACTACTACAAAATCCAGCCTAGGCTGTTTCCAAAGCACAGCTGAGCTCTGGGATTCTGGGCAGCCAAGAAACACCCGGAAAGAAAGCTCCCCTGTCTCATTAGGGGGAAAGAAAAAATTTATCTGTGCAAGAACAAAGAATGAGCATCAAGGACCTTGGTCCAGAGCCACTGATTCTCACAGTTGTTGGAGTAATTCAAAACATTTATCCAGCTTTCCATATTGCATATAACTAGGTGTCCCTACAGAGCCTGTGGCTCACATCTAAAATGGGCAAAAAGCTCCTTATCCAGGTTATTTTCGTTTTCCATCTTTATATCGGAATTCTCATGATCAGTAAAACCTGTGTACAGCAAAAATAAAGGGATCCTCCTAATGAGAGCCTTTAAGAAGCAAGGTCTCATTGGAACCTGTGTCACACGACATGACCATCAGAGAAAGGCTGCAATAGCACTACCTGGAGCACAGGAAACTTCCCAGTTTGGGCTAACCAATACTGCCACAGACTTGTGGAGGTTTCTGTGAATCACACAATCATTTAGGTTGGAAAAACCCTCTTAGATCATTGAGTTCAACCATTAAGCCACCACTGCCAAGCCCACCATGAAACCATGTCCCCAAGTGCCAACATCCACTCATTTTTTGAACGCTTTCAGAGATGGTGACTGCACCACTTCCCTGGACAGCCTGTGTACCAGGGCTTGACAACCCTTTCAGTAAAGAGATGTTTCCTACTATCCAAAGTAAACCTCCCCTGGTGCAACTTGTGGCCCTTTCCTCTTGTCCTGTCACTTGAGACTTGGGACTTGCTGTGACCTGAAATGCTGAGATGGTTTGTGGAGGACACCTCCATGTTCCCAGTGATGAGAACCACCCGACCCTAACAGTTGTCTCCATGCAGCTGTGCTGGCTCCTTTCCCCTTTGGAAATGGATTCCCCTTGCCCAAATCCCCACAGCTGCAAGGGATCAGCTGTGGAGGATACTCAGTGAGAAACATTTTCAGCTCCAAAACTAAAATCTAAGTGTCACTTCTGGATGACACTTGAGAGAACAGCTGAGGCTCAACTGCACTTACAAGCCATCACCAAGTCTCCAAGGCTGATTAAATTCTTTGAGTTAACTGTATCTCCTGTCCCTTTAGCCTGCCTAACAATGTCTTGTAGGGATCTGCATTTTATTCTGCCTAGTGAAAAGGAATAGACTTTAATATACCTTTATAACATAGAAATAGATTTTGTGCCCCATTGCACCACTGCAATTCAGTTTTCACATCCTGGGACATTTTGGTGACTGACACCTGAAAAACTCCCAGCATGTTACTATTTATTCTACAATATCATTGTTTTAGCATAACACAACAAGCATACAAATAAAATGACGGGAAGGATGGGAGCTATAGAGACCATGGGACCTATGTAATAGAAAAACCTATTCAATGTCATCTGGCAGTTACCTATTTAAACAGAATTACAAGGTCTTTAAAGATCCAGTTCAGTGAACGTGTTGCTTGCTGATACTTAGGAAGTTGGACTATATCATTGCTGTAGGTCCCTACCAGCTGAATGACTGTTCTGAGATCAGTAGTACTTACAGTGCAATTTCCTGAATAAGTGGGGGATACTGGTGGCCTAAGCACAAGAACAAGGCAGCTTGGCAGAGTTATACACTTACCACATATGGTATCACCTTCCCTGGGCCTGTGCTTGCTCCAGCGTTCCCCCTGGCTAAACACAGAGTAGTTGCTCCCTTGAGTGCTGCTACCACAGAGTAGTTGCAGCACAATAAGAAATACCATATGACAGTAATGAGTTAAATTCCATCAATCTGTTTTTCACAGAGAAAAGCACCTCCTTCTTTTGGTCATTAGAGAAGAAGAAGAGACATGCTCATCTTAAAAACCACTCTCATTTGGGCTGTGCATGATTATTTATATCAGTGGCATTTTTTGTAACTGTCAACAGCTCAATTGTCATGGGAGGTGACTGTAAGTTGATTTTTAGATCTTCTTGAAGAGAAGGAGTTAGAAATTTGAACCTGAAATCAAGATCTTTGCTATTCTAGGCAGCAGGACAGAACAAAAGATTGCTCCTGACTGCGATAACCAGTTAAAATAAATTCACATTTTTGGATCCCTTAATTGTCAATCAACTGTCAAAGCACAGTTACTGATTGTCTGTCAGAACTTCATTGCTCCTTACTGTTCTTTCCCTGCTATCACAGAGGTGGGAGGTGCAAATAGGTCACTGACCCAGCCCTAGGCACAGCCCCTTTTCTCTTCCCCTTCCTCGCCATCCAGCCAAGTACCAAACAGCATTGCTGACTCTGGAAGAGGCTTATATTGGGGAGCCTGTGTGTGCCCACAGACACACTTGCATTATTTAACACACATTCACCCCTTGTTCTGTCTGCTCTGTCCTCACCATTTACTGCTAAACAGGTCCCTTATCTTTATTGATCACTTAATTTATCTTTTCTTAACTCCCCTTGCTCCGTCTGGTGCAGTGTGTCCAAGGTATTGAGCCTAAGCATCCGTCTGTTCATACTGTCATGACTGGTTTGCCTCTGAAAGAATAGGGGGAGCAGGTGGTGTGACTAAGTAGAGCCTCGACAGAATAGGGGCACCATTGCTGTGTCCTGCCCCAACCTGCCAGCGATTCCCCACCCTCCCAACTGTTCCACATTAAAGCAGTCAACTGTGGCTTTACAGTCCAAGTTTTACACAACTGTTTTACAAACCAGGAAGAATTTCTTTTGTTGAAAATCTTTTGTTAGGCAGCGCAGAACGGGGAGGGGAGCAGGGTAGAGGGAGTGGAGAAAGCCCGTTCTGAGGCCGAGCGCATTTTAATGTGTGTGGATATACACTACAGGATGTGCCAAGCCGCTGAGGGAGCCAGCTCTGTATTTCTGTGCTGCCTCTAAGCTCTCTTTGAAGAGAGCACAACGTATCTTTCAAAGCCACTAGTCTGCCAGTCCCCTTCCTTTGCTCCTGTTTATGCTACTATTTTAGTTTATTAGACCAAATAAGACTGAAAACCAAATAAAATCAACTGTTGAACATTTTTTCCTCAATAAGAATAGAATATCCATTTTTTCAGTGTTGCAAAATTATTAGAAATCCATCTAACTGGATAGACAACCCCAAAGAAAAATCGAGACAATGCTTCAACCACATTCCAATTTCCAAACAGTCCTACTATGGGCACGACACTGCTTCTGATCCCATACACCATGTTTTTTCACAGGATTTGGAGGGTGTATTTCCACCCAGATGTAGGACAGAACTTGTATGTGAGTTATCTCCGAGATAACATGCCTTGAAATGGTCTGGTCCTTAGGAGGCAGAACAGGAATTCACAAAATGGAACCGAAGAACAGCAAGTATTTGCTACAGCTGTGAAACTGATCTGATGTCACCACTAGAGTGCTACAAATAGTTGCATACAAAAGCTGAACCTATCAAATTCTTCTTGTTTCTTTTTTCTTTCCTCCTCCCTCTGAGAATTCAAAAACATATAATTCACAATTTTTTTCAAAGCCAAACACAAGATTTGGGTGTTTTCCACATTTTTAAAGGAAAATTGCAAGTCTGTGCATATTCACATTTTGCCTTGTAGGCTTTTTCCACAGGCTAAAATGTGTTGAAAGTTCTATTTCAGGTGAAATTGCAAACCAAGAGACAGAGATGCTTTTCTTTTTTGGAGATATTGGAGTCAATTGCTCAAATCTTGTAAGTGCAAAGGCAAAAAGGAAAAAAAAGTATAGAAGATGGCTTTTCTTCCCTTCAGAGACGTCTGTCTTTCTGCCCTTCCCCTTCCCATCAGACAGCAGTGGGAAAGACAAAAGCTGAGACAAAAACTCCTATAGGAGTCATTGGCAAAATTTCTGTGAGGCCTGAATTTAACCCAATCTGCCAAGCCCTGCAGCAACAGAGAAATCAGTGACTGCTGGTTAAAGAGGGAAGGATCCACATTTGTTACTAGATTCTTGGGAAACTACTAAGATATAACCCTAGTAAAAGCACTGTTTTCTGTTAGGAGCCTGATCCTCTCAGATATGTAAGTGGTAGACTTTTCAGTCCAATTGATATGAAGCATACAGTTCAGATTCATGGGGTGTTTTAGCTTCCTAATCAAACACAAAGCATAGAAATGTCAAAAAACATTCAAGAAAAATTTTAAATGCTTTAGAGTGATGCATATGTTTAAAAAAAAAATAAAAATAAGAGAAAGCATGCATTCAGAGAAATCCTGACTGATGTGCGCCCACAACCCCTTCAGGAGCCTGGTGTGTAGGTCACTCAATCCTTCACTTTCCAGAAGGTCCCTGAGGTGCTTCTACAGAAAGCTCTAAAGCCACCAGGACAGACAATGACATGGATGCTGTCTGATTTCTGATTGCAGTCTCTTGTATTTACTGCATTTCCATTATGCATAAAGAGAACATGTATTTGAAGGCAGCATCGGGAGTGTCTTTTCTCCCAGACCAGTGTCCTAATCATGAGGTTCTTCAAGCCTTATTTTACATTTCCTGTCTCACTGAATATATATCTCACGTAGTGAAGCACCACCTACAAGAAGCAAGGGAGGCTCACCTCTCACCAGGGTGCTTGAGGTTGTCACCCTGCAGAAGGAAGACAAAGATTTGATTTTTACCAGATTGAGGAGAATAACAAAACTAGCACTCCAGAAATGTGAACAAATACACTACTACTAAAATATTGGATAAAAAGAGATCATTATGACTTATTTTCAGTCCAACCTTTTTCTCAAATGCAGCAAAACTTTCAAATATTTTCTTGACGACCAAGATTATTTTATAGTCAAATTGGTAGACAGTAGTACATCCCCGAATGTTTATTCAGACCTGGAAGTGATCACCAAGAACACAAGGATCAGCATCACCAAGAACGAAGCATTCTCGGTTTTGCCTAAAAATTTCCAACACAAACACAGCAGAAAACAGAGCTCAATATTTTCGTGTTGTAGGTAAGCAGAGAAAGAAGGTACCTACAGAGATTTGCAGATCAGGAGTCTCCATTATTTAAAAAGGTGTACCTAGCCATTCTCTCAATAATTGATTAAAATCTGTGTTAAAGCTTGAGGGAAAGAAAACATCTTACATCTCTGCTCATTTCAAAGGCATTGCAATTAAATGTCTACTTCAGAAGAACTCTGTCACAAATACTACATTGCCTGTAGATTACCAAGCTGCCCTCCAGCTGTGAAATCATAATTATAGATTAGAAAATCCTTCCTTGTTGCACATTTTGAATATTGTATATGATGTCTCTACTACCATGTTAAGCCCTCTCATTTTGTTCCTGCTAACTTCTTAAATGCTGACTTGTCTCAAATTTGTGTATAAAATATCAATACCTTTGCATGGATGA
This sequence comes from Orthonyx spaldingii, assembly GCA_013397795.1. Classification (NCBI taxonomy): domain Eukaryota; kingdom Metazoa; phylum Chordata; class Aves; order Passeriformes; family Orthonychidae; genus Orthonyx; species Orthonyx spaldingii. Next base: position 129,327 of record VZTJ01003936.1, read on the forward strand.
TGTTCAGAATGTAGGCATAAAAGACAGGTGGGAAGCCCACAATCATTCTATCTGCTCGTGCAGTTTAGTTTAGAATCTATTTGTGCACAAAAATATTTGAAGAATTACTAAATCAGTTATAAATTTATCCTTACATTACACTAAGGATAGACAGAGAACCAAACAGGTAGAAAAAATGTGGAACTAGACAGGAGATAATAATGATGTTCCCAGTGACCTGAAATGCAAGTCTGAATTAGATCACAAATGATCTAATTAGTTCTGAAATGAGCCTCATGGACTTTCTAACCCTTGATGGATGTTTTTCTACATCACAAAAGTCACCATACAGTTTGCCACATTTTGATACAATGACATTTTCCAAGAGGCTTATTGCTTGCAAGGCATAGATATTGTGGCTCAGAATAAGTTGTGTTGCCTGCTTTTCTGTAGGAAAGGTTACATGGCAACTGCCAAAAGCTGTCCAAAATCAGCAGTGCTTTCTTAAAAAAAAATTAATGAAACAACCCAACACAGGGATAAAACAAACATAGTTTTACAGAACAGTCAGCTCCATGCACCTCTTTATTCAGAGGTAAGAGCAAGCTTTCTGCATTGGTATATACAATCCTCAAAACAATATACAAATATATTAAAAAATATACAAAAAATATCTTCTGTGGATTTTGCTACTTCTGTGAAACAACATTGTCACTTGCTGCACACGTCAAACTCGATCTAACTTGCCTAAAAGTCACGTAGTGGTATCCTTAATATATATAATGCTATCATTTCACTTCCCAAATGGATGAACAAAATTATAAGAGGAGGGGAAAATAAAAATCATTTTAGCATCAACTCATCCCATTCCAAAAGCAATATTTGTGTAATTGTGCATAATCGTTTAAAGTATAATTTAATACATCCCTTTAACAACCCACAAATTATCACTTGACAACTAGAAATAATAGGTCTTTTTGTTAAAAACAGAAAGCATGTGAAGACTAAAGGTTAAACAGGTCTTTTCATCATGATAAATCACTGGTTAATGAGCCTGGTATTGTTGGGTATTATACTTGCTCACTTCAATGCCATTACCTTCTGGTTGTAAAGCTGACACTACTAATGATCTTCATTCTTTGAACTTTTCCACAATATTGACTGGTTGCATAGAGCAGATGTTACTTGGATTTGACTGCAAAAGTGGCAATTCTTCTAAGGCTCAGAGTGGCCCTGAAAAGAATGATACTGAACACAATGTATTTTGCTATCTCTAAGCCAAAAGAGATTCTTCTCTAAGTGTCAATTCTTGCTCTTGCCATTTCTTGGTATCACACAAAAATCAACCATAAATAAGAGATCAAGATTCTTCATTTATTTTCTGCCGTTTCCTTTTTGTTTTTGGTAAAGTTGTAATACAGTAATGAACTAACACGAGAAAATTCGCATCTCATCTCTATTGTTGTACCCATAACTTCTCCTGGTTTACAGTACTTGCAAGTGAATTCAAAAAATGAGCTCCGTATTTCACAGCTTTTCTTGGTGTCGCCTGAAGGACGCTGAGGTCACCAGGAGCTGTATTAGTGAGCCAAGTGCTGACAAAGCAGGATGCAGAAGGCCTGCACACATATGCTTGTGCACCCACATCCATCACTTTTTGTTCCAGAGGGAAGGAGGCCCAGCAGACCTTCCCTAAGCAGCCAGTTAGGAGAAGCAAATAGTTACTTGACACCTCTTTAACATACTAGGGCTGTCTTTATTTATGTGAGGGACCTGGCTCAGATATCACAGAGCCTTGGGATGAAGAAGGAAGACTTAAGGGTAAGAAAGCAGGGACCAACAAGTTTAATTTAAAACTGAAGCAATGTGGAAGCTTCATGTTTATCCCCATTCCTTTCTCTTCCTGACCTTGCCATTTTCTTGTACTTCTTCTTGCTCTGTTCCTGTCACTACTTGACTCTAGAAAACGTGGACTGTGGAGTAGAATTCAAACCTTAAGAAGGCAGAGATAATTTTATCTCAGTTTACATACAGTTCTGGACCAGAAAGATTTTCCTGCATCCTAGAACAGGAATGGGGACACATGAACTCACCATTCCCTAAAGTCAAACCTCAGACCTTGCACATTCTTTGGAAACTTCTGTGCAGCAGCAAGCACAAAAGCTGCACAGTTCAGCTTGTATAAAGGCCATATTCTGCCCTCTTGGCACCACTATGTTATGCCAAATGTACCTCAAGGACTTCTAGATTCTTTTCTACTTTTGCTTAAGTAAGGGTGTGTTTTTCTTTTTTTCAGTGTTTGTGGAGAATGGAGAATGAGGATGTGACTGCTTTTACAGATAGCATTATTGTTCTGGTGTTGTCTCATGTGAAGCGAATGGAAAAAACTGAGCAATTCCTCTAAAGAAAGAAAATAAGTGCTAAAATGTCCATACTCAAAAATCCAAGCTACCAAAGGCATTTCACATGTACTGGTAACAACTCACTGGTATGTAAGAAGTGATTAATGAAAATTTAATCCTGAAAGTTTAATCCTTAATCTGCATGAGAAACTTAAGAAACTTTTCAATAGTACTAATTTCACAATAGGAAATGTAAACATGAACATACTTCCAGCCCATCACCCCTGATCCCACTAAACTCTGCTGGACTGAGAGAAACAGTCTGCACATAATAAGTCTATCACACCAGCACCTGAGGCTATCTGATGTACAAAGAAGGCTTCTCACTTAAAAAAAAAACCAGATCAACTGACATACAGGATAAAATCCTGAACAAGTCAGCCAAAGCATCAACAAAATGAAGATTTTACTTGTGGAGTAATTGGATACCATTCATTTATTTAATAGGGGGTGAGAGTTATGACATAGTCTTTAATAACCCCACAGGTTGCAACCTAAGAATTTCTCATCTGTAAAATAGCATGTCTAAAAACTCATGCCTCATATGGGATCTGCCCTAGTGTCAGAGAAAAACCGTCTTTTGTCACAATTTCCAAAGTTACTGTTAGATATACCTAAATATCTATTTATTGTCCCACAACCAGAACTGCAGTCTTGCAAAATCCAGGCTGGCTTACACTATAGAGATATAAATCCTGTCCTGCTCAGAGCTTATCAAACACATGGAATGAGAATTTTCATTTAAAGAATATTCCCTTGTTAGCATAAGCAGTTTGTTTCTATTTTAGTGTCTACAAAGGTAGCTTTTAGCATGTAACAATTAGTCAAAAATCCTTTGAATTACGTGTTTTTGATAAAAGGGCCTTTACAAATTTATTTTTAGTGTAGGTAATACCAACATTTTAAAATTTTGCTTATCAATTTAAGTGTTTCCCATTTTATTGATAAATCAAGAAAAAGAAGAGTGACTTCTGCTATGAGAAAAAGCCCTTTGAATCCAGTGGACTGTACACAAATGCTCCACGTATTTTAAGATTATTTTTCAACTAGTTCCACTGATCTTGTTGGATGCCAGTATTGCAAACTGGACTCTCACTGTCTCTGTGGTGTTCTCAGACCGCCTGTATTTTTGCCATAAAATATTTGAATGTTTTAATGCTATTTCTGATTTTTTTTCTTGTATGAGATGCAATACCAGTGGCTGGACACCTGCATTCATTTGGACATTCAGATATAGTTTATTACCATGTAATCAAAACACTTCACTATTTGAGCCATGAAAAATCACTAGTAGTAAACACTTCAGCACAAGCTAATGCAAATTATCCAAGAAAGGCTTTGTTAGGCAAACCATATTTCCAACAGAGGCAGATGCATTGGGAGTTCTGGTTTCATGGAAGGTGGGTAACCTCTTTAATCAAAGAAACAGCAGCATCTGACTGTTCAGGCTCCCATTCCAGTGTCCTGACCCCATGATTCCTGCTTATCTTGCCTCCCAAAATCAGAAATCCCAATAAAAGTAATATGCATATAAAAATTTGAACAAGTAATACCTTAAATTACTTATTTCACTCTTTCTTTAAGCAGAAAGGGTTTGGTTGCAAGGAAAGCAGTCCATATAAATTTGTATTGTGTGTGTGTCTTCAATGTTAGTGCAGCACAGCCTGCTGATGTATAACATTCATTTGATATATTTTCCCATGTGCTAGCCAGGGGTTTATAAAGTTCTATAAAAACCTCCAGCTCAGCAGCAGAACTGGCTGGGAAGACTTAGAGCCAATCCAACGGAACATTTTCCCCACATATACATTCCTGCAGCCTCCTCTGCCTATCACCCCCTTGACCACATTCACCCCCACTGGCCCTTTGCCTTTGACCTCTCTCTGCCACTGCCTCTGATTTTGTATTTGTTTTCTGAGGACCTGTTATCAATCACTTTTAAGTACCCTTAAGCAGGACATTTAACCTAGGCATGTGAAAGTACTAGATCCTTCCACTCAAAGCAATACGTTGTTGTAGGCAAGACATGGTTTGTGTCCCTTAAGACAGCAAAGCCAGAAAAAAGAATGGGAAAATAAAGTTTTGCATGTTTTAGTTGCCAAAAAAACCCAGCAAAATAAAGAAGTTCCCATACATATTGCAGTTGCCAGAACTTGTATGGGGTTTGAAGTGCCTCACACCGTTATCCACTTTGATAACCTACAAACCAAGACTTCTGCTTAGAAGGGTTCAAGTGCTGGTGTCAGCTAATTTCTCTTGTACCAAAATGTTGCATTTTATTTCCGCTGATTAGCATAAAATTGTTCCCATTGTCTCAGTCACAGAGGCACACAATGGTGCCAAAGATCCCTGCAGTGGGGAGTTTCTGTGTATTTCCAGCTCCTGGCTTTGCTTTAGAATTCATTAGCCACAGGAACAGCACATGCTCTATGCTGGATTTCCACATATACATCTAGAAATACATTTTTCACCGGCAGCTCCCAGAAAATTTTAATTATTTGCTCTCAGCAGTCAGGGGAATTATTTTTGCATCACTGAATTGTAGTTGAAGCCTGTGGAACAGTTTTTTTCCTATTTATCCCCTTTTTTTGGCCAATGTCTACTTTACCTGCCAGTATATCGTGTACATTATGACTTCCTCAAATGTGGCTTTCATTGAATTCTCTCAATTGCAAGAAAATGGCATATATGTGCAAAAAAAAGTAAAAAAAAGGAAACAAATTTCGCTTACAAAATGCTGTGAAGCATTGAAAAGTGTTTAAAAAATGACTGCCAGCAGCTATTATTTTATTCCCCTTCCCCTCCTTTCTCTTTCATTTCTCTCTTACTACATTTCCACCTAACTACTTGGAGTTTTCATTATTATGGGAAAGTTATTGTTTAAAAACCCAAAGAAAGCATTAAAAAATGAAGAGAGGTTTCACCGCTGGCCGGGTGTGATGGGCTCTGCAGCCAGTCCTGTGTCCATGAGGGACACAGGGCAAATTAGAAGCTCCTCACACAGGATTAGTGATAAGAAGCTCCATTTTTCTGCCCTAACAAATCTTAGTCTTGGCTCTGTTAACTCCTGCTGGCTGCAGCTGTCCTGGCAGGTCACCCTCCCAGAGACCTTGATATGGCTGGAGGAGACAAGGAAAACGAGCAGGGGAAAAAAAATCTTCTCTGTGAGTAACTGTAGAGAACTAAATACTACATTGAAAGCAACTCTACAGCCAAAGTCCTTGAATTTTGTGGATGACTCCATGACTTGGCACTAGGCTTTTTGATATCATATCTGGTGCATTTACAAGAAAACATTCATTACAGAAGTTTTACAGATTCCACACCCCAAAAAA
>VZTJ01003936.1:140050-145874 GCA_013397795.1 Orthonyx spaldingii
CATCTAAGCATCGCAGGTGCAACACTCTGAGCAGATACTGAAGTTCCTAACACTAAATAAAATTGATGGTTGGAGGCTGAACTATGAGAAAATCCTTTCCTGGGGACGGGTACTTCAAACCCACCACCAAGCACAATCAGCCTCCCGAGAACATGCTTTAGGGAGCTTCTCTTTTCATCCCTCAGGAGGCTGGAAGTGCCTAATTCAGTCTGAAGTTTTGCTGATTGAATCTACCCAGTAAATTCCTGGGGGCAGTTTGCTAGCCCCAGAGAAGGAAGGTGGGGTCACCAAGCCCTCCCTGCAGCATTACATCATGCACTCGGACATGCATTAAGCTCCTAGGGAGGGGTTTAACCCCTCCAGCCTCTGCAACACCTCTCCCTGGGCATAAAGTCATTTGAACTACTGAAGGCACTTTGGAACCTATGGTTTGGATTTCCTCTGTTCCAAGAGGACCATAGAAATAGTGTAGGAATCAAACCTAAATTAAATACTATTCAAAAAGTCAGTTTCTGGAAATTTAGAGGTGTTCATTTTATACATGCAGGGGTAACTTGGCTTCTAACTTTCTCTCTTCTAATTATCAACTTTGGCACAAATTCTGCTACTACTTGAAACACTGAGAAGCAGATAATGTGAATCTTGACTTGGTAGGTTATCTACAATCTGTTTGTCAAAAACCACATGTATGAATGGAGGGGTGGGGGGGAGGGGAACAACAGGGAGAAGAAGAGTCGTTTTCATTAGCTCAATGGACAGCTTGTGGCAGAGCAAACAAAAAATCCAGCCCAAGAGGTAGCACAAGAACAGACTAAGTTCTTTTAACATTTACTGCTAGTGAAGCTAACGTCATATTTTCAGGCAGATTGACACCATTTTTGAAATTAATTAATTGTCTAGTATTTTGCTCTTCATTCTGGTTTACACTGTTTGGTTAACAATGGCAAGTCTTAACCACAAAGGATGGAACAAACCTTTTCATAGTTGGGAAGCTCATAACACTGGAATTTAAGGGCATACAGCATAGCTTATCCCAGGGAAATTTGCTTATTAATCCAAAATTTCCCATCTCTTCTCCTTCAGCTTCAGGGATACCAATTTCTCTGGAGTGCCTGTATGGAGCAGGTAAGTAGTAGTGTTCAATCAGTAGTCCTTTCCTCATTAAGGACTTCTGTTTTCTAGTCAAGTTTAAATGCAAATAATGTTCCGTAGCACACAGCCACCGATGATCGAGACACTGCCTTAGTAGCTCCTCCCCTCCGAGGTGAGAAGAACACCTCTGTGTGTGTTCCTGACCCATCTGCACCTCTCCCTGACCTGCTGAGTTGGTGTGGCAGCTTGCTAGACAATGGCCAGCATTATGTGAGGCACTGCAGTCCACAACAGAACTGGTGTCCTGACAGGCACCAACCCAAAGCTAAGAGAAGAAAAGAATGGAAAACATCATCCATAAAGAGAAGTTGAATGTGAGTCTGCAGCTGTTTCTGCTCATCTGGTAGCTCTTCACCAGTTCAAGCCAACACCTTGTTTGTTAAAGAAAACCCCATAACCAACCACAAAACAAGCAGTCATACAAAAGAGCCAAGTTTCAAACTTTGACCAAACAAAAGCTGACTTATTAAGCATCTTGAGCAGTTGTCACGATTATGTAAAAAAAAGCAGAACTGTAATCCATTAATGAACATCTAAGGGGATGCATGACATGGCCAATTTTATTTGCAGTTGGCTCAAGGCTTTTAAATGGTGTATTAAGGGATCATTTTTTAATCCATGCCCCGTTTGTTTTACTGCTGTGTCAGAGATTCTAAATGGAAAATGTGTGCTTTGCAATATCTCTGCAATTCTTTGTTTGGATGTTTGTTTCCGAAGGTTCCTTGTCTGATTAGTAAGGCCAGTGTCATGCAGAATAAAAGAGAAATGTGTCACATTAGTTCTTTGAACAGTTAAACCTCCTCCTGGCTCAGTGATTATTTCTCTATTTTTATTTTACTTTTTTTTTAGCAATAGTTTCCTAATTTACATTGTTTCCATGTGAGCTATAGGGAAAAATTCCCCTTCATTCTCACTTGACCAAGATCAAAAGCCAATTACAATCTGATTCTTTGCTCTATTTAAGCGTATAAAGGAGGAATAATCCCTAATTGCCCAATTTCAGTATCTCTCTGAATTGCGACACTCATGTTTTTTAAACCTAAAAGAAGGTTTTAGGTATGTATATCAATATGGCAGTGGTGGAAGATGAAAAAACTATGGCTTGCCAAGTAAAATCCATCTCATAGAACAAGAGAAGGTGTATTCCTCCTGGGGCTCCTGGAGTTCCAATTAAAGACAAAGCCACAATTAAAGAATATATCTCCTGTAGCATGTTACAATTATAATACTACGGTGACTGCCAACAGTTGTGAAACTGTTTTTTCTGTTTTTTTTTAATCAGCCATCATACATGCATTAATAAATAAATAAATACTACCTGTAAAAAGTATTAAGGGATTGTAAGCACTACTTTAATGAACATAACTACCTATAAATTATAACTCTTGATTTCATTAATAGGATAAAGACCAAACAGTGGTTGTAAGGTCAATTGCATTAATAATTTACAGGAGTACAAACAGCATGTTGTCTGCTACAGAATGACAGTTTGTCAAGAGCACTACCAGAGGTCAGCAGTTCAGTTAGGAAAGATTTTCATCTTTTTTAGAAGGAAAACTTATAAGCAAGTTGAATACAGGGCAGAGCTGTGAGTCAATAAACTTTAGTCTCTAATCATAAAAAGTCTGAGACCTAAAACTACCCCAAGAAAATAAAATCTTGGTTTTTCCTTAATAAAAACTCACTTTCCACCTGAAAAAAAAAATGGGGAAAACTCAATTTTACCTTGAAAAAACTTGACAAAGTTCTCCAGCCAGTGCATGCAGGATAGCACAAGTGGGGTGCTCTTAACTGCTGGTTCCCCACTGGCACTCTCAGCTGTAATTAGTAGAAAATGCCAAATGTGCTGGTAAGAGATGTCACACTGGGTTTGCAGATGCTTTGCCTCAGTCAAATGAAATATGGCATCGATATAACACCACTTCAGTGTTCTGGGTTTTTGTTTATTTTTATTGCAACACTGATCTGTGGGGTTTAGGCTGTGTTGGTATTTGCTCTGCCAGATGCTTTTTCTTCTCAGCCCCTGCCTTGCTGTGAAGGGTGCACCACTGGACTACCCCAGCCTCGTCCCCAACATCTGTCTCACCCAGCAGCAAAGAGTGGGTGCCTTTGGGAGAATATAAGCACACCTCAGCATTCTCCTACGTTTAACTCCCTGATTTTCACAGAAATCGCGTTTCTTGTAGAACTGCAGTTATTTTTTGACAGAGAGCAGATGACAGGTTTCCTTCAGAACAGAGATTGCAAGTGCTGGCAGTGTCTTCAGCACGAAGCAAAGAGTCATCAGCACACAACCATCTGCTAAGAGACAATTCAAAAGGAACAGCCAAGAAAAGCAGCTGCTGACACAAGCTACTGACTGGTAATTTAGCCTCATGAAGCTAACTTTTGAAAACTTTGACATTTCAGACTTGGCAGTCAAATCTGTCAGTTTGGCAGTGATGCTGGTGCAGAAAGCACAAGTACTGTCCTCGATTCCATTTGCTACTGAGATCCAAGAAGGGGTGTTTCTGGGATTGATAATAGGATATGTTATTTCGGCCTAGCTGTGTGGTAAACAACCAAGACTTTGCTGCTAAACTATTCATTTTATGGAATACCATGGTCAGGAAAGCACAACTCATTTCTCTAAGGATCAGTAAGGTCTGAATCTCTGCTTTTATACAGTTTTTGTGAATGAGTGAGCAGCTGAGGGTAAAGCAGGATCAGGTGTCTCACAGAGCTGAAGACTTCTTTCCCAGACACTTAGGACTACAATCAGGGATCATACAAATAACAAACCTATCTCATCAAGCCCGGGTTCCTGACTTGAGTCTACAGACTCCTCTGGAAAAGTGATGAAGGAAGTTGTGGGGAAAAGATTTTATATGTGGGAGAGCCTTCTCAGGCAAAGATGTGAACTGTGCAACTTCTCTCTTCCTCTGCTAGAAATGATTCTTGCTATTCATCTGCTGTTCCTTTCAAAATTTGTGAGCTGGAGGGAGCTGTATAAACAGTTTATGTTGCTGAATATATCCTCACGTATATCCAAGGGAACCCCATTTCTCTGTTTGTCTCCATTTATTTGGGAAGGAGGAGGAAGCAAAAAGTGTCTGGATGTGTGCCAGCGTCTGAGTTCAACAAACTTCACATGTAAAGATTTTTCAGCCTAAGAACGTAAGTTCCTCTTTCCATCTTCTACATCCAAATCACCTCCATCCTCGCCCCTGACCTTGTCTCCCAATTTGTTTTTAATCTGCCTAGGATAATTTAATTTTTGACACCCAGGATATCAGCAAGAGATTCTTAGTTACCAAATCCTGATATACAACCACAGAAAGGCACGAACCAGATTGCACATTGCAGAAATTATATCATAGTCCTGCCTCCCAAAGCAGCCTGTAACTCATTCCTCTTCAAAACATCCCCGGCTCATTGTGCTTGATTTGAAAATGAGAGTCACTCAGGGTGGAGTTTATGCCTGACATAGACCAGATAAACTCCAGTCAGCGCCTCACAATACATTTTTTTTTTTTTTTTAATTTAATCTTTAAAAGGACAGGCTGCTGGTTAACTGAGAGTCCCCTGTTTGATTGACAGTATCTGTCAGAGGCAATGAACTCCACTTGAACATTGCCTTTATGTTCCTGTGTAAAGTTGTTCAACTGTGACCCTTCCATCTGTTCCAGCTAATCTGAAAGTCATTTAGGCCCGCTTCTCCATTCATCCTAAACACAGCGCATTCTCCTGTTAACACACATATGCAAAGTTGTCAGGCTGTCAGCTACGTAAGGGCTTTTTTCCCCCTCTTTTTTTATTTCCAAACTCCCACAACATCTGTGTATACATTTCCTTGTAACGATTATAATTTAAAAAAAAAAAAAAAAAAATCAGAACCTGGCTCAAATCTTACTAATTTCTTTAATGAACATGACAGTAAATCTCACAGCATCGCTTCAGAAAATATTCAGAGGGGTTCTTTAAGGAGAGGTCATCAGGTAATTGACTCCAGAGCTCCAATGTGCATGTGCAAACCTCCATATTTTAAAGACTGAAACAAATTATTGCCTTGAAGGTGTAAGATCTTTACCAAAAAGTGTGTTTGAAGATTTTCAGACTGCTACTCATAAACAGCTGTTCAAACCTACTTCAAATACCTAGGATTGTCATATCCTATTTGATATGCAATTTTAAAATGCATATGAACTTCTGAAAAAGTGTCTGCAAACTCTTAACAATGTGGTACTCCCAGTTCATGTACTCTTTAAAATTCCTCTTACACCGGTAGGAAACTATTCATCTAACAATGTCAGCACAGTTAGTATTTATCTTGAAAACAACTAATAAATCATCTGTTTCTTGCACACAAAGTTAATGGTGACAATAAAGTTCACTTCAAATTGAGGAGAATAAGTATTCATTACGGTCCTGCTCAGATATTGCTGCAAAACTATGAAATACATCCCACAAAACTAAGGAAAATGAGAGAAGCAATTTCTGATGTGTCCAAGGAAATACAAAGGGAAGGTTCTCACCCAATCAATTTGTTATTGCCACAGAAGAAAATATTTATATAAATTTCATCATTCATTACTCATTTCTGGTACATGCACACACCAAAGTCTTCACAAAAGACCAATTTTTTTTACAAAAAAAAAAAAAAAAAAAAAAAAAGAATAAGGCCATATTTTTT
>VZTJ01003936.1:145882-181213 GCA_013397795.1 Orthonyx spaldingii
AAAAAAAAAAAAAAAGAATAGCATAAGGCCATCTATTGTAAATTACTTTCAGAATAAAGAGAAAACTACTAAAACTTCTGGAATAAAAACAAAATAGCAATCAAAGGGCAAAAACCAGTATGGGAATTATTATTTTGTTGTACTTCTCAAAAGAACCATGACTGTATGCTGTACACACCCACACTATGTCTCAAACATTTATTATATGGAATGTGTACTTCTGGTAGAATCTTGACTTCTTGGTAAATGTTAGCACAAAATGAGTGACACTTGTAGCAAACCTTTGTTCTCGTGGCTGATTTCTCTGACAGAAGTTATATAGAAGAATAGAATCAGGAAAAAGAAGGAAAAAAACCCAACAGAAAAAAAGCCCCAAATCTCCCCAGCCTACTGTTCAGCTCTGTCATAGAGAAGTAAAGAAACTAGACTTCCTATTCATGTATTACCCACTCTGGTTGTCATGCAAGCTTTTTGGCCTTTCTCATTGTACTTGAATGGTGGTAAAGTAATAAAGGCAATGGGATGAACTTCTCTTTTTTTCCTTTCTTTTTTTTTTTTTTTTTTTTCCTTCCCAACANTTTTTTTTTTTTTTTTTTTTTTGCACTCACAAGCAAACACAGTGTTCCGGATTCCTCTTACGATGTGACTGAGGCTCAACAGCGACAGTAAAAGTCTGCTAGCCTCACTTTAGAGACTCAAAGGTACAAGTTTAAGTGCAAGATTGCAATTTGTGCTGTGATTTTTATTTATTTTTTTTAAGAAATGTGCACTGAGCTTACATGAATTGTCAACAATAAACTGAAATAATCCTTATGTGCCCAAATGCTTTCCCACTATATTTATAGGAATGCTGCTTGTAAAACCTGGGTGTAACAAAATGCATCAACAACCTGGGTGTAGCAAAGTGCATCAGTTGCAGGGTTAATTGCACAATGCTCAAAAACGACTCAAACAGACTTGGCTGTCTTTTCATGCATATAGTCCCTGCTTAAAATATAGAGTCTCTCTAGCTATCTTCATCAGCAAAGAATTTAGGATGAGATTCACGTGCTATCTTTTGGGATCTGTAGGATGAGACAGATACATCTGAACTGGCCTGGTCTGCAGAAAGAAATGTCTTCTTTTAGGGTATTATCCTCTGCTCTGTTCGAAATGTCAGCCTGTGATGATGAGTCACACGCCTTAGATGTGCTTATTTCTCCTCAACAACTATAAAGGCCCTTGAGACTGGGAGCTTGGACACCTGTTCTGGTGGGTTTTTGACTGAGGAATGCAGCCTTTCTTTGCCATAAATACCATTAATGGAGAAGCTTTGCCTTTCTTTGCCATAAATACCATTAATGAAGCAGCTTTGACAGTGCTCCCCAACATTTCTGGCCCTAGAAACTTGGTGTAGAGACACTCCTGTTTGCTGTGGTGCTGCTTTTCATATCTTCTGGCATTACTGATGGTCAGATTAATGTCTTAGGGGTCTAACAACACAAATTTTCTAATTAATGCAGGAAAGTCTCATTAATAATACAGTTAAAATAGCTTCCTGGTATCTACCTCTCTTCCTTGACACGAAAATCATGCTGGACTTCAAGGATGGGTTCTGAGTGCTGCCTGACATGTATTGAGCTTTTACTTTACCACCTGGGGATCACTGTTGCTTTCCTTTTATTTAGGATAAGGGAAAAGTAAAATGAATTTGCCATGACATAGTGCATGAATTTCAAGAGAGAAGATGGCACAAAAAAGGAATTAAATTTCCTTAGAAATTGAAGAGCAGGTGGATTTTCATGAGTTAAGGGAGCTATGCAGAATTAAAAGACCTCTAGGGAGAATCAGGTCTTTGTGTGTTTTCCCAAAATCTCACAAGAACAGTAAAAAACAACAACTATAGCACAGTGAGAGAGAAGTTATAAGAAGAGTGATACTGGAAGTCCAAGAGGGCTGCAAAGAACAAACAGTATCTAAGATTCACTGAAATCTATGGTTCATGTCAAGTTTGAATTTTTTGAGTATTCATGCCAGTTGGTTTTTCCAAATATCAACACTTCATAGGAATGTGTAAGAAATTGCTAATATGTTCAGGCTGAAAGAAAAATTCACGAATCTACAGTCCCAGGGAAGAGGTCCTGAATGGGACTTCATAGGGAAATAAAAAAAGAGAAAAGATAAGGGTTCAAGTTGATAAAAAAATCTCATTTGTAGACATGTGTGTTACTTTGGGCACAGCCCTCCTGGCTTTTCTAGGATCTGGTTATTTCACTGTATCAGAAGATGAGTACTGAACCTGCTCTACCTCCCAAGGTGCAAATCACCCTTTGGCTTCTTACACTGTCCAGTTTGTATCAAATCCCAGTCCTCACTGTGGAAAAAAAGATGACTTTTAATTAACCCTTATTCTTTATAATACTACCTTTAGCTGAAAACAGAACCAATAGAATGACAAGAAAATCTGTTTGTAAACATTATTATGTCATCTATTCAGTACACTCAATTGTGAAAATTAGAGACAGCCTTCAAAATCAGATCTTTTCTAAAAAATAAAAAAAAATTCTTATTATTTGCCTTTTGGTCTTGGCCCTTAAAAAACACCTTCAATAAATCTTTACAAGATTTATTTCACAATCAAAAGAACCTAGAGTGTACATTTAAATGAAAAACGAAATAAATCAGCAACTTCTTTGTAACTATATGACTCCAAAAGCTGGAGACTAGAAAAAGAATAATAATACAGATTTCTGAACTGAGACTAGGAAGCTTGAAAGGTCCATTAGTCCATTCCCTGGACTCAATGCAGCAACTAACGGAAGGAGATAAAATCATACAGCTCTTTGCATGATCCTGCCATACCTGCAACAGGAAAGATTTTTCTGTTGACCAATGTCTGTCTTTAAAAACTAATTCTACATGACAGAAATTTTAGAAATAGAAACTTAATATGCTCATCCACTGAAAAGGAGAAACCAGGAAGCGAATTCTTCCGTTTTCATTGCTAATTATTGCAGTTTTTGAAAGTTGCAGTGACATTACAGAAGTGTTACCTGTGGCCCACAGAAAATCATAAAAATCTGCTGACATTTTCCCATGCCCAGATTTAGGTGTTTAACCTTGGCACTCTGAATTGCCACAGACACTCTTTGTGAGCTGATCATCTCAGGAACTTCTTGCATCTCATCTGCACGTAACAAACAAACCCCTAGTAAGGAACAGTTCTATATCTGTTTGCCTACCTTCGTGCTTCATTTTTAATGTTTTTTTAAAGAAATTGGTTTGATCCAAAAGAGAACTGAAAACAAAGAAAGATACATCTCTTGCCCAGCTTTGCCTGCATATTTACAAAAACCAGCATTTTCAGCTACAGTGCTATTTTTGCTGTATATAAACTGAGCTCCAGGACACTCCCTGAATCATTAAACAGCAAGGCAAAATCATTTTTCTTATTATTCATATTCAGCTCAAAATTAGAAAACAAAACTGGCATTAGAAAACAAAATTGGTTGCAGTTTGAATATGATCACTCCACACTAACAACTGCACTGTATATCTGACAGAAAGACATTTTAAAGGGACAAAGAAAGCTCTTTAGTAAGGACATGGATGTACAATAGAGACAATGGAAATAATTATCCTATTAAAAAAGTTTAATCTAAAATCCCAAATTAAGTTTGGTTAAAACCCTGTATTTGTCACTTGAGGATGACTGAGCTGCAAAAGAAATGTGGATGGAAGGGAATAATCTGTAGTGTAAGCAGACCCAATTGAAGGATGACCAAACAAATAGTACTAAAAGCCAAGGAAGCTGAAACAGTGACAGAAATGGAACTGACAGAAATCAGTCACATTAACTCACATGCACCATGATCAGTCAATACCATCATCAATGTTCTTCCTATTTAAACCTTTAAAATTGTTTTTGCATATGACAAATTATTTGCAATGACTTTAAGATATTTGAGAACTTGGAAAAACAGATGCTAGATGAAGTACAAGCATGAATTAATTGTATTAATAAATGCAAAACTTCAAATATCACATAGCAATCACTCTATTTTACATTTTCTTTAAAACCTACAGTAGATCTCTTATTTGACTTTCAAAATTAAAGCCTTCTAATATATTTAAGCCATTTTTCATCTTTTCTCTTGACTTCCAGTGAGACTGATTTTTTTTAAATGAAAGTTGATATTCTTATGCAATGATATGACTCCAAGAGCTGTGGCTCTGACAAAAAGCACTACTTTGAACAAATTATCCAATCCATGAGAACAGCTGCCTACACTGGGTAATAACTAGTAACACAATCTGTGTCACTGAATAGCTTTGATCATAAGTATTTTTAAGCTCTAAAAGATGGTTTTAAAACCATCCTTTTCCTGGGCTTACCTAGAACAGAGGCCAGACAAAATTAAGAGAATAAAAAGCAGATATTTATTCAAAGGCCTTCTGGGTACATTGACTGCCCACCCAGGGCTGCACCCAAAATGCACGACGGGTCATGGGTTTTTCAGGCTTTATAATTTTTGGTCCATTTGCATATCGAGGTTAGACCTCCAATTATAACCTCAGGTAATGAAATCATCTATCCTAAGCTCACCTTCCCCCCCCAATTTCTCTGCTGTTTACATTTTTGGGGGCCTAAGACAGTGAGGTGTCCCTGAGTTTCAGGCCTAGAGAGAAACTGTTTTGTCTAAGATGCGAGAACAGCAGCTCCAGAGTTAGATGAAAAATAGAAGCTGAAAATCCTAAGGCATCACCTAAATGTAAGTTACAGAGACAGAGGTCAGTTTAATACATAAAATTTGATAAAAGAAATAGGAAAAATAGTAACGATGTGAGGCACATAGCCATAGTGCTTTACCCTCTCTTGAGCTTTGCTCACAGGAGTATCTGCCACTGCTCCTGTGAGGACCATTCATTCACTGCATGTACGTACACCAACCCCACTTCCTTTCTCCCAGTGCACAATCCCTCTGGGAAGCACCATGTTAATTCAAATGCCACTTGTTCCTATCAAGCCACAGCAAACAGACTCATTTCTGGAGCTGGAACAGGCTGAAAGGGCAGAACTGGCAGAGTAGCAAAGGTGCTCAGGGTGGAGCTTATATGTAGGAGGGAAATTTGGTAGAAAACTCAGTTTCCAGTAAAGGAAGATCTTTATGAGAACTATTTTCACATATTTCTTCCACAGAGGCATCCCCACTGGAGCCTAATGGGAGCCCATCAAATGAGTTTGGGCAGGCTGTTAAATGGGTCTCAGTTCTCTCCTGAAGAGAAGCCTCTTCACTTGTCAGACCTCAGTTTTCCAGGGATTCGCCTGGAGACCCTCTGTTCTTTCACACACGTTAAATAATGAATTCTCCTACTAATCTTTTGACATTATTAGATAGATTTATTGCTACCTTTTACCAATCAAGTAGCCAGAGTGTCTAAGATCCTGTGCTAAAGTCACACCATGAGCTAGAGGCACTAGGAGAGAGCATCCTGGTGGGGCAGCAGTGCCAACACCTAGCACAAGCCATAGGAAGAGTCACAATTGGGCTGATCAGATTGAAAAATGAACATAAGCACAGCCTCATCCAACCAAACTGAAACAGCCCAGCCTCCTAAACATATGGAGAAGAATATTTTAGAACAATAGCAAAATTTAAAAAAGCCCTTATGCCCGGTTTAATGCAATTTTGCACAGCCCTGCCTCCAACACCCAGGAAAACAAAATGTCAGGAAATTTGATTTCATTTTTTACCAAAAATTGCTAGGTCTTTTAATCTATTTTCTCAAGCTAACCAGAGATGGAGTGAGTTTTCCAAAACCTTCACCCAGAGACAGATCAGATTTGTAATCTCCATGAAGTCCCTCTGCCCCACAGATATGTCATGGCCACTTGAAGATTTTGCTTTGCCTGCTGTGTCTGCAAGTTGTCTGTAAATGATTCCCTTCTCTGCTGTCTGTAGTTACAGGTTGTGACAGAATATCTGAGCAAGAAACGAAATCCTTCTGCTATTTCCTTTTATGAGTTTAATTATCATAACAGAATTGATTTGGGGAGCATGTTTGCCCAAGAAATTCAATAGATAAAAACAGCATAGCTGGATTACAACCAATTTAGAGCTGCCCAGTATCTGATGCTATTCAAAAGCTCCAGCTTTGGTGATTTTTATATTACTTATCCAATTACTGCAATGAGATGAGGTCTAACAGTTCACATAAATGACTGCTCAATATAAAAAAATCCTAAATTATAAGGAAAATGCAACAGAGGACTATTGGGGGGGAAAACTAAACCAACCACAAGTTCTGTTTGTATCTCTCAATTTGCATTCATTCGTGCAACATCCAAAAGCAGCAGGTATTTGTAACACATCTCCACATCAGCAGCAGGGCTGTCTCTGATCACAGCCCACCCCAGAATTTGTTTGGGTTTTGAGCTAAACTTTCTCCTTTAAGAATTTTTAATTAAAAAAAGAAAAGAAAAAAAAAAGTGCAGACTGCCCAGCCGGGTATCAATTACCACCACCACCCCTCCATGCACCCCCTGCCCACCCCTCCAATCTATTTTGTAAAGCTCCATTTAATATATTTTCTTAGAGCTGCATAGCTCAGTGTAGTGATTTCAAGGACTTCTTCAGGGGGAAGCAGCCAGTCAGGTTCTGTGACACTGGTCCTGGGTGGCAGGCAGCGCAGACATGCACCAGGGTGGGAAACATTGAACTTCATCCTCAACAAGTATCAAAAGGCGACTTCATTAAAGCCAAAGATTTTTTGCAGTGAGGTAACAGCTTATAGTGTATTGCAAAGAGATATGAGAAAGGGCAGATTTTTCTTATCTTTTGTTATTGGAATTGACCCTCAGGGTCCTTAGGCCTTGGTGAGAGCTTAAGCAAGCTTAGATCAAGGAAGGATTTTGAAATTGAATTTATTCAGATTAGCAAAACCTTCCATGAGAGGATTTACTCTCAACAAGCTGTTGCCAACTCAGAGCTTAGAAAGCCCAGCACATTTTACTGATTTACAATCAACTTTTTTTTTTTTTTTTAAACCCAAGGCTGGCCTCATTAAAATGTTTGCCATCAACATTCACACAGTATCAAAGATTCCCTGCCAAATGTTTATTTATAGGTACTTTCCCTGCTTGTTCAGATAATTTTCATTCAGATGATGTTTCAGGGTTTTAGGAAAAGGATATTGCAAATAATGATATAGGGGAAAGTGTGAGAGGAGGAATGCAGTAATGAAAAAGTGCTCTATTACAATGAAAGCCACTTCTCAGTCACTACTTCATTTCACAATAAAAACATATCTAGACTGTATACAAAAAACTTTGCTCTTGCACTTCACGTATTGATTTCGATGTTTTTAGCTCTAAAAAAGTGATTTATTTGTTCCCATTTCTATCCTGCAGCCCTGTGATGCACACAGAGCTCTCAGTCCCAGTTGTTTTATTTCAGCAGGGAGCAGTCTTATGAGCTCCAAGAGAAATCCAAGTCGTGTTCAAATCGCTCAGCATTTCACCATCCACTTCACAGGGTCAGGATCTTATCTTACAGCTCCCAAACCAAATTTGCATGGTTGGAATTCATTATATGCTTGCACTGGGAACTCCCTCCCTGCCTTCAGGAATGATTGCTCAGAGACCACTCTTGGATGGCTTTTCCAACTGGGGTGCCACAGCACCAACATGTTCTGGAGAAGTGCCTATTTTGGCAGAGAAGAGGTTTGTGTCTGTGCCTGGTGAGTCAGTGGTGTGTCAGAGCCCTGCATCAGGGCTGTGAATCCCACAGGTACTTTGTACAAATTCATGCCGTGCCCAGCCTGGTGGGAACATGAAGGGCAACCCTGACAGCTGCCACCAGGAGGGAAGTGTGTGGTGGAAACCTCCCCATTTCTGGGGAGGGGTTGAGGACACAAATCAGGAACTCACATGTTGGGTTTAGCCCTATTTTAGTGCCTCAGACAATAATTGAACTGCAACAGTCTACCTCAGCCAATTTCTGTTCAACACAGTCTAAATAGTATTTTTGTTTTTTAAATTAAAGGGTAAAAGCCAGAGCAACACTAAAGCATTTGTTGCAGCTCCTCAATCTCATGACTTCTTTCTTGGTCGAACCCTAGAAATGTATTTTGCATTTCAATTCTAGTTGTGAAAATCTATCAGGGAAAGACTAAAAATGTATTAATATTCAAATTGTATATCAATATAAGGTGAAATGGTGCAAGGAGCCAAACACTGCAGCACTTGCTAAGAGTACTTACACCAAGTCAGTGCAAGAACTATTTTACACAGCTTTAATTGCCTCAGCACACTCAAATTTCTTTGCATGTATCAGTGCTTATTTTATTTCTCCAGCTAAACTTGTATTCCTCGACTCAGAGCTTTATGGTTTTTTAGGATAAAAAAGAAAAATAAACTCTAAGTATGAACCTTTCTTAGTGTGGAGGATTATTTATCCCAAATAGTATCTGTTTTGAGAAACAAGCAAGCATAATTCTATAAAGCCTTCTCAGAAAAATCTTCCAATTTCAATCCATAGAATGTTTTCACATCTTTAAAGTGTTTTTGGTTTGTTTTTTTTTACCTGAAAAATGTGAGAAAAATATATTTAACAAGGAACATTTCTATATAAACAAAGCTCAAAACTTGCAGAAAATTTTGTAACTACTTCATTTGATTTAATAATCCACTGTTTTCATGTATTTCTGATTCTGACTGAATTTTGCTCCTTTGAAATGAAAGAGTTAACTATTAAGTTTTATCAAAAAAAAACCAAACCAGAAAGCATTTTTTTTAAATGGAAGCTGTTAAGAGAAACTACTACAAAGGACTTAGAAGTCAAATCTTGCATACAGCTCCCTTAAAGCTGGACATAATGGCACCTGTGAACTAGAGCAATTAATGAGATCACAGCCTTTGCACCTCTGGTGTCTGCAACAATCCTGTTGCCAAAGAACTTTCTTCTTGTGACTGAAAAGCAAGTAAAGGTTCAGTCAAAAATGCATATAAATTTTCTTTGCATTACTGACTAAACTGCCATTTTTAAAATTAACAACACGGTATTTTTCCTGCAGACAAATGGAATTTTTTTGAAAGAGTATATGTATTTTGCAATTTCTGAAAAATCACCTTCACTGTTGCATGGTGTGGGCTGAGAATCTGCTTAAGGTACATGGGATTCCCCTCTGCCCTCTGCCAGAGTGTGCACACGCATATGTTATGGGAGCCAGGTTTGGTAACTCTTGCAAATTCTAATTTTGTATACTTGCCTAACCCTAAGCCCATTGTGCGTGGTATTAGGCCCGTTTCTTGTCAGAAAGATTACTGTTGTATGTATACTGTCTTAAATGGTCTGTTTGTGACCTTGCTCTGTGCCCTGAAACAAATGAAGCAGGTTTTTGGTGGAGGTTTTTGGTTTGTGTTTTTTTCCCTCCTGATGGGTGTACGAGGAGTGGCGGGGAAGAAAAAAAAAAATCATCATTACACATGCGGTGCACCAAGGCACGCAGACTTCCTTGTGACCGTATTTAAAGAAGCGGGCACAAAGAAATAGTCATTGCAGCTACAATAGGGGAGATCTAGTATGCATTTCCAAGGAATCACATTTTGGGGAGAATTACAGAATAATTACACATATGCTTAGATCATGAGCATTCAATGAAGCGGACAATATTTTGAGGATTTAAGATGTTGGTGTTGTGGTCGTCTCTAAGAAACCAGGATAATTCAGACATTCAAATGCAAAAATGCACCATTTGGAGAGTGTAATGCGGTCTGTTCTGGTCAGTGTTACAAATTCGGAAAGGATTCCCCGGCTGCAGACATTAGCCACTTAATACTTAAATCTGTTTCCAAATGTAAAGCATACAACAAAAGTCTTTTGCATTAATGAAATGGATCCTAACACCAGTGTAGTGACACATTTCATTAACGTGTCACATTACAGATGGAAAATATAATTACAACAGATATGCCTGTCCCACAGCTTGATAAAACCCGTGGATGAAATATTGTTTAACTAATTATGCAATAAACCTCCATCTCGGTCCCGTCATTTTCTGGCTGTAGACTGAGCTAATTTCATGCCAACATACTGAATTTCTCAGCCTTGCAGCTACACTTAGGGGTGGCTCAGCCATGTCAATTTGATTTCTGCTGGTACAACAAAAGTATCAGGCCATGATAATTGTCAGCTTCTAATTAATTGTTAGAAAGTGCCAGCAGATGAGTGCAAATATATTTCATTTTTCCCTACAAGCATCACAACATAAACCATTGACACTTGGGCTGGCTGTGCTTTTAAATACAGAGAGATGATACTACATAAAAGTTGAAAACACTTCACATTGCTCTCGCTCACATTTCATAAAAGCAGAGACACTGAGTACAGCAGAGGACCAGCATCTAACTCTATTTCTCTTGATATTCTACTTTCTTCAAGTATATTTCAATACTCTGTAAAACACGGGGCAGGTTTTGCTTCTCTGCATCTGATATCATTATAACTGAGAGCAAAAGAACAGATTAACCAGTATGCAAATGAGTATTATAGCATCACTCATGTGACCCGGGGTGTTCTCCAGTCATCAAAGAAGAATAAATGTATTATTATTATTATTATTATTGTATCTAAAATATGCTACAGCCTTTACAAATCAGTAAAACAATGGCTGTAGTCTGAAATCATCTTCTCGGATGAGCACGCTGCAGAATTTGTGGGGCGGTTGGTGTGATGAGAGCCTGCTTCGAAAATTATGAAGTCTGAGAGACTACATGTAATTGTGGATTCTGCAAACATTTGCTTCTGAGAAGTCTTGATATAGTGCTAGTTTATGGCAAGAACAGCCTTCAGACTGGGGCACAGAGGGCTAGAAATCCAAGGGATGATTTCCCATAGGGAGCACCCCATCCTGGCGTTACCATCACGGAGGCGGCACGAAGTCGGGCTCAGCGTTTGAAGGCTGAGCCACCACAAAATGCAGCCTAAGCAGAATAGTTACACCCCTTCAGAGCCTCTGTGCAGGCAGTACAATGAATCTGAGACAATTCCTCTGGTTCTTCTCCCAAATCACACCACCAACATAATTTCTTTTCCAAGAAATTAGGACAGATTTCCCTTCTTTTATACTGAGGTTCAATTAGCCTCTCTGATCTCCTTTGATTGTGGGCTTTAGCACTTTTCTGTAGCATCGAGGTTTACAATGTTTGCTTCAAATTAATCTAATTAAATTAATGAAAGCAAATTAAATTGAACTTATTAAATGTATTAAACAAAAATAATCCACAGTCTTACAAGTCACAGGACCTCAGAATCTGCTAAAAATCTCCTGTTTGGATCATTCTGGCCTTAAAGGGTTTTAATACTTTCCAGTGGACTTTTTATATCTTTGTGTTTCTTGGGAGAAGAAAAGAAATGAACAGACCTCACAAAACTCTTAAAAAACAACAAAGAACAAAACACAAAAACAAAACAACATGAAAAGAAAACCCAAACTCACACAACTTTATGTTTCTCAGACACTGCTGATGTAATTCTGCCTATCAGGAGATAAAGTCACTTGGCAGCAGTGAACCATCTTTTTTGAAATGTTGAAGTTTTTTATGAAGCACAGACACTGTGTGTACATGAAGTACACAAAAAGAAAGGAAAAGATGGCAAAGCTGGTAACTAACAACAGGTCTCTACTGTGTGCAAGAGTACGGAGCTGCCAACCTGTAAAGTTTATTTAAAATCCTGTTCTTGTTTTAAACTGCTGAAATAAGTAAGCAATAATTATAACCAGGAATAATAAAATAATAATTAAAAAAATCAGCACCCTGATTTATCACGTTAATATAGGCTGTGAAATTCAAGTGAAGGTCACAAAATACAAGTTTGTGAATAATATACATAAAGGTAAGTAATTCACTTGATGTTTCAGCTGCAAAAATTGTAAATGCCCTTTAAAAAATAAACAATTATCTGTATATAATAGAATATACAGAAAAACATGGTCTAGTATATATTCACTCCTTGCTACAAAAAAAGAAAATAAATATAAAGGAATTTACTAAATAAAATGAGAAAAAAGCAAACTTCATAATTAAAAGAAATTGATAAACACCTGTAGCATTCTATTACATAAGGATATAAACCAGGCAGAATTCACTGGACATAAATATTTGGATTGAAAGAGCTTCTGCTTTGAAAATGGGAAGTGGAACAGACATTTTCACTAGTGAAGAGCAACTTGCCAGTGCTGTGATTCCCCACTGATCAGATGGTGCCTAAGATAGGAGTGATACACCATCCTAATTAATGGATGAACTCACTCTTCCCTGAAAATTTTCATTTTTGTCTCTAAAATGTAAAACCCAAGGACTTTTCTCAATGTATATGTTTTAAATTTGGTTATGCTTTGCTGGCAGCACTCCTTCACACGCATGTTGATTTAGAATTTGATTGTGTTGTTTAAATCTCTCCATGTTTCCTCTTGTACAACCAGCTCACAGTACTTATTAACCATAAGTCACAAAAGAGGTATGAGCCAATTACTTTAAAAAGAATATTTTTGTAACCTTGTAGTCATGCCACACTTTCATCCACCACAGTCTAACTCATACATTTTATGTACTTTACTACGTTACAATGACTTTCAAACAGCACTGTGCTTACTTCCCTAGATGTTACCAGAGCTGAGAAAGATCAATGGAAATAGAAATAGTCTGGGGAGACATAAGGCAGATTTTTTAACCTATGTCTTATGAATTCAAGCTGCCCTGTTTTAGCAATGACTGAACAAACTTTTTACTTCCTTTGTCTTTGTGGAATCACATCTCAGCCGTTATTATTCCAGCTCAAAATCCAGCATGGGGGGAACCCCTACCTTGCTGCTCCCACTATAGTGGAAGGATGAGCAAGAGAAAGGTGAGGGGGAGCAAGGGAAATGTGGAGGGTCATCCTCCATTCACACCATATAGCCTGGAGCTCTTTATGCCAGCACATTCCACTTCCAAAGGCCAAAACCATACCTTTCCCAAGCAGCCAGTACTCCTTTAATCATACCAAATGTGGTAGATAACAAATAGCCATGGCTTTATAGGAAACATTTACAAAGTACTCCTAGAAATGTTCCCACTTGTTGATCTTAGTCATCTTCCTTTGCCCCCACTAAATCCAATCAGAAGCAATTCCAAGTAAATGTACAAGACAGAGATAAATCTGGTCATATCAGCCTAAATGGAAATAGCATCCACTTATTCTGAAGGGATAGTATTAAATACTTCCTGTGCCAACTGCAGATTTTGAAGCAACAGCTCAACAAGTAGTGGAGATCTGTACAATCATCTGTAAACCCTCACTCTTCCTACTGTCCCTCATAATATTTTGGTGACATTAGCCTTAGTATAGCACAAGAGTAGCTGTCTGAGTAGTTTGGTTTCCATTAGCATTTTTTTGTACTGTGCTGAGAGATTATAGAAAGGGAAGAAACAGGACATCAATCAAGGCTCAGCTGTCAGACAAGAGGAATGGATATGGGAGTCTGATTTAATTTCATTTTCACAGAGAGTAAAACTGCTATGCAGCTTTGCAGCTCAAGTCTTCCCATAGGAGATCTTTGTTAGGTCCTGCAATGCTTTCACTTAGTCCACCTCTATGTTTTAGTAACTGCTGACCTGAATGAAGGTGCTTCTGATGCACACCAGCACAGCAGCATAGGCAGCCAACTCCAATCCTTCCAGGCTCAACTGGAAGTGCTCCATGGGAAGAAGTACACAGCTATCTACCAGCAAACAGAGCAGCGGTCTCATCTCTCACTTCCTGGATCTATGTTGTTGCCTCAGAAAAGCCAAATCCATTTCTTCCTCTTACTCAGACCATCCTTTAGATCAACAGCTAAAAGAATTTCCCTGTTCGATCACGAACTGATTAATTAAATAAAACTTGTGCTAGAAATGCCAAACATCCTCATAGTTAGCAAACAAAAAGTGTAACACATTCTAAAAAGGATTTATTGAGGTCTTAATTCGTCTTGGCCATTCTTTGACACAAAACTCTCTGGTGGCTTGGGAAAACATATTTGTATTATCACATCCCCACTGCCAAACAAGACTCTACAGGCTCTACTGTGGCTTCCACATTCTCCATAAAAATAGACAGGAAATCTCTCCCAACCTGGCTCAGTTTACTCCGTGTATCGGTCAGTCAGGATATGTATTTCACTAAGTACAAAAGCAATGTCATGTACTCCCTTCACAGAGTCACAGGGAAGTGCAAGGGCAACTCTGACAGAATCATCATCACCTCTGTGTCAGAGATCAGCTAAGAAGAAAACATGTAACTTGGGCACAAGAAGTCTGAAGTTTTCTAAGGTCACTCAGAAGCATCCTGTTTATTATTATGCATTCAGGTAATGGCCAGATGTGCCTGGCACATGAAATCCACATTGTAAGGTAAATAATGTCATATCCATCCAAACCCACCTGCCTCTTTGTAAGGATGCTCTTTGCAGATCGTCCCTGTAATGTGCTGGAAAAATCTGTAAGCTAGAAATATTTGGAGTTACATCTCTGCCTAGCACCAACCAACACAGCCCCATGTTCATTCAAATTGCCTGAAGGTAGAATCATGGAATTGCTTGGGTTGGAAGGGACATTTAAAGATCCTCTAGTGCAAGCTCCAACACAAGCAAGATGTACCCTTGCAAATATTTATGTGCCTTCCAAATACCCTAAACCTTAAACACTGCAGTCACATTTAATCCCAATATTCTGAAATCTAATAAATCACCACTCAGATGCAAACTAGCAAACAGTTAAAGCAGAAGAAACCTGTATGACTTCTAGTTTGTTCTAAACATGGAAGTGATGACCAACCCAAAACATACGATACAAATTTCTCCACAACACCATCTTGCTGTGGAACAAAGGACACTGCAGCACTCTGTAATTTAGCTTGCTTTTCACGCTCTCCCTATTCTTCTAGGGAAATCTTCAGCCATGAAATTTCTTTTTTGTTAACGCAAAGACATGGTAATGTCAAGCATTCATGACCATAAGCATGGAAAATTGATGAAATTACAGTGTGTTCAGGAAAATAATGCGGTGATGACAGAAAGAATCTCGGCTTGTATCTGCGTCCTGGTGGCAGCTTTTTGAACAGGTGAACATTTTTTCCTCCCTCTGTGCAAAACATCTCTTTGCATGAATACATCAAATAGATGCCCAGGGAGAAAGGTCAAAGGGACATAGTCACACAAATAATTAAGATATGAAGAGACAGTGTATTAGGATCATTAATGCTTTCCACTGTCTTACTCAGCTGAGGTGCACCTTTCAACTTGACACAAGAGAGTGTCTGCAAGGTTCTATAGGAATGGAAAACAATGGAGAGGGGCTTCTTGTGCCACAAAACCAGCAAAGGCAGACTGCGGATAACAGGGTAGCCCTGTTTCAGAGCTCCCCACAACCTAGTGAGGGCTATCTGGAAGCTTCACAACCCATGTTCCCCATCTTCTGGGCACTCCTAGTTTGGTCCTGCAGCTACAGTGGGATCTTCACACACCTTGCTCCCACACAGTGGCCAGGTGAATAAATAAATGAATGAATACACAATGAATGTATAAATGTCTAAATGATTGTATAGATGTATAAATGAATACACAATGAATGAATAAATGAATACACAAGGCCCAACCGTCGTACATGACAGCACCTTGGGCAGTTCTTGAAAGAATCAAGAATTGGTTGAAACATTAATTACATTAAGAATTCCATCAGTAACATTAAAGACTAAAATTAAAACCAGAAGACTAGGAAAAAGAAAAACTAGTTAAATGAAACAAGAAGACAAACTGTAGGGAATGAATACAAGTGAACACTCTACTATAAGAGCCTGCCAGGATCCCCTCAGACTGGGGAGAGCACTTGGCTAAGTCCCTAGTCCAGCTCTCCTATCAATGGGAGTTCTTCCTCACAAAGAATGTTCCCCTAATTTGTGTGTCAGCGTGCTCTGCCTGGGGGCAGAGACTTCTCTGCTAAAGAGCAAAGCACACAAGCCCTGTCCCTTTCTGACCAGCACCTAGTTTTCACCATCGACCAGCAATCTGGAGAACTTGCTCATAAATAGAAGTACTACCCCCTCAAGGATGGGATTGCTTTGCTGGAAAGATATCCATCATAGTAACTTCAGACACTTACACAGACAGGACCTCCCCCTCTAAGGGTACCCCAGGAAAATCTGTTGTCTCCTGTTTTGTTTCCTAAATTATTCTTTCCCTTAAGGGCACACCCTGATTTTAAAGGAACGGTTGCGAAGAATCACAATGACCCATGCTGAAAGCGTAAAACCAATCTAATATTAACACAGTTTCTCCTAACTCAGATTTATCAGGGCAGGAAATACTTGCAGCTATTTTTTTTTAAATCCTAGTAATAATTTGTAGTTTCTTACAATTTTTCAGTCTTACATGAATTTCTAGATTTCAGATTTTCTACAAAGGTATCTTTTCCTCAGGCAAACAGAACACACTCATCTTTATGTGTCTTAGCTGTGCAGTAGGTGCACAAGTATTTAGGAAGGAGTCACACAGTAACAGACTCTCTCCCATGCCCTGCACAGCTCAGCTGCAGCTACTGAAAACACAATCTGAGGCAAACCTGTCACCATTTGCCTCCTCTTTGGGGTTCAAATGGAAGACTTTATGTCACTGAAGCTCAAACCCATATTCATTAAGTGAAAAAAAAAATTCATGACTAAATTTCCCTGTGATGCAGTTGCTGCAGGCTGACACAAACCTAAGCTTCAGTTTTGTTTTAAGGCAGCACTTGGTTTGCTACAAGTCTGCTTCTCGTTCAGTCTCTGGGCAGGGACCCTGCAACAAAAGCTGCAGTTCCCTGGCCCAGTTTTCATCTGCTCACCAGAACCAGCCTGAGTCTGATGCATCCCAAGGTTTCCTTGCTAGGGATATTTCCCTGAGCTTCTTGGCCAAGCAAACATAGGGCTGATTTTCAGGCAGTTGCCATCAAACTACTACTCTTTTAAAATCATAAAACCTTCTTGTTCTCTTTTTAGTTGAAGTCACCTCTTAATGGTTTTCTGCACAGGTCTGAGGACCAGGGCTGTTTTCTTAAAATCTGAGATTCATATATATTCAGAAGGCTCCAGAAGCAGATGTACCTCACACTTAAATGTTTGCCATAAACCAGAGAGAAGCAGCACCACCACTCCAGATCCCAAATCTTATACAACTTCTGCACTTGGAAAAAGTAGGAGTGAAACTTTGCCATGTAACACAGTTGTGCATTACCTCCCCTGAGCTTTAAGTAGCTCCCCAAAGCACAAGGCAAATGCCAAACAGGGAGAAGTCTTGTCCTACCCTCCCAGCACACAAGTCAAAGGCAAGGCAAGCTGCACAAATGCTGCAGGAATTGCAAGTTACGTTTTACATCACCGATTTCTCCTTAGCATCACTTTGTTGTGCTCATGCTCATGTTGCCCTCTCGTGGCTGATCTGATGAAGAAGCAGGCCCTACCTCAGCCAATTTAGGAATGAGCTGTGATTACAGATGCATTTTTGGAAGTTTAAGACCAGCTTTTTATCTCTAAGAATGATCCATTACAGCAAGAATTTTTTAATCGGTTAGTTCTACCAACATTCTTATATATTTCATAGAACTACAGAAGGTTCTGTGGGGTTGGAAGAGACCTTAAAAGATCATGTAGCCGCACCTCCCCTGACATGGACAGGGACACCTTTCACTAAACCAGGTTGCCAAGAGTCCATCCAGCCTGGCCTTGGACACTTCCAGGGATCCAGGGGCAGCCACAGCTTCTCTGGGCACCCTGTGCCAAGCCCTCAGCACCCTCACAGGGAAGAATTTATACTGAATATCTAATCTAAATCTACCCTATTCACTCTAAAGCCATTTCCCCCTATCCTGTCACTATGTCCTTGTCCAAAGTCCCTCTCCCTTCTCCTCATCCCAGCTCCCAGCTACCTACACACACAGACACATACACAGCACCATCACCCTTACATTGTACACCACATTAAGCACATTTATATAGATTTTGCTGTTTTGCTCCACTGCTTTACCCCAGCATGAAAATTCAAAGTCTTCTCTCACTGACGTCAATGAGTTTCCTTAGAGCAAGTGCAAGCAAGGGAAGGCCCACAAGTTCTCAGCTGAAGTTCCTCTTTGTGAGGAATGTAAAGTGAAGCCATGGAAAGTACTGTCAGAGCAGAGACCCTTCAAAAGTAAGAACTGATCTGTAAGGGCACCAGCAGGAAACTGCATCCAGGGGCCTCAGGTTGTTTTGTCAGGCAGTGACTGCCACTCTCCCTTGTCCCAAAAGCTATTCAAGCTCTCAAAGCCCTATAGCTTCCTCTAATGCCCACTGATTTCACCCGCAATTAGCTGGCTTACCAAATACCCTAGAGATGAGCCTTAATCTCCTGGTGGGCCAGTGATTAAGGTAGAAAGTGTGAATAAGCCCTTATAATCAAAAAGTGTTGTGAGAAAGGGCACTTAATATACATGAGGCATAGACACTGTATGCAAAATAAACTTTGTTTCAGCAACAAAAAGAGCATCAGGATGTAGTGCTCGGGGGAAAAAGAAAAGCAGTTTTGTTTCTGAGAGGTTTTAGTTCTTACTGAAAGCTGTTTAAGTTAATTCAGGAAGATTGATAATTGCTATAGACAGACAGAGTGCCAGAAGCAGGAGGATCCAAAAAAAATACAAAATTATTAGAACTGGACAAAACCCACTATCCATCAATTTTGTGCCCTGAGAATACATTGAAACTATTTTTTCCAAACTGTTTCTAAAGCACTTGCATTTCTCTCTGTAAACACAGAGAAAGAGAATAAATAAATAGTATTTATAAACAAGCACAAACTTCCTGTGCTGTGTGACACTAAGAAAAAAACATGCATATATAAAACAGATGTGAAAGCACATTAATTTATATCCCCATGAAAAACTAGTAAGAAAGAGAACCTTCATATAGTTGCTAAAGCAATAGAGCTTCCACAACTAAAGCCACTAAGTAGACATTGTTTACAATTTGATTCCACCACTACTCTAACGACTCAGAAAGTTAATTTGAAGAGTTTCCACTTCAAAATTACCTTTAAAATACTTCTCCCTGTAAGGTTTGACGTTTCTTAGATCTCTCACTTTTGCAAATGCATGTGACGACACAGAGCAGGCACCTGTGGGAGAGTAAAAGGAATGAAGTTTACTTGGTCTAGAAGGATGGAAGAGGAATTAGAAAATGTCTCAATTCTTCCCAGTTTGTTTCAAAGCAGCTGACAATTTTTTGTGGGGGAAAAATTCATCTTGTTAATTGGCAAGGCATGACATATTCAGATGTTCAGAATCACAAGTCCATGGCTTTATCCAACCTCACTGGGAGATAAAAGAGAACTTGTAACCACTCCCAAGCTTTCCTTTTTGATATCGGGCTGTTACTGTATGAACCAATAGATGTTCTTCATAGATTGCTAATTAAAACTTGAATTAAACTAAACAAGAGTGACAAGTTGGAGGAGGAGTATATTGCATAACCAAGGGCCACCAGCAGCAAGAAAGCACCCATAAACATGGAGTGCCTTGGTGAGCTCTTGGGTGGGTACAGAGGGATAACTGTCCCCTAATAAACCATTCCACATAGAGATATGGTCTTTCCACTTTTCTTAAGCGTGAGATGAAAATTGATGAGTTTAGTGTGAGCATGTGGTTGTCTTTAATATTTCACAGCATTGTTGTCATTATGGTAGCATTATTTTCTCCACCCCTGCCAAAACATATGAAATTTGATCTCAAGCTGAAGCAGGCAGTGGTGAATGAAACACCGAAGTGTTCATGAAATACACAGGCCAGCTCTCAAACAATGCATTTCATTGATAGGCAGTGGAAATGGGGTTTTGTTTCAGAAGCCAAATCCTCCCCCACAAGGGGAAACATTCCTTTCTTACATGTTCTGGCAAAACTTGCTGTGCAGAACTCTGCTGAGAAACTGGGCAGAGTCTGCAGAGTCATGGGGACTGAGAACCACCTCGAGATTTTTTCTCCTTCTCTCGGCGGTGTCTGTGGTTGACAGAACTTTGCAGCACTCGCTTTGGTTTTCATTTAAGGCTGTCCTCAAAAAACAATTTAAAATCCCGTATGAACAAACCTCTGCAGCACTTCAGCTGAACTATAGCAGAAACAATTTGTCACAGCAACAGCTGGAGCAAGATGTGTCAGCAAGATGAATGTCTTGTTCATGCACACTGCAATGCTGATCGGGACTGGAGGGGAAAAAATCAGTTCCTTTCCAGCGTGTTTTAGGCAAGAAGAAATAGTAGTAATTCTATTTCAGTAAAGATGGATAAATGTCTCTATCTTATCAGATTTCTTCAAATAGTCCCTGGCTAAGTAGAGCATAAAGCTCCTGAGCCAAGTCAAGTCCATTCATATCCTCAAGACCATTAAATAATAATCAGGCAGCTGTTATCCAAACATCCAAAAATCTCCTTTGGGGTGGCTCTTTCTAACGTAAGGTAAGTAGAGGAATTGGACTTCTCAAAGTTCTCACTCTGAATTTATTTTTTTGGATTTCATATTTATTTTCTTGCAGCTATTTAGCATCTATGTTAATTGCCATCCCTACATAAGTCTTTAAAATTGCCTGGGTCTTGATACCAAATGAGATTGTTCTCATCCTGTGTGGCAGGCTTTTGAATTAAAATTTCACACACTATGCTAAAGCAACTATGATTCTGCAGAAGCAGAGGGCAGAGCATATCTTTTACTTTATGGAAGTTAACATACATCACTATTTGTCTCCAGGCATTAGGTAAGACTAGAAACAGACCAGTCTCTACAGCTTTTGGCTCTGTGCACTCAAAATGCACTCATTGAACTCCAGAAAAAGAAGAAAAACCCCCAACATTTTTGGACCTGTACCAAACATCTTGTGGCCAAATGTGAATGAAAGCAAATTTTGCCTAGTTTTAAGTTTTGTTTTGAAATATTTGGTCTGGTTCTATAATCCTTAAATTTTCTGTTTACTCCCTGCAACTACCACCCTTTGCCAGCAGTATTCTTACTATTTTTTTCTTCACTAAACTAACTTACTCTTTACTAATTAAACTTACTATTTATGTATATTCACCTTTGTTATCTGACTCCTTCCCTCGGTGCTTCTGTGTTCCTGTCCAGCACAAACCTAAGGCTGGCCCAGGGCATTACTTGCAGATGAGTTTCAAATCATATGAAATTTGAAGCTGAGTGATACAGGAAAGTGGATAAGGAATACTTCTAGTTTGAGAGACAACAGAGAAGGCAGGGGTGTCCCATGTGACTTTTGCCATGACCAGAAGATGAAACCATTGCAACTTCTTGCCCTTGGCTCTGAGGTGCAGGACAAGCAGAGGAATAGAGGAAGACATCTCCTTTTACAGCTAGACTTGTTATTACTTCTAGATTAATTCATTCAGAAGAATTCTTTTCATCCCCTTCATGTTCCTTCTGCCTCTTTCTCCTTTCCTTTGCAACTCTCAAATAACATTAATTCACTTTTTTGTGATTGGTGTATCTTAAATGAGTCACTCAAGTTTGTACACTAATTCTTAGACCTAAGAGATATAGATACAGATACAGATATATAGATAGATACAGATCTCTCCATTCCATATAAATGTCTTTAAAGAGTCATGTATTGTGAAGATATAATTCCATTCTTTCAGCAGCATACAAAATCAATATTAAACACCTTTCTGTTAGCTTTCTCGACTCACAGGTATCACAGCTCAAGATTTTTTTCTGTAGCATCTTAATCCTCCATCCTGCATCATGGATTTAGAAGGAGACTAGATAACCAGGGCAGCTGCCTTTAAACTTTGTGAGCTTCAGTATTGCACAATCACCAATACCGTAAAATCAGTGCAAACACACACAGGCAGGTTTGTTCACATTTTACCTTCTAAAACTTCAGGACGAAGTTTTGCAAGGTTTCTGCAGAATACAAATTATCACACATTTAGTCCAATCTGCCTGCCTTACAGCTGCTCCTCTAATCAGCTTTGCCAGTTGCATCCATGCAGGAAGGATCCTGATTGCCTTGGCCTCACCACCCCCAGTTCCCTAAGCTGGAGAGGAAAGGGTGGGAGTGTGCCACCTCAGATTGCCTCGGTGGCAAAGATTTGTGGGAAGTAATCAGGATCAAAAGGCATTTGCTTAAATTAGTTTTATTATTATTACTTAAAGCCCAGGATATCTTTACAAGGGAGGAAGTTTTCCTTGAAACTTTGAGTTTCAGGGGTACCCTAAAAATTTCCAATATCCTCCTCATAATTGGTTTCATGGTACATATGTCTTTAAAAATCATCCCCAGCA
This sequence comes from Orthonyx spaldingii, assembly GCA_013397795.1. Lineage (NCBI taxonomy): Eukaryota > Metazoa > Chordata > Aves > Passeriformes > Orthonychidae > Orthonyx > Orthonyx spaldingii. Next base: position 168,231 of record VZTJ01003936.1, read on the forward strand.
TATTTGTCCAAAACAAAAATTTAAAAGAAACATATAGAAAATTCCAACTTTTTACCCTTCCTGACGGAAATCATTCCATTTTGACCACCTGATGGGCCCTTGGGGTTAATTAGAAAATCCCCATCAAGAGCTCAGAGGCCAATATCAGCTGTCAAAATCCCACATTCCCCTCTTTCACCTCTTTCAAGTGCAAAACAACCTGTGTCTGAAGATGTGCCAGAGAATAAAAGGGCACACCACAACCACTGTGGGCTCTGACTTAGACCTATTCATGGCCTCACTACTATGAATACAGCAAAATCTCAAATGAAAGTTTTAATCTCCCCACTGCATTCAATCCAAAGAGAAAAGGGCTTCCCTTTTAACAATTTCCCCCCTTAAATCTTTTGTGTTGCCGTGCTCCTGAAAAAGCTGAGATTTTGCTCAGCCCCAGCGAGGGCTTTTGCCACAGAAAGCACTGCACCTAACCCCTTTGTGCTGACATAAGAGTAAAGGTCTGCTCAGACCAAAAGTAACTCATGCAAAAGGCCTTCAGAGGGTCCAAATACAAACTGAACAAGATCAGAGTTAAAAGTGCAGGCATCTGATCTCACCCAGCTTGCCTTCCATGCTCCCTTCCCTTGTTCCCAAAGGTGCATGGTAAATACAAAGATGAGCGGGGAAAAACAAACATTGGGGAAAAAAAAAAAAAATCAGATGTACTCCTGCTGGAAGATGAAGACAGAAAAGTCCTGTTACTCCATGTCCTCTGTATCTCTGTGTCTCTCTCCAGATCAGATGAGATCTCGCTCACGTCTACAGGTGAATACACCACACCAGAAAAGTGCAGACTCGTTAGCCCAGTCATCACCAGCTGCTTTCCTCTCCCTGCAAGACCTCACTGTCAGAAAAGTCAGTAATAATTTAATTTTGCACTCAATTTTATGAACGAAGGAAAACAGCAAAGGCTATGATTCCATTAAGTGCTTGGCCATGTGCAGGCACATTAACGGTGTGAAATAAAAAACCAGAAGAAGCAGTAGGGATCTTCAGATGTGCTACTCCATCTTTTTGGGTTTGGGGAGCTTTTTAGCCATTTCACCACAAAACACACTTTTCATCCCATTTCACTCAGAGCAGAACATCTCTTCCCCAGTGCCCCCAGCCTCGAAGAGCACCACTCAGCTTCAGTCTTCGTGCCCAGCCCCTCTCACTGACACGAAGGCAATGCAGTTTTCTATCCTTCAGAGGGACCACGCTTCCCCCCCCGCCCGGGACGCCTTCTCTCCCCTTCAAGTGATTATTGTTTTGTTTTTTTCTCCTCGTGAGCAGTAACACCTACATTGTATGGGGAGAGACAGCGAGCATTCATACCCCTCAGAAAGCCATTCACTCCCGGGCAGCTGGAGAGGCTCAGTGTTCAGCATGCCCTCTTCACTCTTGGATGAGTTTTGTGCAAAGCTCGGGCTTGGAGTCCTTTCCCTCCCAGATCCAAGCAATTAATGAGAGGTAGAAAAAGGACAGAAAATGTTGCAAGGTTTTGTCTTGCTTCACGATTTGTTCTTTTTATGTTTGTTTGTAGCTAAATTATGTTATCTGGTTGCCCTGGAAGGATATAAAAGCATACTTGGGGAGGAAAAAGGAAATTATGTTTAATTAATATGTCCTTGGGCTTTTTACTTTTATACTAAAGGTTTGGAAATAGCACCTCCTATTCATGGAGCAGTGAGTGGAACTGCTGCTAGAAGAGAGACCACTGGCCAAGCAAGATTAGGGTGTTTTAATTCAGTACTGCCCCACTTCAGATAGTGGCTCTCCTCTTTTCAGAGAATGTTTTTGCAGATCAGAGTTCTAAAGGTCCTAACAGGCTGTTACAACTTTTTTCCCCTGAGATTTGTGCTGTACTGACCAGGATCACATTCTAAAGCAGCACTATGGACCTTTACACTATGAAAAAAGTGGGAAAAAAAGTTTAAAAAATAAGCCCCCTCACAGCTTCACCCATCTTCCCATCTCCTTTCCACTTTATTTGCTGTTGATGCAAAGCCATTGGATTTTCAATTGCATGTTATCATCATGCTTTATTTTTATCAGAGATGCATCAAATACCTCCCACCCCTCAATATTACATGGGTCACCCTTCACTAGAAGTTTAAATTTTCATGTTCTCTTTAGTGAACAAGATCATATAATAATGGAATAGATGGTGTGGTTTGTTTCTGGTTAGCCAAGCACTAAGACCAATGAATTGATGTTGTTGTTTTGTTAGTGATATAATAAATAACATTTGCTTTTAAGAAAATACAAAAGTAAAGTAAAAATTTCCATCACTGGTGCAAAATGAAAATAAACACCAGGGATTAATTTCATTCTTTGGTTTGCCTTGAGAGAAGTTGACTTTGTTAAGCCACTGAAACAGCACAGTGTAATTGTACTGTGATGAATCCAGTAAGACAGGATCATTTAATGTAAGTAAGTGTCATGATGCAGGCATTTCCTACTGGTGGCCAAGGCAATGTGCATTATATCCAGATACAATCACTACAAAATAATTTTACTAGAAAATTGATCAACAGCAAATGCTGCTGTGTTCCATATGACAGTGTGGAGGCCAGTGGGCCTGCACCGCCAAGGACCAGGAGGGTCCATTGGTGGGAAGACTCCTCATTTGATAATTACTCCCAAGGTTAGGGTGAACAAAAGCCTTCCCCCAGGATTCCTTGTTCCAGCTATTCTAATATTATCCTAGTTGCTTACTGTGGTTGGTTATTGACATCCCCGCCCCTCTGTACCTTATTAATGTCCCTGGTTCCAGAGAGTTTTCCCTTGTCTGTTTCTTCTCTGGCTCCTGCTCCTTTGTCACTCCCCCAGGTTTTCCCCATTAGCCCTCAGACCCTGACCCCGCCTATGTTCTGCCCCTGTGCCCTCAGACCATTGGCCCTGATGCTCTGCCCGCCCCCTATTTGCCACATACAAAACCTCAGGCACCCCTTTGTTCTTTTGGTCCATGGGTTCTCATGTGGCTATCGCCCTCCCTGTTCCTTGTTCCTGGACCCTCTTCAATAAACCCCCCCTGCAGAATCCCAAATGAAGACCCTCCTCGTCTTTTACCATCGCAGCTCTCCGGCGAGTGTGTGTGTGTGTGTGTGTGTGTGTGTCTGTGAGCTGCTGCACCACACCAAGAGCAACTCCCCCGGTGACACTTTGGGGAAGGTCATGGCACCTCACCNCTCTCACTGACACGAAGGCAATGCAGTTTTCTATCCTTCAGAGGGACCACGCTTCCCCCCCCGCCCGGGACGCCTTCTCTCCCCTTCAAGTGATTATTGTTTTGTTTTTTTCTCCTCGTGAGCAGTAACACCTACATTGTATGGGGAGAGACAGCGAGCATTCATACCCCTCAGAAAGCCATTCACTCCCGGGCAGCTGGAGAGGCTCAGTGTTCAGCATGCCCTCTTCACTCTTGGATGAGTTTTGTGCAAAGCTCGGGCTTGGAGTCCTTTCCCTCCCAGATCCAAGCAATTAATGAGAGGTAGAAAAAGGACAGAAAATGTTGCAAGGTTTTGTCTTGCTTCACGATTTGTTCTTTTTATGTTTGTTTGTAGCTAAATTATGTTATCTGGTTGCCCTGGAAGGATATAAAAGCATACTTGGGGAGGAAAAAGGAAATTATGTTTAATTAATATGTCCTTGGGCTTTTTACTTTTATACTAATGGTTTGGAAATAGCACCTCCTATTCATGGAGCAGTGAGTGGAACTGCTGCTAGAAGAGAGACCACTGGCCAAGCAAGATTAGGGTGTTTTAATTCAGTACTGCCCCACTTCAGATAGTGGCTCTCCTCTTTTCAGAGAATGTTTTTGCAGATCAGAGTTCTAAAGGTCCTAACAGGCTGTTACAACTTTTTTCCCCTGAGATTTGTGCTGTACTGACCAGGATCACATTCTAAAGCAGCACTATGGACCTTTACACTATGAAAAAAGTGGGAAAAAAAGTTTAAAAAATAAGCCCCCTCACAGCTTCACCCATCTTCCCATCTCCTTTCCACTTTATTTGCTGTTGATGCAAAGCCATTGGATTTTCAATTGCATGTTATCATCATGCTTTATTTTTATCAGAGATGCATCAAATACCTCCCACCCCTCAATATTACATGGGTCACCCTTCACTAGAAGTTTAAATTTTCATGTTCTCTTTAGTGAACAAGATCATATAATAATGGAATAGATGGTGTGGTTTGTTTCTGGTTAGCCAAGCACTAAGACCAATGAATTGATGTTGTTGTTTTGTTAGTGGTATAATAAATAATATAACATTTGCTTTTAAGAAAATACAAAAGTAAAGTAAAAATTTCCATCACTGGTGCAAAATGAAAATAAACACCAGGGATTAATTTCATTCTTTGGTTTGCCTTGAGAGAAGTTGACTTTGTTAAGCCACTGAAACAGCACAGTGTAATTGTACTGTGATGAATCCAGTAAGACAGGATCATTTAATGTAAGTAAGTGTCATGATGCAGGCATTTCCTACTGGTGGCCAAGGCAATGTGCATTATATCCAGATACAATCACTACAAAATAATTTTACTAGAAAATTGATCAACAGCAAATGCTGCTGTGTTCCATATGACAGTGTGGAGGCCAGTGGGCCTGCACCGCCAAGGACCAGGAGGGTCCATTGGTGGGAAGACTCCTCATTTGATAATTACTCCCAAGGTTAGGGTGAACAAAAGCCTTCCCCCAGGATTCCTTGTTCCAGCTATTCTAATATTATCCTAGTTGCTTACTGTGGTTGGTTATTGACATCCCCGCCCCTCTGTACCTTATTAATGTCCCTGGTTCCAGAGAGTTTTCCCTTGTCTGTTTCTTCTCTGGCTCCTGCTCCTTTGTCACTCCCCCAGGTTTTCCCCATTAGCCCTCAGACCCTGACCCCGCCTATGTTCTGCCCCTGTGCCCTCAGACCATTGGCCCTGATGCTCTGCCCGCCCCCTATTTGCCACATACAAAACCTCAGGCACCCCTTTGTTCTTTTGGTCCATGGGTTCTCATGTGGCTATCGCCCTCCCTGTTCCTTGTTCCTGGACCCTCTTCAATAAACCTCCCCTGTGGAATCCCAAACGAAGACCCTTCTGGTGTTTCACCATCGCAGCTCTCCGGCGAGTGTGTGTGTGTGTGTGTGTGTGTGTGTCTGTGAGCTGCTGCACCACACCAAGAGCAACTCCCCCGGTGACACTTTGGGGAAGGTCATGGCACCTCACCACCCCACAGCAGCCATGACATGAGAACAGTCTTTCTTGTCTTCCTTTTGCCTTTACTAATACTAAAATAATAGCAAAATACAATGAGATAATGTTATCTTCAACAATAAATAATATGAGAACTGATTACTACCGAAAATAATTTTGTCGTGTTATTTTCCATAGTAACATAGTGGTTTGCTATTTGAACCTAAAAATAAAAGTAAGTAAAGGCAGATGTTTCTGGATTTAGAAGTCTGTGCAGCCTTGGCCTGGTTGGCACTGGATGGGAATCAGAAATACTGATTCCTGTCAATCCAGAGCAAGTGTCAAACAGCCAGTAAAACCCAAAACTCGAAAGAGTTAAACACTGCCTTCATTGCCATTGCACAGACGAATGGGGGAAAAGAAGGAAAGAGGGGTCTGGAGGCCTCACTTAGATAATGGTTCACTCTGTCAGGTGCTGTATAAATATGTAACAAATGGGAGTCAAGGGAGTTTTTAAAAGACAACTGAATGGCACATGAGAGCCTGGACTCCCTAATAATGCTAAAGGAATAGACATGGAGCTGTAGGTATTGCAAATCAGTTAACTTGTGCTTGGCAAGGAACTGCACTGGGCAGATAAATCAGCAGGACTTTAGGCCAGGGAGGTCAGTGTGTCCTGGCAAAGAGCATGGTTGGCAGCGGGTATTCGAACAGGCTGCTGTCCAGGTCCTTCCTGCCACAGTTACTGCTATTGACTCAGAGTCATCCTTCCCTTTGCCTGAGCCACACTGCCTGGTTTAATACCCTGCAGCCACACTAAAACAACTGGCTTTAAATTTATCCTGTGAATGACAGCTCTGATGAGTGGGACTTGATATGGTATAAATCAGTGCAGGACCTGGCCTCGTGCATTTTGTTCCCATGAGTTGTCCACACCCTGGCAAGTAACAGTTTCACTGCAGTCCACTCTGAGACAGCGTTTAATGTACTATTTGGTTGCTGGAGGAACTGGCGTATGACACGATTTAATATTGGTTTATGCATAAACCAGAGTGGGGATGCATGGTCATTTTTGTTTGATAATTTATCCTTGATCCAGATTGTTCTTTCACCCACCGTTCCGTGACAGGTTTTTGTACAATGTCCTTGTCAATCCTGGCCAAAATGGGAGTATTTTCACAGCATCTAAACCCCCCATGCATGTACAGCCTAGAGCATGGCCTCTGGTTTGCTCTTTGCATTGCTTTCTCTTTGTTCATAGCTTGTATAACCAAGCAAAAAGTCTCTCAGTTCAGTTTGAAGGTATGACTTCTGTTCCTTCCATCCCCTCTCTTTTCTAGATCCTGAATTTGTCAAGCACCATTAAAAACTGGCAATTACATTTAATAAGCAGGTCTTAAAGAGGGTAGATATAAGTAAGCTGCTAAGTTGTGTTTTGTGATCCTGTTTGTTACATAATTAGAGATCTGCTGATATAGAATAGCAAATGGAAACAGAGACTCATTAACCTGAATATACAGAAATATCTCAAGGACAGTGTTTATTCTCAAGGGGTATTTTAGGTATTGGTTGGACAATGAAGCTGCCAATTAATGATTTGGGTGATATGAGGGAAACACGGCTCTGGTCGGTCTCTAGTCACTACAGTGAAGTCAAAATCTAAACCTTCGTTCATGTCTTGAGAACCCTGTGAGGAAGGGTATAGTATCAGCAGAGTGGGGTTTGTTGAGATATGTCCTGGCAAAGCAACCACTGTGGCCCGTATTACAACTCCTTTGGCCCTATGGCAGGATTTTAACAGATCTCTTACATTAAAAACAAGCCTTTCATCCTGTTCGAGAAAAAAAACCCTCTCAGGATATCTCTACTTTTAGCTAATTTCAATAAATGATTGAGATCTCAGTGAAAGGCACACACCCAGAAAATTTTATTGCAGATTTTATCCAATTACTTTTGGCCCCCAGAAAACTTGAATTACTCTCCTAGTATGATACAAAGATTCGATTTGGCAGTAATATTCTAAATATTGCTCCTGTAAGCCCTGTTTCCAAAAGCTTTTGAAAATCTGTCTGCTAAAAAAAAAAAAAAAAAAAAGGGGATCTTCTCTCAGAATTGAGTTTGATGAGCTCTGACTATTGTACTGAAGGGAGGTAGACAATCAAGAGTGCCTTTGACTGAGATCCTTCACATGCTTCTGTAACTTAGGTAATAATCTGTTGCCATGACTTTAGGCTCCCATTTAGCCACCATTTGAACATCACTGCCAAAACTTCCTCTCTGGATGTGATCAGAACAACCCTTACACTCTTTCCTAGTTTCTACATCCTTGAAGTGGTGAAAGGCACTTTTCTATTTTGTGCATGCAAAGTGTTTTAGATAAGATTGTGCCACAGGTATGGCACAAACTCCACTCCCTCCAGGAGAGATTCTCTGTCAAATAAAGACAATTTAGTGAAAACTCTAAAGCTCTCTATGTCAGCCACAGTGATGAGCACTTACAAAAACAATAAAGACAAACTGAACAATGTGATAGAGAAGTACCAAGGGATCTGCCTATTTGCAAAATGTCTCCTGTTTGCCTGTGAACACTGCTGAGCAAGCCAAAGCCCTTGCTTAGGAATGATTTAATTTATATGCCCTCAGAATGAGGTCATATCCATATCATGCATGATCTCTATTAGCTTTACAGATGCCTTAACCTGAGAAGGTTCAAGCTCTTCAAGAGCCATTCATACTTGGCAGATTGATATAGTAACTGACAATTCACTGCCATCCAAGTGTATCTGGGAACACAAAGCTCACATAAATATTGTCGAGCATATCCCATTGTCAGTTATTCACTTCTGCCCTTCAACTTCCTGCAGCCCCGAGAGCAAGATCATTTCTCTCAGTGTCATATGTCTGACTGACCCAGCAGACACAAAATTGTTTCCTTTTTACCAGTAATGGACTGTGCTTGAAATGTCAGAAACCAGGTTTGTTCAAGCCCAGCCAACAAAGAAAGGGAAACATAAGAGGCTGGGTGGACAGAGGCTGGTGAGAAAGCCTGAAACAGCTTGTAATGGTGTTACTACCTTCAAAAATCCCCGGGAGGAAGCATGAAGACCTACTTGATACTTTTTCTTCTGCAGTTTCATAGCTGACCTGCCTGCTTACCCAACCTAAGCCCTTACCAAAGACAGTTGTGAGCAAACAAGATGGTTTTCATGCTGTACTAATGGCTTTCCAGCCCAGAAATGCCCACTTGGTCCCTTGCTCTGGATTTATTACTCTCACCTGAGCCCTCCTCTTTCTGTGACAGCTCTCAGATAAGAAGGCATGAAAAGAATAATAAAGGATGACAAAAACAGAAGAAATAAGTGTGCAGGACTAATGGCTCTCAAATGCAGCCTGGACCAAATATTTCTGACTGATAAGTCTGGTTGAAGAAGGTCAGATGTACTCCATTTTAAATTTGGAGAGGTATTCTTTCTTTTAATTGCCAGACATGCATCTCTCTCACACACTAATTTAACCTGAAAAGAGCAATCAAATTAAACAGATACATGTTCTTAGCTGCACTAATTCCTTTTATTCAGCCATAACTCCCTGTTTCAAAAAATTGCTTTCTTTTTCCCTTGATGAGCTTCCAATTGAGTTAATGGATGAAACTGGTTCACAAAGAAGGCAAATGAGTGGCAGACCTGCCACAAGTGAAACCATAGACTCGTGGTCCAAATAGGAGTGTGCCTCTACCTTCCAGCACTGCAAGCTGCTGGCAGGACTCAGCCTCTTTCTCTAGCAGCACCCTCTAAGCACCACCTTCAGCTTCAGCTGGGCAGCCTGGACAGACTGGTTGATTGCAAGCACATGGAACAATGTGCACATCAGCAGTGCCCATGCAACAGCTATTTTTTCATGCTGATTATTGTTATATGTACTGTTATTTGACAATTTTGACATGGCGGACACACAAAAAAAAGCGTCTTTTTTCTTTTCTGCTGCTGCCCTTTAATGCAATGGGAGTTTCTGGAAGTAAAATCAGTTAATATCTAAACTGCAAAAATTATATACTGAGTACTAAAGGTACACAGTGCTAGGGAGAAACAAGAAATCCAAAACTAAAGCTTTCTTTTAAGCTTGTAAGCACAAGTAATTTAATGTCTCTTTCTGGTAAAGTATGGAAAAAAATAGATCCATGACTTAATTGTCAAAAAAACTTCTTACCTTAAGTACTATGAGCACTTTAGCCAGACCTGATGGAAGGAACAAGAGAGGCTGAGTGAAATTTATCCATTTACATCATTTTATGTTGCAGACGGGACCATGAAAAGAACCCAGGAGCCTTGGTGCTGTGTACTGTCTTCAGTGCATCAGGCACCTCTTCCTTCCACGGCATCAAGGTAAACAGAAGTCCTGAATTTGCCTGAAGTGCTCATTGCATTACCCAGGTCAGTCAGACAAGTACAGACTCTGTTTCATTTGCCTTCAACTTCCCTCAGATTAAACCACAAGACCCACATCAATCACTGGGTGTAAAAGACATGGAGTAATTGGACTAGGATGTTGTCAACAGATTGAGGGCTTCTGTTCAGAAAACAGATGTCTTGGCTTTTCCTTGGTCTTGTTTATTCTTCATAAATAGCAGAGCAAGATAGCAGAGTCACTATTATCTCGTAACAACGTTCTGTTAATCAGGCATGTCATTTGCTTGTATGGCCCAACCTTCTGCAGATCCCAGACATTCCCCTTCCACAAGAATTAACCACAAAAATACTGCAGCGTAGCTGCTTTATGACCATGGATAGGATCAATTTGTTTTGTGCTTTCTGACACTGGTCTTGCAACAGCAAACCTACAGACACTATAGCAGGCTTTTTTACATAAATAAGAAGGTTTGCCCACCATCTTTCCTTTTTCAATGGCAGTTTGTCAAGATCTTTTGCCTGATTCCCAGCTTAGTAAAGAGACAGCACTGAACTAACAGCACATCCTTCCCAAATGGCTCTGAAAAGCAATCAACAGAGTGAAAGCCAGGTTAAAGTAATAATTACACCAGGTGCATATTATTCATGAGCTAAACCCAGGAAAGAAAAGGAAAAAAAACAAAAAAAAGAGAAAAAAGAGAGAAAGAAAAAAGGCAAAACAAAATCAGGAGTTAAAAGAAGTAATCAAAGAATTAAACAAATAAATATGAAGTTACACATTGCAGCCTGAACTCACAGCATGGCAGAGAGGACTCATGGTCTTATGCAGAAACCAGAAACAAGGACCAAGAAAGGGATGAGGCAGGAGGAACCAGACTTCTCCATCCAGCAACATCCAGCTGCCAAACTGGCTACAGAGCCCTGATGGGAAATGTCCCTGCAAGCCAGGACAACAGCACTGGTATCGAGGAAGCCTCAGCACAAGATCTGACCTGGACTGTGCCTGCCCAAAACATCTGCAAATGCTAAAGTTCAGGTGCAACTGGCAACACCCTTACAAAACCCCATTTTCCATGTGTGGATACACTTCCAGATGATCTACATACTGCAATATTCCTGCCTGGAATGCAAACTATTCTTACAACACCATCGGCTTTAGCATAACTAAAATCTGTAACATCAACTTGATTCTCCCCAGGTATCTGGATTTAGAGGTTTCATCAGGGATAGCCACTGTGAGCTTCCTCAACTCCTAGCTGAAGGGGGTAGGTGGCACATCTCTATCCCCACTGTCTGTGCTGGAAATCTGTGTATTTTAGCAGGAACAACTGAACTCAAAGTGAAAACCTTGGCAGTCCACAGTGGGGACAGGGTCACTACAGAAACCTGACAGCTTTAATCTTAGTGGATGCATTGAAACTCGAGTGAATCCAAGTAAAAGCCCAACTGTTCTGCAAATACTCAACTAACTCTAGCAAATATGGACCTGGAGGTTGCCTCCCACACTTCATGTGGACACTGCTTTGCCATAACTGCATCCTGACACCCTTACTGGAAGTTTTATATTTTGCTTAATTAGGGCATGTGTTTTTCTTGCTGGCAAAATGTCTACAGACTTCAATAAGAGCAGGATTTGAACTGTTTTTTGATGCTTCTCACTACTGTGTCGTGTGAATTTTACACACTTCTGTCCTCAGAGGTCACATGATTCCAAACCAGTCTCAATATCTGTGTGCAAACATAATATCCTTTGCCAAACAGTCAAGCACTACAGATGTGTGGATAGTAAGGAAAAAAAATAACCAAAACCAAACCTTACACAGCATTTTATACATGCAGTGGAAATGCACAGTATTTAGGAAAATGAAGGGAAAAAAGGAGTTGTGACAGAAAAACCTTTGTGTGACTGTACATGGGTGGGTGCCCCTCCCCATATATTGTCCTCTATAAGGGTGTGCTTCAGGTGTCATCTCCAGAAGTGAAATGGAAGGAAATTGGTAGGAGAGGAGCAAAAAAAAAAAAAAGAACTTTTTTCTTCTTTGAGCCTCTGCTTGGTGTCAGCACTGGTGTTAGACCCACTCAGTCTCCTCCCTCACCACACTGTGAAGTGCACGTGGCCAGCAGAGCTGGGATCTTTCATTCCCATGTCTCACAGGACTGTCAGGGTCTCACACAAACACCACTTACATTTCGAGTGCATTTGTCTCTCCTAGTTCTTTATTTCCTCACAGAGCTTCGCTGCAGTTCAACATTTACTCCACCTACACAAGCTGCAATTTTATTTAAGCTTCATTTTTATTAAATATCAAAAATTATAAAGGATGCAGTTGTTATAATTGCTGAGAGCAACATCAAATACAAATATGTAAATGCAGCTAGACGTCAGAACACAAGTTTTTTTCAGGAGGGTATCAGACTCCCCAGTGAACAAGTTTAGCCTTCGGTTTTGCACACCAGGGTTGGGGGAAAAATGGCTTGAGGAGCCCTATAGAGGTGCTTTTGCTTCCCTGACTTCTCACACAATATTCTTGCAAATGAATTTAAGGCTTTTCTTGTCCAAATCCCCGCAAAAGTAACCACACTGCAGTTTTTCTACTATTATGCAAATAGATTAATCAGCCAACGCTCCAGTGAGAATTAATTTATATTTGAATCAAATGAGGCCTTAGATTCTTTATAACCCAACCCCCAGGCCAAGGCCTGGGCTAGGTAGCAACCTCATATTATTCATTTGACGAAATGTGAACTGACATAAATACCATGGCTAACTTTCAATCCGATTACCCCGTTAGCTCACATCAATGCTCTCCCAGCCATCAGCCTCCAGCGTCCCTCCTTTCACCAGCACAGCCAACAACTGACAACTCCTCCCTGATAAACAAGCACCCACGCTGCCACCTCAGACCCCCACTCTTAACCCATCATTCCTGCTCAATGGCCCTTATTCAACAAGGTACTTTATTTTGTTTGTAGGAATCGGGGCACTAAACAACACAAAAATACTGTTTTGCTGGGGCTGTGATTCAAAGCTGCCCTTTCAGAGCTGCTGAGCACTTGAGGCACGAACAATAAACATCCAAAAAATATGGGAGCATCGTGTCCAGCCATACACAGATATTTATAACATGCATGCACACATTTAATCTAATACAGTCACTGACATCTGTTATCTTTCATACTCTCCTTAACCCTTAAAAAAAAAAATAAAACAATGTTTTGGGGCTACTATGTCCGAAGGTCAATGTAAAGTTAACCCACATTTTACACAGCACCCTTATACTAAACTCATGTTGACAACCACTAAATTCTTTCTATTGCCTTGCACAGGAACTTGTTTCTTAAAAAGCTTCTCCAACACCCACCATCCCCCCCCCC